>JAASFE010004465.1:13324-25280 GCA_013365205.1 Pseudocercospora cruenta
TACTATAGCTTTAGAGACAGGTTAATTAATAGTATTATAGACGTAGTACGTACCCTTCCTTAAGTTAATCTTAATACTATCCTATTACCTATACTCCTTTCTTATATAGTATAGCTAGTATAAGATAGCGCAACTTAGCTACCCTACTACTAAGTATAGTATTACTCTATTCTACTCCTAGCTTTCTAAACTTAGTAGGTAGCTACGAGGTATATAGTCCTTAGGCATAGGATATTCTTCTACGAGCTACGTAATATAGTTAGTAAAGCTCGTAAGGTTAAACTAACGCTATAGGTAAAGCTATAAACTACTTTTATAGCTACTATACGTATAGGCGAGATACGCTAGTACTAGTATACTAATATATATATTATAACGGTTAATAGAAAGAGGATAGTATAGATAGTTCGTAAGCCAAATATAGAATAGAAGAACTATATTACTATCTTTTCTAGTATAGTTTAGGTAGACGACTACCTTATCTTATCTAAAGGACTAGATAAGTAGCTATTAAGCGAGTAGATACTACTAATTATATAGTTACTACTAATACTAAGTATACTCCTTTATTAAGTATATAATAGCTACCTTTATTAAGCGTATACCTTTGTTTAAGTATATAATAACTAGTATCTTTAGGCGTATAACGACTAGCTTTATTAAGTATATAATAGCTGCCTTTATTAAGTACGTAGTAGCTGCCTTTATCGAGTACGTAGTAGCCGCCCTTATTAAGTACCTAGTAGTCGCTACTATTATAGTCTCCTAGTATAGAGTAAGTATAGCCCCTAAAGGTATAGTAAAGCGGCTCTATAAGTAATAAGAACTATATAGTAGGGATCTTTTTAAAGTATAATATTTAGATATTAGTAATCCTAGCTATACTAGAAGACCTATATCTACGTAATAGGATAATAGCTAGAGCTATAGTAGTAATAATCCCTTAGAAGTTTCCTTAAATTGCCTTTAATATTAACGAGTAGAGAGTATACTATATAGAAGGCATACTTGTAAAATATACCGAAATTTTAAATACTACTAGGATATATTTAGTATATAGTATTACGACTAAGGGTAGGGACTACCTAAGGAACGAAGTATATAACTTCTATAGCTAGTATAGCTTCCTAGACGACTTTACTACTAGCTTGTACCTAGTATTATACTTTAGTTTACTTATTAATAATAACTCTAAGGAGATAAGACCTCGAGGATACCTAGCTTAGGAAATAGTCTCTTTTGCCTTTAATAGTCGCAATCCCTTTAGTAAGCTAGCTATATAATAGCTACTAGCTAGTACGCTATAGTTGCCTATAGGTATATAGCCTTCTATAGAAGAATCCTAAGATATTACTACTATAGTAATCCTTTCTATATTATAAGGTAGATTAATTTTCTAGACTATAGTAGAGGATATCTTAAGAACTATTTAAGTATACCTCCTAAAGCTAATAGTTACTATTACTATAGAGTATATTAATCGCGTAGTAGGACTACTACTCGAGAAAGACGCTTAAATAAGACCTTTATTAATAGGTATTAAGAAGGAGTTTACGACCTTTAGGATTATAGTTAATAGTAGGAGATATCTATAGAAGTATAGCCTAAGCTTTATAGAGAAGTATAGCTTTCCTAATACTTTCCCTACTACTAGAGGCCTAGCTAATTCCTCTACTTTAAATATACTAGAGGCTTTATTATTAAAGGTACCTATAGAGGTACTAAAGGCTTTACTATTAAAAGCGTCTTTACCCTTATTGAAAGCGTCTTTACCCTTAGGAGTAGTAGACGCCCTATCCTTTAAGATAATAGGTACTTAACTACTATAGACTCTAGCTACCTCTTCTATATAGGCTATAGATCTAGCTACTATAAGCGACCCTATTATAGATATATAGCCTAATATACTCTATATCTATATATAAGTAGGTAGTAATAGCGTTACTTAGGAAGATATTCTAGGTCTACTTAAGTTGCCTATTTCTCTAGATACCTTATATATAGCTATTAAAGTACTTATAGACAACTAGGAGCTAAATAGTATAAATAGATACTTATTTATTACTAGGTAGGGTAATCTATACTATATCTACTTACGCTATCCTATAAAGGTACTATAAGCTCCGCCTATATAAGTATCTTAAGCCCTACCTATATAAGTACCTTAAGCTCTACCTATATAAGTGCCTTAATTTCTACTAGTATAGGCGCCTAAGACTCCTATTATAGATCCTATAGAAGTAGATAAAGTAGAAGATTAACCTCTAGCGATATAAGCTAGTAAGTCTATAGCTAAGTAGTAACGAAAGGAGGACGAGCTAGAGCTACTATTAGCTAAAGATAAGAAGTACTAGATAGATATACTTCTAAAGGTACTATACTTCCCCTAGGAAACCTTTAATACTACGTTCTATATAGTACGTGTCCTTATAAGCGGCTAGGCCTTATACCTAGTACTAGCTATCTAGCTAGTAATAGAGCTTATATATAATAGTATAGTTATAGAGACTAATAAGGGCGAACTAGTCCTTATAGATTAGGGCGAAAGCTAGTACTAGTAACTAATTGTCTAGGAGGACGCGAGCGACATATATATTTATAGTAATTATCCTATTAATATAACCTTTATATATAACTAGTATAGCTTAAAGCTACTAGACGAGGCCGATATATCGCAACTACTAGAGACTATACTAAAGGAATCTTTAGTCTTCTAGAATAATACTATATAGATATATTAAAATACTATTACTATAGTAAACCTAATTAAATCTAATAATATTAAGATTATCTAGGCTATATAAGTAGTTAATACTATACTCTTAAGAGTAGGTATAGAGGCTATAGGTATATAGATACTATACTATAGAAGTAGAGGCATCCTAGATATAAAGTAAGTATATCTATTCTTTAACTAGTTATATAAAGTCGTACCTCTACCTTTAGACAATATATATAGTAGAGATACTCGCAAATAACTATATCTAGACTAATAGCCTACTTAGATATATCCTACGATACGTACTCTTTACTAATAGTAAAGTATAAGAATAGCTATAGTAGTCTACCTTAGTATAAGATAATACTAATAGTACTCTATAAAGTAACGTAGATAGTACTCTAGCTACGTACGAGTCTATAGACAATACTACTCTAGCTAATACTACTAGAGGCATAGGAAACGATACTTCTAGAAGTATAATAGGCGGCGCTCCTATACCTTAGTAGAATAAAGGCGAGTACTCGTAAGATTATAGCTTATTTGTTACTAGAAGTATACTAGATAGCTCGCTAAAGCGTATATCTTATAGTACTCCTAAGTAAACTCCTCTACTATAGGGCTTACTAAAGTATATACCTTAAGGTACTCCTAAGTAGTAATAGCCTCTAGTACTACCTCTAGTTCTAGCTATTTTAAAGTAATAGGGTAAGGTACTAGAGGCTAAAGATTTCTACCTAGAGTAAATAGAATATATAGTATTAGTACTCCTAGAGAAGCTAGCTATCCTTAATAACCTTAAGTAATAGTAGCCTAGCTACTATAACTTCCTAATTAATAGGGACTTCTTAGATAGATAGTTAAGAAGTAAAACCTCTAACGTTACTTACAACTAGTAGGGCTAGTATACGATTACTAATATAGGCTATAAGATTTACGACAAGTTCTTCTATAAGTTTAACTTGCCCTTAAGTCTATAGTAGCTATATAAGGAGAGTATAAAGACTAGTAATAATAATTACTAGGAGGACGAGAGTAGTAGTAAATTAAGAGATAATAAGAGAGTAAAGGATACTAGTATAAAAGGTACTAAGGCATAAGAAGAGGCGAATTATTCGAAAGGTATAGAGGTATAGGAGGAGGATTATATAGAGGATACTAGAGTATAGGGAGAATAGGAAGAATAGGATAGTAATAATCCTAATAATAAGAATAATAATAGAGATAAGGATAAAGGCGCTACTATAGCGAAGCTAAGTAATTTCAAATTCTAGTAACTATATATATATTACCCTCTTAAGAAGTAGGTTAACTCTAACTAGCTAGACAATATAGCTATTCTAGTATATAACGCGATAGGCCTTATAGTATTAGATTAGATTCCTCTAGTAGTCTATTTCCTATTAGACTAGAAGACTAGAATACTATACCTTACTAAGGATAACTAGATACTATCTATTAAGGTTCTTAGTAAGTAGAACCTAGTAATAATTAATATATATAGTATCGTACGCTATAACTATAAGAGTATTAGCGCTATATACGCCTTAATAGATAATAGAAGTAAAGCTAAGATAGCTATAGTATATAGATAGAGAATCCTCTAGGATAGTAGTAGCCTCTATTTATAGGTACTAGTAGAGATAGAAATAACTATACTACTAGGCAATTATAATTCGAACTAGTTATATATAAGTACGAATCTAGTAATCTTTAAAGGTAAGTAAATTACGATAAAGTTAACTAGAGTATTTACTACTCTTAGAACCCTAATTTAAGATATAGAAAAGAATAAGTAGAAGAAAAAAGATATCTATATCCCTTTCTTATTAGTAGTACTAAATACTACTTTTAACCTAAAGAAGAACGACTAGCTAATAGTAATCGATTATAACGCTATCCCTAATTATATTATTACTAATATATATAAGTATAATAAGGGGCAACCGTTACTAGAGCTTACCTATTTCCTAGATACTATCTATATATAGCTATAATTTAGTTGAGATAAGTACGTCTACGAACTAGAGTAGAGAGATCTATCTTTCGACCTACTACTAGCGAGTATATAGTTCTACCTTAAAGACATCCCCTTTAACTATACTACTAAGGATAATAACCTATAGAAGAAGGTACGTAGAATAGGCCTACTAGTAATAGGAGTACGTAGCTAGTACAAACGCCTATTATTATAGTAGAAGGACAACTACCTACTATGTTTGCCTATATATATCTAGAAGGAGCTAGTAGAACTTAAGGATTAGAAGACTATAGTAGCTAAGGACAAAGATAATACCCTTAAAGATACTATTAGTCTTATAGTTAGTAGGCCTAGACTAGTAAAGAAGAAGGCTACTAAGAAGACTATAAAGGCTATACTAAAGAAGGGTATAAAGTCTACTAGAAAGGCTAAGGGAATTAATAAGGATAATAATAGTAATATACTCGCCCTACTAGAAGAGGAAGATAATATAGTTATAAAGAGTATAATAAAGTTAGATAGTAAGCGAAAGTATACTACCTCTACTCTTATACTAGTTAAGAAGCCTAAGATAGACTACTAAGCCTCTTTAAGTAAGAAGAAAGTTATCTTTACTAAAAAGAAGAACTAAGCTATAGGCGAGGACTCTAATTCTTAATTAGCTATCTACTATAATCTACCTACCTATATACGTATATAAACCTAATAGTAGAAAGGTATATATAGTTAGTAAGTAAGTATACGCTTAGCCTTAATACTACTAAGGACAAGCTAGTATTTAAGGCTATATAGCGCGACTATCTAGTAGATAGTTTTTATTTAACCTAGAGGGGGGTAATATTATAGTAGGTATATAGCTACTATATATAGATACTTCTCTTTAGTAAGATAGCTTAGATAGATAATTAATTAATATATACCTTACTATAACTAAACTTGCCTAATAATAGATATAGAACTATACTTAGATAATAGATTAATTATAGAATATATTAATACCTAATATATATACTCCTATAATCTTCTAAAGATAAGACTAAAGATCCTAATAGTAGTTAGACTTATAGACGGTAGTACTTTATTATTCCTTATTACTAATATAATAGAGTTTAAACTTAATATTAGAGGCTATAAGGAAATATTACGATACTTTATTACTAATATTAATTATAATATTATACTAGATAGAAGCTAGTATAATAAATACTAAATTATATAATAAAGGAAAGGTCGTTCTTTAAGATACTCGTTATAATAACTATTTTAAAGGCAAGCGACTATTAGTAGGATTAATAGTACCTATAAAGTTGAAAGTAATACTAAAGAGCTTTATCGAAGATTAGTAGACTCTAGAACTAATATAAGTTAGTATTAAGTCTAAGATTGAAATTAAAGAAATTAGTCTATAAACTTTTAGTATATATACTAGATAAAAGGGTACGATTATTAATACTATCTATATTAATCCTACTAAGATATACGTATCGAAGATACTAGCTAATCCGTTTATAGCCTACTCTCTACTAGCTTACTCTATAACTATAAGATCTATATAAAGTAGCTAAGAGGTATTCGTATATACTATATATATATATACTTTAGTAGTAAAGTAGGTTAATAATATTAAAGCTAGTAATAAGATTAAAGCGAGTATAATAACTATAGCTAATAAAGAGAAGTTTATAAAAGGTAAAGATAAAAACTAGGATCTAAAATAGTTCTTACTACTAGAATACTACTAATAGGAGTATATATTCTTATACTATATAGCTAATAAACTACTCCCTATCTAACTAGATATTAACTACGAGATTAAGATTCGTACGGGTTAGCTTCTACTAAAGAAGAGGCCCTATAATATATTAGTAAGCGAGAACGAAGTAGTTAAGAGATAGGTCGATAAATAGCTTAAGAAAGGTAATATCTAGAAGAGTAACTCTCCTATAGCCTCTCTAGTATTAATTGTCTAGAAACCTAGTAGAGGACTACGTATATATATTAACTACTAAGTACTTAACGAGATTACTATTAAATCCTAGTATCTAATTCCTTTAGTATAGGAGATACTAAATAAGATTTCTAGTAAGAAGTAGTTTACTAAGTTAGATATAATCGCTGCCTTTAATCGGATATAGATTATCTAAGGAGATAAATAGAAGATTGCCTTTATAACGAGATATAGCTAGTTTAAATATATAGTAATACCTTTTAGCCTCTATAACGCTCCTAGTATATTTTAGTTATATATTAACGACTTACTCTATAAGTTTTTAGATAACTTTATATTAGCTTATCTCAACGACTTACTTATCTTTAGTAATATATATAAGGAATATATATAGTATATATAGGTAGTCCTCGAGAAGCTAAGTACTACTAGGCTCTAACTAGATATTAATAAGTACGAGTTCTATATTTATAAGACGAAGTACCTTAGCTTAATTATAGATACTAATAGTATTAAGATAGATACTAAGAAAGTCTAAGCTATATAGGACTAGTAAGCTCCTCGTAATATTAAGGATATATAGTTATTCTTAGGCTTCGCGAATTTCTATAGAAGGTTTATTCGTAACTTCTCGAAGATTATAATACTAATAGTATACCTTACTCGTACTAAGGACCTAACTATAGTCTAGGATTAGAATACTAAATATTAAAGTACTTTCGATAGCTTAAAGAAAGTATTTACGGAAGTACCTATACTCGCCTACTATATCCTAAGCCTTAAAACTATTCTAGAAACTAATATATCCGACTATATTACTATAGTAGTATTATCTCAACGAAGTATAGATAGAATATTACGACTAGTTACCTTCCTTTCTTATAAGATATCTCTAGCTAAGTATAACTATAATATCTATAATAAGGAATTAATAGCTATAGTCCGCGTATTTAAGGAGTAGAAACCTAAATTTATAGTAACTAAGTATAATATAGATAGCGAGTTACTAGAGGATAAGCCTACCTTAGTATACTTAGATTATAAGAACCTTAAGTACTTTATATTAACTAAAGAGCTAAATAGATACTAAGTATACTAGGTAGAGTTTCTCTTATAGTTTAACTTCTAAGTAGTATACTAACCTAGAATATAGGAAACGAAGCCTAATACGTTAACTAGGCGTTTATAAGACCTCCTATAGAGTAATAATAACCCTTAAATATTAGCCTAGAGATAAACTATCTTAAGTCCTAATAAGGTATTATATATAATAGCTAGTACGTTAGAAGAAACTAAGCTCCTATTAAATAACTAGATTTATAAACTATATACTAGTAACCTAGATATATTAGAGGTAGTCGAGTAATTAGAATAATAATAAGTATACCCGTATCTCTATAAATATAAAATTAATTCTTAGAACGCTACTATAGCTAAAGGCCTTATCTACGTTAAGAACTAATATAGTAAGTACTACTTATTCCTTCTAGCTAGTAAAGAGAATAAGGTCTATATAAGAGTAATACGATAGATATACGATGCGCCCTCTATAGGTTACCTAGGCTATACTAAGACTCTTAATTTACTTATAAGAGACTACGTATAGCTAGGGATATTATAGTTAGTAAGGAAATTTATTTAGAATTACCGAATATATAGACGTACTAAGCCCGATACCTCTAAGTATCCTAGATTACTTAGACTAATGCCTATACTATTCGAGTTATAGGACGATATTACGATAGATTTTATAGTTAAACTCCCTCTTAGTAATAGTTAAGTAGACGGATAGGTATATAAGAATATACTAACTATTACGGACTAACTTAGTAAACGCAAATATCTAATCCTAGTATTATTAATAGAAGCTAAGTATATCGTATATATCTACTTATAATATATCTACTACTATTATAGCCTTCCCTTATCTATTACTTCTAACTAAGGATTATAGTAGATCTCTATATTCTAGAAACGGTTATACTAACTTCTAAGTATTAAATAGATAATATTATTAGCCTATTACCTAGAGACTAATAAATAGAGCGAGAATACTAATAAGTCTATAGAATAGTATCTCTAAGTATATATTAATTATATATAGAACGATTAGGTAGACTAGCTTCCTATAGCTAAATTTATACTTAATAATTATACTTCTAAGACTATAGGCGTATTACCGTTCTATATAGAGATAGGTAAAAACCCGAGATCTACCTCTATAGACTTCTTAAAGCCTATAAAAATAAAACCTACTAAGTAATATATTAATATATAAAATATAGACCGCTTTACTAAGTAAATAGAAGAATTAAAGGTATAGCTTCGTAAGAATATATAACTTACGTAAGCAACCTATACTAATAATATAAATACTTACTAAGAGCTCGTACTAGTATACGATATAGGCGACTTAGTATATATTAGTACTAAGAATTAGAAGATAGAACGACCTACTAAGAAATTAGATAATAAATAGGTAGGCCTATACCTAATCTTAGAAGTACTACTAGCTAATATATATAGACTCGACTTTAGTAATACTAATATATATATTAGCCTAGCTAATACCTTCTATACTAACCTCTTATAACCTACTATAACTAATCCGATACTAGATTAGAATCTACCGCTACTACTACTAATTATAGTTATAAGAGATAATAAGGAAGAGGAGTATTACGAAGTTAAGGAAGTATTAGATTTATTAAGCTAAGGAGGGCTAATAGGGTTATAAATAGATTGTAAGTATAATAGAAGCTATAAGGGTAGTAGGGGCTAAAGTAGGAATAGTAAGTATATTATTATTATCTATAGGTTAGAGCTAAACCTAAAAGGTATTAGACTAGATTAGTTATATAATCTTATATTATATAATTTATCTTATCTTAGTATAACCTACTAGGTTACTAACTAGACTATATATTCTAATACTCCTACTTAGGATAGTTAGTCTATAAGTCTAGTCTAAATAAACATATTTAAAAGAGAATTTTAATTAGCTAATTAGATATAGTAGTCTCCTAGTTAGTATAGTATATCTAACTAGCTAGGTTCGATTCCTAGGTCTAGTATTATATACAAGAATACTCTTATAAGAGAGTTTCTCTTCTATGTTTTTACTTCTCTTATACTACTTATCCTTCTTATATATTATATAAGCTATAATTGTCTAATAAATTCTTAGAACTATAGCCCTATCTTTAGCTTAGTTAAGCTATTAGCTACTATCTCTTTTGTTAGAGTATATTCTATTATAATCTTCCTTTACTACTAAAGATTTCTAACCTTATTAAAGCTAATATTAATATATTTTAATCTCTTATAGGTATAGGTATCTTTAATAAGGGTTAGAGCTACCTAATTGTTCCTTATAATCTATATAAGTTTAAGTTTATTTACTATATTAGTATTCCCTTTTACTAATAGTTAAAATAAGTATTCTCCTACTAATTATATATAGTCTATCTCCCTTAAAAGTACTACTAGGAATTAAGACTACTTTATATAGGCATTTATTACTATATACTTAGCTTCTATAGTTAATATAGTAACTAACTTTTACTTCTTACTTATCTAAGAAACTAGTAATTTATAGAGAAAGAAAATACTCTTAAGAATAGAGACTCTATTAGCTTTATCTATTATATAATTAGAGTCTAAATATCTTATTAGCTTTCCTCCCCCTCTCTTAAATATTAAACCTAGGCTAGGGAATAATCTTAGGTATCTAGCTAGTTTCCTAAGTACTTTTAAATATCTCTTAGCTAGATCTAATATATATAATCCTAATCTTTTAAGCGTAAAAGTAATATTAGATCTTGTTATAGTTATTAGCTATATCTATATACTATTCTAACTTTAGTACTTAGTCTTATTATATCTTTCTTTACCTAGGTTAGATTTCCTTAGACCTTTATAGCTATTTAGAGGTAATAAGGTTAAGTAGGCTATTTCTTTAATTATTCTAAACTTAGTAAGGTTTTCCTAGATATAGTATTCTTAGTTAAGCTTTAGAGTACTATTAGTTCTATCTCTAGTAAGCTTTATTCTAAGAATCTTAGTTAGTTTACCTAAGTCTTTAATTTTAAAGACCTTACTTAGTTCTTCCTTAAACTAAAGAATATCTTCTAGCTTTAGTACTATAATAGGAATATTATCTATATAGGTTAGAACTATTAAGTTCCTTCCTTTATAGATAAGTAAATATAGGTCTACCTCTAACTAGTAGAACCCTATTTTCTCTAGCTTTAAAATATATAGCTTGTTCTAGTCTCTTACTACTTATTTTAGGCTATATAGGCTTCTTAGGATTTTTAGGACTATGCCTTTAGGAGTTTCTACTCTTAGTAGGGGAATTATAAAGATGTCTTCTTATAGGGTACTCTTAGTAAATATATTGTTTATATCTACTTAGTAAAGTTCTAGGTCTTTTTTATATATAGTAGCTATAAATACCCTAAGTATATTATACCTAATTATTAGTATAAATGTCTCTTAAAAATCTATCCTAAATTTCTAAGAGAATCCCTTTATAACTAGTCTTACTTTAAACTTATTAATTACTCTACTAATTAGTCTCTTTATATTAAATATCTATTTTAAGGTAACTAGGTTTACTCTCTTTAGTAGAACTACCTATTCCTAGATATAGTTACTTCTAAGTATAATTAGTTCTTTCTAGATTACCTCTTCCTATATATAACCCTATTTTAGATCCTATATTGCCTCTTAGTAGGTTCCTAGAATTAGAACCTCCTATCTTAATATAATTCCTAATAAAGATAGGGAATACTACCTTATAGATATATTTTAGAAGTCTATCTATCTATTCTATACTTAGATCTAGGTCCTTTATTATATAGATAAAAGCTCTATAATATTTAGCTTCTAGGAATTTATTATCCTCTAACTCCCTTAGTCTTTTCTATATAGTTAATCTTATAATTATACTATATATTCTTTCTTCTCTTAATCCTTTATTAGAGACTAATCTTCTTCTCTTTAAATTCCCCTCCTAAGTATAGATATTCTAGTAGTTTTACTAAGGTTTCTCTTAGCTCTAATTTAGAGCTTACTATTTATTATTTTTGTTTTCTTCTTCTAGATTATCTATTACCTAATATTAGTTAATATCTCTTAGTAGTAGAGGTAGCTAAACTTGTAATAGTTTTAGGTTCTAGGTAGCGTTTAGATTAAGTCTCTCCTTCCTAGCTAGCCTACTAACTAGGTTTCTAACTAGGGCCTAGCTTAGCTAGTTAAGTCTAGGAATATTTAATATTATATCCCCTCCTTTCTTATCCTTAAA
>JAASFE010004465.1:52659-65695 GCA_013365205.1 Pseudocercospora cruenta
CTTTTATATCTATACTATATATCTTATAATATTATACTAGCTACTTAGAATATATAGCTATTTATACTATAGCTAGATATAGCTTAGATAAGTATATAATCTATACTAAGACTAGTATTAAAATACTAACTAGCTACTAAATTCTTAAAGAGCTAATTATACTATCTTACTTATATAGCTAAACTACTTACCTACTTAGTATACTAATCTAAAAGTAGCTAGCTAAGATCTATATAGCTAATTACAACTATAAATACTAAATATAGTAAGAGGTAGCTTAAAAGCTTAGTATTTAAGTTTTAGCCTATATTATTAATAACTTAATATAGTAAGAGAAGCTTAGCTATTTTAGACTTCTATATAATCTATAAACGTCCTCTATAATTAGGTAGATATATATTATATAGGCTTACTAATTCCTTAAAACTAATTAGCTTAAAATAATTTATCTAGATAAGGTTAGTCTTTAGCTTATATTTCTAAAAGTTTAGGCTATATAACTAGCTAATAATATTAATAATTAGAGCTATCTAAATATAATTAAGCTAAGAATACTAAAGATAGAGATCCTATATTTCTTAGAGTATATCTTAGCTATTAGTATTAGACTCTTATATAAGCTATCTAAGACTAAAACTTAGACTAGCTAATACTATTATAAGAATATAGTACTTAATATTATAATATTCTACTTAGTACTTAAAATATAGGAGAGGAGCGTATTCTTATTAGTTAAAAATAATATATTCTATTACTATATATAATAGTCTTAGTAAGTATATACTAATATAGGAACTAATTAAATTATACTACTACTCTATTTACTAGAGCTAAACCTTATTAAGAATATTTAAATCTATTAGAAGGATTAAATTAATAAGCGAATACTAAGACTAGCTATAGTTGCTAAGCTCCGACTTATAGTATATAAGGAGTAGCTTAATATTCTAACGTAGCTACTTTAAAATTTATTTAACTCTATATAGAAGCGTTATAAAATAGTTATTTAATCTAATAGTTATCTAATCCCTTATTAGCTCGCTTATATAGCCGTTTAACTCAATTTGGTTAGCGCCGCGCTAGCAAGGACCCCCCTACCTGCCATCTCGCTAAATCGAGGTATAGTAGAACTATAGCCACCGTGGTCGTTCCCCAGCGCTTGGCTCTTCTTCCCGGGGCGCCCTTGCTTGTTTCTTCGCGACGACATCACCTCCTCTGGACGCCGGTTCGTATGGTTCTACCCAGCCTTCATCGTTTTCTATCGCCCAAACTCAGAATTTCTTGAAGAAATGCATCCGCGACACGGCATTACCAAATGTCGTAGCTGGAGGCGTGCTGGAAGCTGAACGCGGATCCTCTCAGATCTGGTAAAGCCTGCTACTCCGCTGAGCGATTTACCGTTTGGCTGGTTGCTTTGTGGTATGAGGCATTTATTTCTCTGCACAGCCTGCACGCCAATGCTGGATCCGAGCTTCGCATGAAGATGAGCAGCACTATCACGAGCACCAGCGCTCGTCTAGCTGCATTACCGAATGCTACAACGGTCTTTTCGCGCATGTGGACACATGGGCATCGAATCGTTTGGTATTGCGCTATGCCTCGTGGTGTTGGACTGTCGATCTCTTTGTCAAGGAAAAGGATAGCACGTGGGTAACACACCCAGGCCAACTCAATCTTGGTTTGTTTGAGCTCTCTTCACATGCTCAGCGTAAAGGCAAGGTATATAGAGCTGCTCGAAGCTGACCCACACTCTTACCCTCTCCCTTCCCTTTTAGCACCCTTCGACAAACATTCCATCGTACTTCAGCTCTTTTGCTAGCAAAATGGACGCCGAAGAGTCCAAGTTACCAAAAGCGCATACAGTCGCCGCTGGCGAGCTGGAGCGCGTGACATCTGGAGAAAGAGGTCGAGCCATTACATATGCTACAGATGTTCGATCGAGACGTGTCAGCACAGGACGACTAGAAGGAGGTCGCGGAAGCCTTGTTCGATCACGATCTCGCGACTCCTCGATGTCAATACGGACTGCCCGACGAAGCATAGATCCCAGCATTGCTTTGCCACCACAGTTCAGAACGCTATCTTTCGGCCTCGAGGAGAGCAAAAGACGTAGCTTTGCCAGAGACGAGGCGCTATCGAAATCGAAGTCGAAGAGCAAGAAGGAGCAAGCACAAATCGAATTCTCAGACGTCGATTACCATGTTGCGTCTCCGGACGACCTTCTCCATCGCTACGGATCCTCACGAAACAGCGGCCTTTCTGTCTCGCAAGCAGCACAGCAGCTCAAGACAGTGGGTCGCAATGTGCCATCTCCACCGCCATCGAGATGGTTCCAGAGACTGATAGGATACCTCTTCGGCGGATTTGGTGCCATTCTTTTTATCGCCAGCGTTCTGGTCTTCATCGCTTGGAAGCCATTAGGCGAACCAAATCCTGCAATAGCCAATTTGGCGCTTGCGATCGTCTTGGCGTGTGTCTGGCTGATTCAAGCTGCGTTCTCTTTCTGGCAGGACTTCTCGAGCTCGAAAGTCATGGCTTCGATCACTCAAATGCTTCCGGAAGAGTGTATAGTAATACGCGATGGACAACAAACGAGTGTCGATGGTCGTGATGTTGTGCCCGGAGACATTCTCAAGATCACCATCGGCAACAAACTACCAGCAGATGTGCGATTTCTGGAGTGCTCTTCGGACGTCCGCTTCGATCGGTCAATTCTCACCGGAGAGACAGCACCACTTCTCGGATCTGTTGAGTCTACCGATGACAATTACCTTGAGACAGCTTGCATCGGTCTTGCTGGAACACACTGTGTTTCTGGAAGCGCTTGGGGTCTAATCCTTGAGACTGGAGATCGAACTGTCTTCGGACGAATTACCAAACTGACGAGCACACCGAAGAGCGGTCTGACCCCACTTCAGAAGGAGATCCTGTATTTCGTCCTTGTCATTGTCAGCTTGATGCTCACGATGGTGGTTATCGTCATTGCGGTATGGGCAGGTTGGCTACGTCAGGAACACCCGGACTGGATCAGCGTTGCTCAACTCATCGTCAGCTGCGTCAGCGTTGCTGTCGCTTTCATCCCTGAAGGGCTTCCAATCGCTGTCACCGCGTCGCTCACCATCACTGCGAATATTATGCGGAAGAATAAGATCCTTTGCAAGAGTCTGAAGACCGTCGAAACTCTTGGCGCTGTGAATGTTATCTGCTCCGACAAGACCGGCACTCTGACGAGGAATCTCATGAAGGTCACGGATTTCATGGTCGGTAAAGTGACGATGACCGCCGACGATGCCCCGAATCGATTTGAAAAGTTCGAAGGTCTCCGACAGCTTGCCAACACCTGTGCTGCATGCAACGAAGCAGAGTTTGACGCTTCAACGCTGGACAAGGAAATACATGATCGCAAGGTGAATGGAGATGCAACCGACTCTGCTATCCTGCGCTTTGCAGAGACGATGCGGCCTGTTTCCGAGCTTCGTGATGCATGGCGCTCCGTCTTCAAAGTGGCGTTCAACAGCAAGAACAAATTCGCCATCAACGTTGTGAAGGGCGAGACTTCCGAGAACCCTTTGCTCATGATCAAAGGTGCTCCTGATATTCTGCTTCCTCGCTGCAAGTCTTACATCGATATGGACGGCTCGGTCAAAGCGATGACTGAGCAAGACGCGAGAACACTGGAGGGTATGAAAGACTTCTGGTCAAGCCAAGGAAAGCGTGTCATTCTGCTCGCTGAAAAGCCGCTCAAGAACCTGCTCTTCGATCCAGTGGACCAACCAAGAGAATATGAGCGAGACATTATGGGTCGCGCATCAAACGATCTTATCTTGTCTGGCTTGATCGGCATAGTTGACCCTCCTCGTCCTGAAATCCCAGAGGTTGTCAGCACACTCCGAGGAGCAGGTATCCGTGTGTTCATGGTCACTGGCGACTTCAAGCTCACTGCTGCAGCGATCGCCGCCGAATGTGGCATTATCACGCAGACACCCAAGAACATCGACGACGTGACCCATCTGGCTTTCGATGACGGCTATCTGGAAAGCGCTGGTATCGTGGAGGAGAAGTCTCCTGACACTCTTTACTATAAGACCAAGTCAATCGTTCTTTCCGGTGCCGATATTGAGACTCTAGATGACAGCATGTGGGACAAGCTTGCAAAGTACGACGAGATCGTCTTCGCCCGCACAACCCCAGAGCACAAGCTGAAGATCGTTCGCGAATTCCAAGCTCGCGATCTTACAGTAGGCATGACTGGCGACGGAGTCAACGATGCACCCTCGCTCAAGGAAGCAGACGTCGGCATCGCCATGGGATCTGGAAGTGACATTGCCATCGAAGCCGCAGACATGGTCCTCCTCGATTCCTTCTCCGCCATCATCGAAGCTGTGAAGTACGGACGGGTTGTCTACGACAATCTGAAGAAGACTATCTGCTACTTGTTGCCAGCTGGATCGTTCTCAGAATTCTGGCCTGTCTTCACGAATGTCTGCTTCGGTCTTCCACAAATCCTGAGCTCCTTCCTCATGATCATCATCTGCTGTTTCACTGACTGCGCTGCTGCGACTGCGTTGGCCTACGAGAAGCCGGAAGCGGATGTCCTTACTCGACCACCACGTAACGCCAAGAAGGATCGCCTTGTCAACTCCAAGCTTATTTTCCAAGCATATGGCTTCCTCGGTGTCCTTGAGACTGTAAGCTCATTCGCAATGGGTTACTGGTACGCACAACGACAAGGCATTCCATTCTCGACCCTCTGGTTCGGCTTTGGCACAGTACCAGAAGGCATGACCCAAGCACGTTATCAAGACATCCTCAACGTGGCATCATCAGTCTACTTTGTGAATCTGGTGGTGATGCAGTGGTTCAATCTCTTCGCGGTTCGGACTCGTCGCCTCTCAGTGCTGCAGCACAGCATGAATTGGCTCCTGCTCCCCGCGATAGCATTTGCTCTGGTCATTGCCATTTTCTTCCTCTACGTTCCATCCTTTCATAGTCCGCTCCAGACAGCGATAATCCCGGCGGAGCACTGGTTTCTCCCTATGGCTTTTGGTACTGGTATCCTGCTTCTTGACGAAGGAAGGAAACTCTTGGTCAGAAAATACCCAACGAGTCTGATTGCTAGGTGTGCTTGGTAAAGCACGGCTGAGATGTGGGTACGAGATATGGTCACGACACGGACCAGTGACTTTATTTTGAAGCGAGGAGTTGGCGGCATTAGCTACGTCGATAGAAGCATTTCGGTCGGATATAGACTTGAATGGAATGTCGAGACGCATATAGCGCAGAGACTGGACCTGCACTCACGCCCCCTCGTACTTCATGTACTAGAAGCAAGTATGCTCTTGATTCGGTCGGCCCACTCCGCGCTTTTGCATCCTAAATATACTCATACGCCGCCGGTTCAGAGTAGTTGCCAGAGATGAGCAGATCCACACCCAAGCAATTAGGTCCGAAAGTTTTGCCCTCGATCTGAGCGAAAAGCTGCCATGGCCCCTTCGAGCTGTCTTTGCCATTGGTGGCGGAGCAGAATGCCAACCCGCCAGTCCAAGACAGAGAAGCTAGTCCTGGTCCTTGCTCGTTGTAAATGGACCATCCATCGTAGATGGAGCCAAGAGGAGAGTAGCCGGAGTTGGGCACTGTATACTTGACGAGTCCTGTCACGGCTTCGACATACACGTGCTGCCCACCGTATACCTTTGTACCAAGGCTAAGAGAGCCGTCTTCCAAGCCGAACATGGTGTAATTGGGTAGGAGCGCATGGAGTCTTGAACTTCTCCGGACAGAAGTCAGCTGTTTCTTGACCTGTTGTCGATCAGATTGGAGCCTCTTGTCGTTGATCTTGAACATCATGCTTACCGATCCAGAAACTTGTGCCATTGGCGGCAATTGGAGACAAATGAATCGGCGAACCGGAGCGAGCAGCCATCAGGCTGAAGTAGTAGCCTGTGGCATTCTTGGTTGCAGCGGGCAAAGGAGCCAAAGGCAGCGAGAGCGAGAGTGGTGGCCTTCATCGTGGTGTCTTGAATTTGAAGTTCAGCGAGTGTGGTCAAAGAATCTCCTCTGGTCGAGTGCGGGCAAGGCTTTTATGTTGATGAAGCAGGGAGCATTTTCATACATGCAGGCATCAGTGCTCCAGTGATGCTTTCTGGATCTCGTCGTGTTGTGGAAAGTTGCGTGGCAGCAGTATTTGCTAAATTCGTCCGCAATGGTCATCAGAATGGTGGAGCTATGTCCACGATACGAGAGATCATGTTGCACTACTTCTCTTGTCCGTGGAGTTCGATGGGTTCAACTTGCCGGGATCTGTTCGATAAAGCAGGCGAAGGAAATGAGATCTGAACGGAAAAGTCGGTATTTTGGCCAGATCTTGTACTGGTCGAGGCGCAGCACAGCGCCATCTGGATCTGAATTCGGCAGGTTGTCTTGTTTCTGACCTTATACACTTTCCTGCAATACTCAGGAGTGCCAACATATCGAGGCTGTGTTCTTGGCGAATCTAAGCTGAACGAGTGGTTGATGACCTGTCATGGTGCATTGTCGGCCAGACGGGACTGATGGCATTGATGCTCTTCCACATGACTAAATAAACGCCTTTATTGCAACTGCATACCGGCCCGGCCATCTAGATATGGCTTCAACGGCTTTCCAAGCAATTCTTTTTGAATCTGCAATGCGACAAATCTCGAGAAGAACCTGGCCAGCCGAGCTTCCGCGCCGTGGTAGAAAAGGTCATCGTGACCCAGCGTAGACGCGGTCGACATCTCTTCAATCTGGACATTCTGCTTCGGAAACATCATGATGGTCGTTAACAATTGGAATGAAGGTATTGAGGAGTGTGAGTTGTTGCGGAACACCATTTCTTCTCAAGCTGGAGAACTCGGTCACTCTTGACTGCCGTCTTCTACTTTCCACATTTGCTATGGACCATTCTCCGGCAATCCGACGAGTCCATCATGATTTCTGCCGCGATCCTACGTGAGACGCGTCTCAACCGTCACGCACTCTCGGCGATAGCGTCCTTAGATCAGCGAGCGTGTATCGATGCCCGAAAGCTGCGTGCAAGGCGCGTACAAAGAGCTATGCTGTCGAGATGTCGAGAGGTGAACTTGCTGAGCTGAGGAGACTGAGCCACGGCGAGGGAAGATTGCGATCGTGAAAAGGGGAAGAGACAGTAATCTCGTACATCCTCTGTTGGATCCGCATCTCAAGACCCTGTTGAGTGCATCTCGACCTACGGTCAAAGCGCTGCTGAGATCGTCGACTGGCGTCTTCGTACAGCTGTCCTAGGCCAGATGCTACAGATGTGCTCACGCAGACGGACCGGTCTTGTGATGCTGAGGTGGCAGGACATTTGTGCGATGCGCTGAAGCTGGCCTGAGCATGCTCAGCCTGAAGTCGAGGCAAGTGTCTGCTCTCAATATGGGCAAAAGTCCTATGTCTCGTCATGCTCTTGCCCTCTTGACCTTGTTTCTCCCATTTCTATAAAGCTTTGACGAGGCCGATCGAAAAGAGGTCACTAACTCTATCACAATGCTTGTTGATACCATGCCCCGGTTACATCACGAGTCTCGGCCCAAGATAGCCCGAAGGAGAGCATACATACTTTGGGCTTTGAACGCCCGAGCGGAGGTTCCATAAGTTCACTAGTGAAAAGAAGTCAAGACATCTGTCATCCTACGGAAGGCTGGGACGAACGCGAATATGGTGAAACCGGTTGATATCTGTTTCGAGCACCACGAAGCAGATGCCATTGGCATTGGAGACAATCGACCTCGTATATCCTGGAGCTTCGATGGCGATGAAGAGACCTGGTCTCAGGCTGCTTACGAGCTGGAAGTGAAGTGGCAAGATGGAAGTGTTGAAGAACATACAGCAATCACCTCCACAAATGCGCTGGTATCCTGGCCTTGGCGACCCTTACGATCAGGCGAGAAAGCAGAGGTTCGCGTACGCGTGTCCAGCACGAAGGAGGTATCACAATCGACTTGGTCAGATTCGACTTCAGTGGAGACCGGGCTCCTGCGTTCGGAAGACTGGCAAGGCAAACTTATAGAACCGAAGTCTGTAGTGCCTGGCGGGACTGGCTATAGACCAATTGTGTTTGCAAAACAGCTTCGACCGAAAGGGAAGGTTACGAACGCGAGACTCTACATAACCAGTCATGGTGTCTACGAAGCGAAGATTGATGGCAACGTCATTGGCGACCACGTCTTGGCCCCAGGATGGACAAGCTATGGTCATCGTCTGTTATATCAGACATTTGATGTGACTTCGAATCTCACCACTTCAAAGGACAGCAATCTTGAAGTTACAGTTGCAGAAGGCTGGTTTTGTGGACGTCTTGGCTGGCAAGAGGGTTGGAGAGATTGCTATGGAAGCAAGATGGGCCTGCTTGTCAACCTCAGGATCGAATACGATGACGGAAGCAGCGAAACGATCACCACAGATGAATCTTGGAAATATGGCTACGGGACTCTGGTCGCTTCTGGGCTCTATGATGGAGAGACGTGCGATCTTCGCGAGGCAAGTATGCAGAACGAGGAAGTTGTGTGCATTGACCCACCTGTCAATCTCCTACGCTCACCAGATAGTCCCCCAGTACGCCGCACTGGAGAGGTTCGAGTACAGCAGATTATTACTACACCTTCTGGAAAACAGGTCCTTGACTTCGGACAGAACTTCGTTGGCGGAGTGCGCGTAAAAGTCAATGGTCCCAAAGGCACTGCAATCACGTTCCGCCACGCCGAAGTTCTGGAGCGTGGCGAGCTTTGCATAAGGACTCTTCGATGGGCACTGGCGATCGATACTCTCATTCTTGATGGCGCCGGTACTATCGAATGGGAGCCAAAATTTACCTTTCACGGGTTCCGATACGTCGAGGTCACGGGCTGGCCAGGGCCCATCAATGCTAGAGATTTTCTCGGTGTTGTTCTACATACTGACATGGAGAGGACTGGTCACTTCGAAAGCTCCAATGCTCTGCTGAACCGTCTTCATGAAAACGTGGTTTGGTCCATGAGAGGAAACTTCCTTTCGCTTCCAACCGACTGTCCGCAAAGAGACGAGCGTCTTGGTTGGACTGGAGATATCGCCATGTTCGGAGACACTGCGAACTTCCTGTACAACACTTCTGGTATGCTCGGGTCCTGGTTGCGAGATGTCTCAGATGAGCAAATGACGGATCATGGCGGCTTTGTACCGCTTACCGTGCCTCTAATCATAGAAGGCGATGGCGATGAAGCTCATGCTGTGTGGGGCGATGTCGCAATTATTCTCCCATGGTCGCTGTACAGATATAGTGGCGATGCTGAGATATTGAAACGTCAATACGAGAGCATGAAAGCTTGGCTGGACGTTATCCCACGCAAATCGAATCGCCTTTGGAACTACACATCACCATGGAAGCTAGGAGACTGGCTCGATCCCGCAGCGCCTCCTGATAATCCTGGCAATGCCACGACTGATCCGAACTTTGTTAGCGATGTCTTTTTGCTGCACGTCATCGAGACTATGGTGCAGGCTTGCTGCGCACTAGAGAAGCAGAACGAGGCCAACCGATATGCCGACGAAGCTGTGGTCGTACGCACAGCGATGAAGAATGAATATGTGACGCCTAGCGGACGACTGTCTCCTGATACGCAAACGGCATATGTGCTCGCACTACACTTCGGACTCCTGAACGAGGAGCACGAACTATTGCGAGGCTCATCTAGATTAGAAGAACTCGTCCGCCGCAACAGCCACTTCAAGATCGCCACTGGCTTCGCAGGAACTCCTTTCGTCGGCCACGCAATGTCAAAGGTCGGTTTCGACAACCTCTTCTATCGTATGCTGTTGCATCGCAAGTGTCCGAGCTGGTTGTATCCTGTCACGATGGGTGCCACTACGATTTGGGAACGATGGGACAGTATGCTACCCAATGGCGACATAAATCCTGGACAGATGACAAGCTTTAATCATTATGCTCTTGGAGCTGTGGCTGATTGGATGCACACGAACATTCTGGGTTTACGTCCTGCTTCTCCTGGATGGCAGAATGTGATAGTGGGGCCAAAGCCGGGCGGGAATCTTGCTTGGGCTAAGGGATCGTACAAGACGAGGTGTGGTGTATTGAAGGTGGTCTGGAAAGTCAGTAAGGATGAAAATACAGATGACAAAGTCTTTGAGCTAAAGGTTGTGGTGCCGCTGAATACCAAAGCTGAAGTGAGGCTGCCGCACGGTGGACCTGTTCATAACGTCGGCTCTGGAAAGCACTCTTGGGCGGTGCCATACGTGCCTGAGCCATGGCCTCCGAAGGCATGGCTGCCGAAGGACATGGACCCGAATAGCGAGGAGCTTCCGGAAGATGAAGCACTACCTTTCCCGGGCTGGGACTAGACATGACTGAAGAAGACTTTGAGATAAATTGGAATGAAAAGTCACTTGTTTCCAGGTTGTATGTAAGCAACACTCCGAAACACACGCAGAGTCAATCTGATGTACCGCTTTTGTGGCCAGATATCCAGCCTATGGGCATTGTCGGAAGCCGTATGCCCTCTCTGATATGCCGCTTGCTGCCTCTGATGCTCAGCATCTCGCTCATGTCGTTCGTCTAATCGTTCTCGTGTCCAGTAGCACGGCCTATGGGTTCTCAAATGTCAGCAACGCACGACGCCCATGGGAGTCGTCCAGAGTGCTGCTCACCTCTAACCTTCGTATTTCTCAAGCAGAGTTGCAAATGACCTCAACACCAGAGACAATCTTGCTCCGCTCCACGCTCAATGGCGAGCTCGAGTTTGTGCTTCCGAAAGATACACCAGCCTGAGATGTACCATCGGTGTACATCCATGTTGGCGTGCACAGAACTTGGTTGAGGTCGAGATCTGGACTGATCGAGCCTGTGAGGTAGAGGCGGTCGACGTACTGGTCCTGAAATGGGATGTACTGAGGAGTGAAGATGGTGGTGATGACTGTGTTGTTGGTGGCTGTAATGCTTGGAGATGTGTCGGTGACTTGGACTGTGAGCAAGGCGCACTGCTGGTCGGAGGGACACTCGACGGTGTCTGACTGTGGTACTGCCATGGCCATGGTTGAGGTGGCGAGCGCGAGGATGGCGCCGATGATCTTGGTGGTCATCATGTTGAGAATATGGGGTTGGTTGAGCTAAGCTTGATCTTGTTGTTGAATGGTTGGATGTGGTGTTCCTGTCATGGGTAGTTGTTGTTGTGCAGGAGTCTGACGAGCTGGAGGATCTATGCTTTTATATGTCTCGAATTGCTCAGTGAGGGGAAAAGTGATGTTCCATACATGCAATTGCTTGAATATCACATGCAGCCTGGAAGTGAGGTGATGGTGCACGCTGCGCCTCGCCTGGGCTTGCAGGTGAAGCCAGCTCTATCAGTAGGATCCAGGGCCTTCATGATTCCCGATCGCCATTCATTCATCGGTTCTGTCACGTCAGGACGTTCCTCCCTCTGCAAGTACATATTAGTTGAAGATCCCTGCAAGCCACTCACGCGCCCAGCGTTCTTGACTCGCCGCAGATTTCTTCAAGTTGCACGACCCCATTACCTCAACAACAAGCCGCTACAATGGCTGTGGCTGACTCGCTTCCAGGCGTGACGGTCGACGTTGTGACGAACGACATTGCCTTGCATGAATACGAAGACGATGAAGTCCTAGATACCGACAGGTCCACGACGCGTTACATCGAGGCCATTGAAGGTCAGGCTTTCGGGGTCAGGTTCACGGTAGACAGCAATGTCGACTTTCTCGGCAGTGGACTCGACTTCGAACTGTCCATTGACGGCCAAATTATGAGAAGCGACATGATCGAGAAAGCCCACGTAGGTCAGCGCGGCTACACCTGTACTATTGGAGGCATCAATTGCTCGAAAACCCTCAGGAGGGATTTCTACTTTGCTGCTCTTCGCATTGGTGAGATATGAAGGTTCTCGGCGCATGCGGTCTTATTGCTGACGAGCGACAGATGAAGACGGGCAGGCCAATGCTGCAGATGTCGAGCGGGTCAAGCACTTGGGATCCATATGCGTCAACGTCCGCCACGTGAAGAATCTTCGAGAGATCAAGGTCGCCAGCTCAGGACGTGCCAAGGAAGTGAACAGCCCCGATATCGTCTCTGAGAAGGCTCTGAAAGGCAAGGCGATCTCGCACAGCGTCTTGTAAGCACGCTTCGCGGATTGCACTCACTACCATGAGCTAATGTCTTCAAGGCTGAAGGATGTCAAGTTGAAGGCACCGCAACGTCGAACCCGGAACAGCCAGCAGACGACTCTGGTTCGGACAGATGATGTTGATCCTTCAGGACAGCCTCAGGCTATTTACACGTTCCGCTATCGCTCAAGAGGTGACTTCTTACTGCCCTAGCGCATCGTCATTGTACTAAACGTCTTGCAGATGCGCTCAAGTCAATGCTCCTCATCCCGCAAAGCCGAGCACCGACACCTCCGCGATCTCCTGGCTTAGCACCCCTTACGAAGAGGGACCCAAACTCGCTGACCCAAGCAGAGGTGGCAGAGATGCAAAAGAGGCTGCAAGAGTTCGAAGTATGCCTTGGTCGTGCAGCATGTGGTGTTGTCGCTAATGATTGATGCAGAACAAGTCCCAATCTGAGGTCAAGATCAAGCGAGAGCAGGATGAGAACTCAGCTCCACGACCGAAGGCCCGCAAGAATAGAAAGGTCGCCGTCCTCGAGCTTGACGATGCTGGCGAGATCGTTAGCGAGACCTTTGTGCGAAAGTCGCAGACTCCAGATGCCACGAAGCTGGTCAACATCGACTAGCACAAGAGCTATGACATCGTTGACTGCCCAGAGCTACCGCATAACTTATCGTTTGTATTTGTGTGGCTATCCTGCTCGCTGTACCAGATGCTCAGAAGAGGCAGTGTCCGGGAAGCAATAATGTTGTGACAATTGGCTGGAAGAGATGGCCTCCAAGGAGCGGGGGGAATGGGCATATACCAGCTTTGCTTGGCAGACCTCGTATCGAGGCAGACAACTCTGTTTCCGATGCTTCCTTTACTTTGACCTCATGCCGTT
>JAASFE010004465.1:65822-81396 GCA_013365205.1 Pseudocercospora cruenta
CTCTAGGCCCTGCAGATAGCCGCCAAAGCTGCAGCTGAAAGCTCTGGACCCAGAGAGGCTGAGATGCGGCCTTTCTCATACGATCTCCTCTACTTTCCTATGTCCTGACCACTTGACCGACTACCCACGTCCTCCCTAGTCCTTCTAGGCTGAAAAATGGTGGGCGACCACATAATCAACGTCTCCGGCAACAACGCCTCCGGCAACTCACGCGTCCACAACGGCAACGTCTTCAGCGGCAACACCTTCGACTACGGCTCCTCGCCCACACCCTCCTCCCCGCAAGCCCGCCTCGCAGACGATGGCCCCAAATCCCGACCCCCAGACCTCTTAGCCGGCGCCCGCCCTCGCAGCCTTGATGATTTCCGCATAGCAATCATCTGCGCCCTACAAACCGAATTCGACGCCGTAGACATTCTATTAGAAGAAGTCTATGAAGGTGAAGACGCTTTCAGACCCCGTCACCCGGATACAAATACCTATACATTCGGTCGATTAGGAGGGAAACCTGTAGTTCTTGTGAATTTACCGTCTATGGGAAAAGTCAGCGCAGCAACGGTAGCTACGAATTTAGGGATAAGTTTCAAATATATCGAAATCGCATTTTTGACGGGGATTTGTGGTGGTGCACCACACGACGACAAGGGGAATCGAATTGAGTATGGCGATGTGATTATTGGGAAACAAGTTATTCAGGAAGATTTTGGGAGGTTGATGGATGATGGTTTGCAGAGGAAGACGGAGGTGGAAGATGTGTTAGGACGGTTACCGCCGAGGATTAGACAGTGGATTGGGGCTTTGAGTGGGTGGAGGAATTTGAGAGGGTTGAAGGGGGATGTTAAAGTTATTCTTGAGAAGACATTTCAAGATCCTGAATTCGTCAAGATGTTTACATTCCCTGAAAGGAAAGATGGGGAGGTTGTGCCGGTTGGGAGGGTGTTGCAGATCTTGTTTGGCAGGGTTGCGACGAGTGATGCTGTGTTGAAGAGTGCGGAGAGGAGGGATAAGATGATTGAACAGGATAAGGTTATTGGGTTTGAGATGGAGGGTGCGGGAATGTGGGATCAATTACCTACTGTGCTGGTCAAGAGTGTTTGTGATTTTGCTAATGCGCAGAAGAGTAAGGAGTGGCAACCGTATGCGGCTTTGACTGCTGCGGCGACTACGCAGGCTATGGTTCGGAAGTGGACTTTTCAGGTTCATAGTTGATGAATGTGGTATGAAGAAGCTCAAATTCAGGAACAGTACGCCGAGAAGGTGTTGAGTCTGCCGTCGAGCCTTAAGAGCATTTGCGAACGCAGAGCCTGCTGCTGAAGCTTGCTCTCCAGGACCGCCGGTGTTTTGCGAGTCGCAATGAGATCTAAGTGGCGTGGTTATGTAACTCCACGTGGAAGCACTTGGGTCGCCACAAATTCAGAAACAGTACGCCGAGAGGGTATTGAGTTTGCCGTCGAACCTTAAGTGCATTCGCGAACGCAGAGCCTTCTGCTGAAGCTCGCTCTCCGGGACCGCTGATGTTTCGCAAGTCGCAAAGTGACCTGAGGCGCATAGTGGTGGCACGCCTCGTGGAAGCACTGGGTCGCCTCAAATTCAACCATCAGAGTCATCTGATTCCAGGTCCATCGTCGGGCCAGCCGGATCTCGAGGCGTTGCTGGCTTCTCATATTCTTCCTCAATCTCGCCGTCATCGCCAAGCACAATGACAGTAGTTGGACCCTTCCGACGACTCGGTCCAGCACGAGAAGCATTCTCTCGAATTTCCTCTTTGATCCTGATCGTTTGATCTCCTCGCTCCCTTTCCGCAGCTCTCAGGCGCTTGAGCTCTGCAAGCTGTTCTTCAGGACTCATTGACTCGAGATCGCGATCGTCGTCTTGAGCTTCTGGCTGTCGCTCAGGTTCCTCTGCTCTTGGAATAATGTTGAGCTTCTGAAGCTCGGCTTTCGAGCGGTATCGAAACTCGTACACCGCGACGGGATTATCGGGGCCGACAGGTGTACAGTCAGTGTAGAATGCTGGCAACGTGCCTTCCACAGGCTCGCCAAGACTATCACATGTTAGCGTCATACACCGACGATTCCAACTTTGATATGCCCTTACCTGACGATGGTTTCGACTTCCCTGCCCTTGATAGCAGCCTCGTCGAGAGGGCCAACGTCTCTTTTCTGATAATCCTCCCGTACCACCAGACCAAAAATCTCGACATGGTGCACTATAATCTGGATTGTGCCTAGTTTCCCCAATTCTTCTTCGCCAAGGCTGTCCTTCTTAGAGCCACCCTCTTTTATCGAAGAAAACTGATATGGACGTAGTTCGCTTCCAGATCGTGCATGTCGACTGAGGCACGTGTTTCCCGTTGAATAGTACGCCTTGACCATGCTATCGTGGAGAAGGACAGAATCGAGCTCTTTTCCATCCACGACGATATACCACGCTAGACCGAATTGTGGTCCTATACGTGTTTTCACTTCTTCGAGTGGCTCGTCTTCGCGGTAGAAATTGGCCGGAATGGCGTGAAGATCGGCATGAATTTCGAATTTCATATTCGGTGCAACTTCGATGTAGCGCACAACCTTCTTGTCAGTCTGCGACTCATCGTTCTCGTTACTGACGTATTCGTGTAAGGCTTCGTCGCCGACCTGGATCGTAACTGCAACATCCGGAATGCTGTCCGAGATGGCCATGGTGGGCGTTCTCTGGGTGGATGCTGGTGGCGAAGGAGCTGAGTGGGTATTGTAGGTGTTCTTGGAATGCTTGATGTTGGAGTGTAGGTGTTTGAGCTCAGTCGCAATGGAAGAGTCTACCTGTAGAAGAATAGTGAGCACGTGGCCAAAAAGCTCACTCATGCATGTGCGTTGCCTCATTTCACGGCAAAAGTGAAGAAAGCACATGCACCCGCCTTCGAAGTCTTCCTGGTATCTCCCATGCCAGGCTTTCGGCTTTTTCGTACGACTCAGACATTCCTTCGAAGACCTTCGATGTTCAATAGGGAGAGGTGGTCGCGCTGATCAAGATTGAAGATGTCAGGCCTCACTACAGACTTGAAATACTAGTCTTGAAGGCCATTGCGATGTGTTTCATTACGCTCACGTGTAACTTCTCTTTTCGTCGCTCTGCAGCCAGTGCATGCTGGGAGCTATCCTGCTGCCGGTACCTTTCTTATTCATTTAGTCATATCCCACCTGGACTTTCCAGCCTGCAGACCAATCTCTTAGACGTGATTAGAGGTCGACAGCCTTCTTCGCCATCTCGAGAGCACCCTCGTAAGTCTGATTGCCACCAATGAAGCCGCTTGCGTGCACGAATATGCAGCCTGGGATGCCAGACAGCTTGCTGAGCTCCTCGTCACGCACGCCTCTCCAAGCCTCTGGCAGACCCTTCCTGTTCTCAAAGCTGCCTGGTTCCAAGCTCACGGCCCGAATCCTCCATTTCGAGTTCTCCTCGCCATTCTCCGCGAACAATGCATAAAGCACATTGCCTTGGCTGCCTGTCTCCTCCTCAAGTGCATACAGATGGTCCGACCACGGCACGCCTTCTGGTGAGTATGGAATGACGATGATGCGTCCCTGCGGGTCGACAGACTGCCGTGACTCGAATGCCTTCTTCACTATAGCACGAGCTGGCAGCCATGAAGTGACCTTGTCTGAAATCTCTAACTCAAACTGCTCGCCAACGAAAGAGGAAGCTCGGATGAAGCGCGCATCTTCTTCACTCTGATCCTTGGCCTTGCTGGTGGTCATAAGAGCAGACAACTTGTTTGTGATGGCCGGGGTAATTGGCATGTGGTTGTACCTGCCCACCACGCTTGCGATGCTGAAGCCCTTGTCGGAGAACTTCTTCTCAATGCCAGCCTTGCGCAGCTCTTGCGGCTCGTAGGCAGAGATACCATTGTCATTGGCGTCGAATGCTTCCACAAAGTCCTCATACAGCTTTTGGTATAGCAGCTCGACGTCTGGGTTGTCGGTACCTGCGCTCGTGAGATGTGAGATGATTCTCTTGCCGTAATGCATCCACACCAGACCCGCCGAGCTCAGCTTGGTGTTCTTGCCTGGGAAAGTGGCATTGAACTCGCGCTGGTGGTGATCGTAGCGGAAAGCACTGTCATCGTGCACGCCACCCACGTCCACCACAATGTTGCAATTCTTCAGAACCTCTGGATCTCGCGTGCGGGTGATGGTGGCATTCTGGTACTCTGGCAGAAGGCGGAGCAGATGGACGGCCAATGCCTCATCTGCGTGGAAGTGACCACTGTGTGTGCCGATGACTGGTGCAGCGCTGCCGTTGGACATCTTGACCTTCTTCGCCGCAGGCTCGGACATGGATTGGCGAAGGGACGAGTGGAGGAGCGGGAGCGGGAGCGGGTTGGAGGCGTACAGGCGGTCGATGATGTCTTTTGGAGTCTTTGCTCGCGGTGCTGATGATGCGTATCGCACTGCTGTAGTGACTGTCAAACGTTGGGTTGCTGACCTCAGTATGCGTATGTTCAGCATGAAATATTCATTTACTTGCTTTGCCTGCCAACTTCTGCGCTCACATGATGAAAGTCTCTGTCTCTACCAATACAGTACCTACTACCTAGTAAGCTCTGAACCCTGCATAAGCCACCAAATCGCGCTCCGCTCGGTTGGCTCCGCCAAGAAATCTCATTCTCGCTTTCACGTGCAGTGATGCTGGAGTCGCAAGCGGCAACGTGTTCGCGGCGCGGCGCGGCGCGCCAGCATCATCGCCGCGCCGCGCCCATCGAATCCTGCTCTGCTCTGCTGTACCGACGACAGAACATGTTTGGTCGCGCGTGTGCAACGCCAAGCACGATATCGAGGTCGCCTGCACCGAACAAATCCTGAAACAGGCTGTCATGCGAAGCGACGATCGCTAATTATAAAAGCAGGCAGAAAGCAAGCAAGCTGCAGGTCGCGCAGAGCTCTGGTTGTGTGTGGTGCTGCTTGTTGGAGGGTGGAGGGTGTCTCGCTCTGTTGTGAATTGCGTACGGCGGGGCTTGCTCGCACGCACGCACGCACGCGACCTCTCGCCATAAGTTACTTCATCAACCCCCGATCGTGAAGCTTCACTCTACCCTGCCGCCGTCTCTGCCTCTGCCTCTGCCTTGACCGCTCCTCACCGCAAGAGAGAACGGCCGAAGAGCAGCAGGCTTCTGGACGTTGTGGAGAGTGTAGCCGGGTGGAGCCTTCCCACAAGCCAGGCACTACTGTCACCGCTCGGAGCCTAAATTGTCAACCAGAATCCTCATCAATTGCCAATTACCAAGTTCCGCCCAAGCAAGACGCTGTTCGTTCCTCCCTCCACCGCCTCGACCACCGCTCCACGCGCTCCACGTGGTACGCCGGGAGGAGAGGCCTGGCACTTCACACATTCTTCCGGCGCATGAGCGCCCCGAGTCGACTCAACTCGACGCTCGACAACCTTCACACCCTCGAACCCTACGTACGGCTTAAGCGATGATACTCCGGTTTCTCGGGAGCACCCTGTTCCTGTTCTCCATCGTCTTCACCATACCGCTCGCCTTCGATGTCGGTGGTCGCACGTGCGGCCTGGCTTTCAGTCTGAGCCTGGCAAGCTACTACTTCTTCTTGTCATGTCTGCGAATTGCTACGCCGGAACGATCGACATGGAGGAGAGCGGCAGTCAACACTATCTCAGGCTTACAGACGCTGGTCATACCGTTCTTGCTGATCTGGAGCTTGAACAAATTCAGTGTCGACGGTGGAGATGACGCGAGCTGGGTGAGCCGGGCATTCTACAACGCAACCAAGCCACTGCACCAGAATGCAAGCTTCAAGGACTGGGTCTTTGGCAAGGAAGGACTGCTGGAGCATGCGTTGATCGGAGGATGGGATAAGTTGTTGAGATACTCGACACCCGTCTTCCAGCTTACCGAAGGCTTCTGCAGCTTGCTAGTCATTCAAGCTGCCGGACAGGTGACGAGATACTTGGTAAACAATGGAGACGGAGGAGATACCTGGATGCTGGGGCTGCTAGTGCCCTCGGGCAGCATCATCGCCAGTTCGATCTACTTCATCTACCGCATGTCGACCTTTCCAGGACTGGACAGCCAGGACGCTATCCTTATCGGAATCGCCATTGCCAGCGCATTCTTCCTCTGCGCATGGGGCATCGGCTCTGGACGAGGCAACATCGTTGAGAGCAGTCTGCTGTTCGCATACATCACTCTCTGCATCTACCAGATCTTCACCGACTACCAGCCCAGTCATCCCTTGCCAGAGACGCCTGTAGCACCCGAAGCTGCAGAGTTCCCACCTCTACCACCAATCCTCATGGCCAGTTACTCGACCATCACACAAGCACTCTCCTCGCTGCCAAGCACCATCCACTCGGCTTTCGGATTCATGATGGCTGCCATCCAGACAGTCACGCCTTCGGTCATCATCTCACTCATTTACCGCCTGCTAGTCCTCTACGCAGCAGCACGAATCATTCCCGCTGTCCGAGAATCTGGAGCACGAGCACTGTCCGAAGATCCCTCATTCGAGGAGTCATCTGAAGGTGTACAGACCTTGATGGGCTTCCTGACTTATTTCAGCCCCAGCATCTTGATTGCAGTCTACACGAGCTTGCTCATGCAGCACTTTTCGAGTGCTGCAGCTGATCACCCAGGCGAATGGTGGACTAGTCAAGGTGGCGAAGGCGGTGGAAACATTTCACGGTGGGCCAATCTCGCCGGAGTCATGGCATTATATGCTGTGGAGCTTTATCTCGGCAAGGACCACGATGATGGATTGACAAGTCACTGGAAGCTGGATTGAGGAACAGTAATGTGAAAAGGTGCGAAAATTGACTTAGAATGGAAGTCTCAAATATCCAAGCAGGGCGCCGGAGGCGGACTGTGTGCTAGCTCTCGAATCGGTCTGAACTGGCAGCCAAGACTCCGAAATGGACGCAGTTGCAGAAGTCAACGCGGTCGCGATCGTATCTCTCCATCCCTCATCCAGTGATCGTGTGAGACGAAGGCGAGAATATTGGCCGAGTATATCAACCCGAGCATTGCTTGGTGTGCCACATCAACACACTTGCGTCCTGGCAACTCTACACGGGAGCATGCAATCGGCAGTATTTTCACGGAGAGGAAGATGCTGTCATATCTCATTTGTGACGTTGACGACTGGGGAGGAGGAGCACGAAGGAAAGAAGAGCGGCACGTCGGAGGAAGCCAGACTGACGAACAGATACCCCAATCACAGCATTTCAGCATTTGCGGCGCAACTCCTAAGGTAATGTTGATTGCGAGACGGCGACTACAATTGTGGTTGAGAAATTTGATTACTTTACAAACAGATTTTACTACTGTTCACACGATCACATGTGTACCTGTCGATCATGATGTCACCTTGATGCGCAGAGACAAAGTAGAAATGCAAGGGCAGCACTGCACTTCTGCTGCACTGATATCAAAGACAGATACTCAACGAACTTCCTTACAACACTCCGAACGCTTCGGCTTGTTACCATCGACCACGAAAAATCCTTCGAACGATCTTCAAATCATCATGGCTGAAACACACCACTTCGATGTCAACAGGCTTTTCGGAGTTAAGGGTTATGTCTGCGTCGTAACAGGTGGCGGCACTGGCATTGGTTTGATGGCCACCCAAGCACTTGCTGCCAATGGAGCCAAGGTCTACATCACAGGCCGTCGCGTCGAGGCTCTCGAAAACGCTGCCAAATCGCACGACCCCTCTCGCTCAGACGCAGAGAACGAAGCACAGGCCGCTGCAGTCAAGAACAGTGGAGGTCAAATCATCCCTCTTGGACCTTGCGATGTAAGAAAGAAGGATGATCTGGAGAAAATAGTGACGGAACTACGCAAGAAGGAGAAGTACATCAATCTGCTTGTGTGCAACGCAGGCGTAGCGGGACCAAAGGCTGAGCCGAAAGAGGAAGATGCCGAAGACATGAAGAAGAAGCTATGGGACAACGAGAGTGTCGAGGAGTGGCAGCAGACGATGGAGACTGATGTTACCTCAGTTTACTTCACCACAGTCGCTTTCTTGCCTCTGCTCCAAGATGCAATCAACACAAATGACGGTACCGGCAGCGAGAGATTTGCACCCAGTGTGATCACGATTTCGTCCATGAGTGGTTTGATGCGCCATGCTCAAGGCCACTTCTCCTACAATGCTGCCAAGGGTGCAACGGTGCACCTCACGAAGCTCATGTCTGCAGAGTTCCAGAAGCTTGGAGTGCGAGTCAATAGCATCGCCCCTGGCTACTTTCCTTCGGAGATGACGGCGAAGGAGTCAGATGAGAAGCAAAAATCAGAGTTCCCTCAGGAGAAGATTGAAAGCGCTGGTCATGTGCCACTCATGCGAGCTGGCAGAGATGAGGAGATTGGTATGGGTGTTCTCTTCTTCACAAGGAACCACTACGTCAATGGTGAAATCTTGGCGATTGATGGTGGTGTGCTCAACGTTGTGAGTGGAAGGTAAATTGCTTGCGAATGATGAGTACGCATAGCGAGGCGTTGGACGGATTCAACCCAAGGCAGGATGTGGAATAGCCACACTCTTAAAGTAGAAGCAGACTCTCGCACGAAATGGATGACTTCAGATGTAGCCTGGCCTCTCAGGCCACGTCAAACCACCCTTCAACTTCTGAACGTCTAATTGATTGGCCGTCACATGAAAACTTCTTGCCTGAAGAAGCGGCAGGCGCCACTCTAGACAAACGGTTGTGCATACGGGCAAACATCACTTCGACTGATCCACGCAGCACTATCACTTCCACACATCGGTTTCAACATCATCATGGCTGACCAGGTCCCTCAGGAAGACGCCGGAACCGACATGGCGACCCAGTCGACCGAACCGCCTCAGCAGGTCTCGCGGCTGAAGAAGTTGACCAGACGCGCCTGGACGAAGCTGTTCGGGCCCAAGAAAGCGAAGCCTGCGCCGCCCGCGCACCTCGCTCCTTTTTATTCGACAACGATAGCGACAGACGTCGTGAAACAGTCCGACACGAGACCGCTTCCGTCAGATGCTTCCAATGAGTACATCGCCGCGGACGAAGATTCAGTCGCCACACCCAGTCTCGCCAACAGAAGATCCCGCCTGACACCTCCGCGGCTTCGACTAGGCTCTGATATTGCAGACGATGAGTCGCTACACCCTCTGACAGTCGAGTCCATCAAGATCGCCCGCCGACCGCAGCTCTTGCCGCAAGCTTCGTCATTCTACGATGAGAACGTTGGCTTGCGGTCTTCTATTGACGACTCTTCGCCGCCACCGTTGGGTAACCCACGCGTATGGACCTCCCCGTACAGAATACAGTCAGACGAAGGTATTTATGGCGACCTGGATTTTCCGAACAGCGTGATCGCTGGTCGGGATGGCCACGAGATGCACTCTGCCGATCTTCTAGGACCGATCTTCAGTCGCTGCGCTGATTCCGATGCCATCTCCCCGGACGATTCTGAGAAGGAAGCTTCATTCTCCAATCTTCTTGAGGCTACTCGCACGCGACGCAAGACACTTCGCTCCAGTCAACTTGCCACAAGAGTTTTTGGTATTGCTGAGTTATGCGAGGCAATCTTACTCGCAGCATACAATGGTCATGTGCTACCACAAGGCAAGCCCACTCGCTGGCTTTACACTGTTAAGAGGGTGGACAAGAGTTTCGCAGCCACCATTGCAGGCTCACCAAGGCTGAAACAGTTGATGTGGCTCACTCGCGCGGACGGAGATTCCGGCGGGGACTGGGACCTTGAGACCCAGCCCTTAGGATGGCTTCTCAAAAGCGCAGGCGTCTGGGAAGAGATCACTTGCACTGGGCGGAGAGAAGGCAGGCGCTCCACTGGCTTCACGGCTGACTACACGATTCGTCTCCAGATCCGAGACTATCGCGTTCAGTTACTCCTGTCTCGCCTCAAGACCGTTGAAGCACTCGGACCACAGTGCGCACAGCCATCATGGCGAGCAATGCAGACCTGCAAATGGCACATTGCGCCGACAATTCGGTTCGAATTTCAGTACATCTCAGGCACGGCTTATGATACCCTAATTCCACTACGGCGTCATGATCGAATCCATTGGCTCATGGATGATCGGAAGACGCTTGGCGACGTCTACGATGTGATCAAACAAATGCTGCAAACGTATGACGATCATCGCGCGATGAGAGATGAGATCGAGGCCATTCGGGCACGGGAGGACAAGCAGAGGGAGGACAGACTTCAGGCCGCATTGAGAAGAATCTGTGGCAATCAGGGAGATTGATCTGTGAATGTTGGCTAAGATTCTTTGTCGGACATCCATTCCCTCTTATACAAGAGGTTGCGCCTAGCCGATCCCGTTATGCACTGGATACTCACCACTCAGTCAACACGGTATAGTTCGCCACGACCAGCATTCACAATATCTCCTGCCCTGGATAAAAGAGTGGTCTGCTTCCCTCCTTCGACTTCCCTCTACACGACACTGATCTGACACCGAAAGATCCTCACGACCACCACGACCTCGAATCAAAGAACCAATCACTGTACCAATTCAACTTCACAACAACAAACAGGACAATACACCGAAATGGGAGGTTGTCACAGCACAATGGGCGGACCAAAGCCGAGACCCAACATCAAACCCAGGCCTGAGGGTGAGACGAGCGGACCGTGGGTTAGCTCGTAGGGATGGATAGGATAATGATGCGAGAGCATGACATGGACTGTCGACGGCGTTATGGATTTCCTTTGAGGGTATATCATATGCATTCGGTAATGGACTGCTGCGGTCGGAGCAAGAATCAGAAGTACGCCTGATTGAGTCCCCATAGCACAACCAAAACAAAGATTGATCTCCTCTTTAAACTCCTCAAAGGCCATAGTGCCCAAGATCTCAAAGATGCCAATCCACTTTCCTCATCCTCGTCTTCATCAATGCCCCAATCCTTAACGAACCACTCCGCAATCTTACCAGTCGCATCCCCAACGATCGCAGCAGTCGCCAACAGTAAAGGCGTCAAAACAATTAAGTCCCTCCATCGATCTCCATAAAACGTCTCATCGCCATGAAACAATCCTGTTCTCAACACCGCTCCCTGATCTGCGCCCAGCCAGATGTGGAAGTGTAGGATGTAGATTTCTCCGGAGTATTTTCCTACCCAGGCGAAGAATTTCGAGTGGTAGTTTCGAAGGATCGGATGTGCGTTGCGGAGGATAGCGAAGCAGGTGATTGGAATCCAGTTTGTATAGGCTTGTTGGGCGGAGAAGCCGGATTTTGTGAGTGTGCTGCGATAGTGCCAGAATAATACAAGGCCGATCAAAGCCGTGACGATGGTTGCTCTTTTGATGAATGTCCAGTGCTGGAGGATGAATCTGTCGAGTTTTGAGTTCTGTCTTGTGTTTGAGACTTTGTCGATGGCGGTGTCTAGTAAGGATTGACTGCTTCTGTTCTGGGCTTTGATAAGATCTGTGAGCCAAAGATATAGAGGAGCAACAGCCATGCCGGCGAAGACGATATAGCGGTCATTATTGACCCGCTTGTCGAAGAAGCTCACTGGGAGGTATACTTTGGTGATAGTCGTGAAGAATGCCAGGAGTGCTTCGCGCAGCCCGTTCGTGTAAAGCACCTTGTCCAATAAGAATGCCGCAGTAGTGATCTTTGCGAGTAAGAACAGTGTGTTCGAGTTACGGTGACGGCCAACAGCGAGTGTGGCGTACACAATCAAGAACCAGATTGTGCAAAGCGGAATGTAGTAGTAGGTGACCCAACTCGTTCGCATAGTGTATGCCAAGGTGATGGCTAGCAAATTCAGGCGAATCATGATGTTGATGAATCGTCGTAGGGAATAGTCTTTCTTTTGCAGAAAGAAGACTGTGTGTCCGAAACCAGTGAGGAAGAGGTATGAGGAGACGCAGATTCGAAGGAAGTGCCAGACAGGTAAGGCAGCCACCTGCAAGCTGTCAAAATCAATGGATCTATGAAGAGAAGCATTTGGCTGATGATCAAGTTCTTACCTGTCCATAGTGATAAAATATGATTACGAGCTGCATCCAACCTTTCCACTCACTACTCTGCTCGCGAGGTAAGAAGTTGTTGTTGACATACTGCAGCTTGCCCGTTTGGCTTCGACAAATGGTTGCAATGCCGACTATGAGTGAGATCAGAAACAGCATCCCACCATTTTCATACCTGAACACATCCTTGCGAACGTGATCAAATACGTGGCTTCGATCAGCGATGTAAACAAGCAACACTGCCATGCCGAAAGATGCGAATATGCCTACAATCGGTCGAACCATGCTTGAGAACAGTTTCATGCGAGTCTCCAGCATAGCCAGGGCAGGCAGCAATAGGCCGAGAGTGACGAGCGCGACAATTTGGATCCAGTTGGACTTTCGCCAATTTGCACAACATGTTGCCACATTGTTGGACTGGCCTTTTCCTGCGATTATGGCATTGCACCGCAGATTCAGGAGCAGGTCTCCGCGGGAGCGAAAAAGTTCCTCTCTGACCAAGAGCGAGCTCGGCTCGAGATAATCTCCCGGACCATTCGTCATTTCTGCGAATGCCGATGTAAGATGGAAAGGCGTCTCGACAGACGCTGCACGTAACTGTTGATTCACCTCTCGGAAAGGCTTTGAACGCTCGACATCGAATGATTCCTCAGCAGGAGCAAAGAGAAGTAGGTCGCCTGGTCCACTCTCGTAATCGAGATGGGAGCCTAGCTCGCGATATGGTCTGGATGTCTGCACCAAGGATGCGATTGATCGCACGCGATCCAGGTACTCCTCCGGGGAAGCAGATTCGCTCGCACTATTGGCAGCACCAATAGTTAGAAGCATCGGGCTCTCTGGCGTCTGATCTCGAAGTGCCTGTACGGCATTCATGAGCAGGCTTCCATTGAGATGAGGGTCGTACAAAAACGACATCGAGACGGTTTCCGATTCATGATGCAAGTCTCGTTCCCGTGGAGTAGGGACTGGATTGTTCTTCGAAGTGGTCATGCGTTGAACCAAATGGTAATATGTGCCTTGAAGTTGCAGGTCCCCAGCAAACACGATGTTTCGCTTCCGGTCTTGAGTGCAAGTCTGCAGTGATTTGCTCCTAACATTTGGACACAATCTTAGTCTTCAATCCTCGATCATGGGCTGTCAATACTCACCCATATTGAACAGCACCGCAGCCAGAGGGCAGCCATTCACCTGCGATCCAATGGCCTGTATGGATCAGAGATTGACACTTGTACGGATCATTGTCTGTAGGAACTCCTTGGTTAGCCTCATGTGTATGGACTTGCTTCACGATGCTGAAAGATCACTCACCAAAGATGTAATGCTGCGATGCCAAGAGAGCTACTGTCGCGACAGCGAAGAGGTCCCTGAACATCCTTCTAGACAGTCTCGGTCAGATCTCAGGGCACCAAAGCGATCCCATCGGAAGAGTCAGTGCCATCAAAAGTCGCCAGAGCTCCGGTCTCGATTGCAGCGATAGTTCGCCATCGCCAGCTGCACTCCTTTCATCTGGGTTGGATGACCCTTGGCACTGTTAGGCTGCCGCATCTTCTCTGTTGGACAATCGATGCCCTCTACGCTAGTAGACCTCTAGTGTGCAATCACACCCAGAGGCGTTCGGAAGAGCGAAATGTCGTCTTTCTTGGCAAGCTGCATCTAGGCGAGAAGTGAAATGATGGAGTGGGTGATCTCCGCAGCAAGATCCCCTGCTGAGTAGCCGAAAGCTTGTACGCTACTTTTGGCATCAGCGATTCCTCGTGGCAACCTCACTTCTTTGTGGTCGACCTCTGGACGAACTACGAGCCGGTGCTAAGACGCCGGCGCGTACCAGTGATTCAACACAGCGGCAGAACTCGATGCCAGGATTCTCGACATGCGAACTATGCATGGCAGCCCTGGAGACCTGGTCCAATGTGGCGTCCACTTGGAACTTGGAAGCGCTGTGCTTGGTGTGTTGGCTTGCATTTCCAGGCAAAATCGGGCGCTTTGAGGATTGTCGAGATCTCGAATCATGTCGGCGTACATCGAAGTGCTGGAGACGCGTGCTTCATGCCCTGTCACGGCGCAGATTTTAGTGGGTAAGGTTCAAGCAGCCACAGACGAACTCCGCCACGTCCGCGTGCCCAGTTGCTCTTTTCAGATGATCGCAATACAAGCTCGAGCGCGCTAACTGCGTTGATCGTCTTGGGATGCCGAGACAGGAAATACCATCTATGCTAGTATCCTACTTTTGATTGTTGAGTGTTGCACAGCGCCTTGGCATATACATGAAGCGATATCAGCACATCGGCGGAGGCCGACTAGTTCTACGACATTTACGTAGCGTTGACGAAGCGATTCGCGGGAGCAGACCAAGTCTGCGATGATTGTCAAAGTCAGAGAAGCCACATTCCAGTCGTGAAGGTCATTACTTGATCGTACTATGTAGCACGTCATCTCTATCTGGGTCAAGAGGCATACTGATCAGGCAAGTGTAATGGTTTCGAATAGAAGAAGAACACAACCGCGTTAGCAGTGCGTATGTCATAAAAGCAACAGGATGTGTCCCATATAGCCTCCGCAGACCAATTGCTGGAGCATTAAAAATCAGTTTCCAAATGTTTCTGCCGTGAATGCCTTGCGTTTATCATGTGTGTCACCCGATGGACACACCAATTCCAAAATACGAAATTTTTTGAGGTTCGAACATCTTCTTGACCCGTACAGCTTGCCAGCTATTTCTCAAAGTACAAGAGACCGGCACGCTTCACGAGGCGGCCTTTGGGTTTCTCTAGCCCCTGTCGCTTAAATACCTTATACGAACGTGCTGGAGGCTGGTACGGTGTGGGTGCAGGCTCGTCGTGCTCCATATCAGCTGAGGGATCGGCACTTCCCTCTCCTCCACCATACGTGGGCTCGGGCTCAGTCTCGTCGGCTGTGGTAGTAGGCTCGTATTCCGAAGGCTCGTTTGAAGGCGTGGGCTCATACTCATCTGGCTCAGTTCCCGTACTTGGTGCCGTGGTCGGCTTAGCTGTGCTCTTAGAAGCGTATCCGACAGGATGAGTCGCGGACGCAGTTGTGCTTGCCACAGCCGTGGGTGCGGCCGCAGAGCTTCGAGGTGCGGCACTCGCTGGTGTAGCAGTTGGACCGTAGGTGTGAGTTGTCGTTGTCACATGTGGCTGTCCATTTCTTGTGTAAGTGGTCGGCGACGCGATTCGTGTCTCGTTGAAAGTGGTACAACGCTCATTGGCACACGAAACTACCGTGAAGCGCTGGGTCAAGGCACTCTTGCTATCCGGACCACAGTCGGTGCAGAGTCCACTTCCTTCGTAGCCTGGGATACCAATTGGTCCAATGGATTTGTAGTCGCAGAAATCCTTGATGTCGATGGTTGTCTCGGACACCTTGACCGTGGATGTATGATTGGTATGGTTTCCATGTCCATAACTGGGTAGAGTAATGGTGGTCGTGTGAGTCTCGGTGTAGTGAACGCTGTTGAATGTGACGGGTTGGTTCGTGGTTGTTACCAGAGTCGAAGAGGCAGTACCATTGTTGTACCAGGGGATTGAGGTGGACACCCATGCGTATGAGCTGCAGGAAGGAATTGTTTTCACGGCCGAC
>JAASFE010004465.1:85770-99084 GCA_013365205.1 Pseudocercospora cruenta
CGAGTGTGACCAAGAGTTTTGACACGACAGCCGCAAGGAAGAGGCATGGCACTGGTGGATAATGGCAGACGCTGCAGTGGATGTGGCCTTCCTCAGCGAACGATACTGAGCATGAGGCTCCAAGACCACAGCGATTTGGATCTCACGGCCCTTCTGAAACTCCCTCTTGCCATGACGAGGCTATAGGACTAACTTTCTGGAGCATATTACTTGGATACTGGTCTCGAAAGTCTACAACACACTATCAAATGGGAGGACAAGTCATTCAGCGAGCAGTATTGCTCATATTGATCTGCTTCCTCGTCATCTACACCATTGCCGAGTATTTGTCCACCAGAGCCATCTTAACGCAATGTGCACAACTCGAAAAAGATGGCATCGAGACACCTCCGACCCCAAATTCACAGACAGTATTGTCAAGTCCGGACCCGACTTCAAAGATAGACCAATTGGTGTCCGTGCCATCGATTGGTAAAGTCACTATGCTCTATGGCGCCTGGGCAGAAGACGAGAACAATCAACTTGTCCTGCAGAGCCATAGACAACACGCAGAGAAACATGGCTACTCAATGCACGTACTCGACCGACAGATTATGCATGGAATGTGGTCGAAGCTGTCATACATTCTTCATCTGGTTCTGGAGGAATTAGCGAAGCCGGAAGAAAAGCGAATGAAGTGGCTATTGTACGTCACTTCACTCCATCTAGATCACACACGGTTGACTGACTGCTGAAACAGCTGGTTCGATCTTGATATCATTGTCATGAACTCAAACATCCCTTTGGAGGTGTTCTTGCCACCCGAGCCTGCCTTCAAGCATGTCAATGTGATCGTGACGAACGACCACAATGGTCTCAACACTGGCGCTTTCTACCTTCGAATCAGCGAATGGGCTGTCAAGTATCTGATCGATATCATCGCTTTGCACACGTTCAAGCCAGAGATAAAGCTCAAATACAGCGATCAGTCTGCAATGGAAGTCATGACATTAGATGTAAGTCGCCGAGATATTCTCGATGTTTCATGTGCTAACAAGCATACGCAGAAAAAGTACCGGAACAACACCATGTATGTTCCGCAAAGGTGGTTCAATGCATATCGAGGGCCTCGAGATGACCATGAAAAGCTCATCCGTGGCGCCGAATTGCCCGAGAGCACCATCAAGCCAGGAGATTTGCAATTGCACTTTGCTGGCAAGAAAGTCAAACATTTGATACCAACGTACTTAGCTCTGGCTGCGAATAACAGCATGGGCTGGGAGATGCCCTTGAGCAACACGAAGCTTAAATCTGAGGTTGCCATATTTTGGAAGCTGCAGCAAGAAAAGGCATCCTGGAGTAAACCTGTAGTATAGTCGGTGTCTAAAACGCAATCAATCCAAAGAAGCAATCGTCTATCCATTTGCTTTGCACCTATCTTCTAGCCATCTGGCGAACTGTACGCATCTAAGCTCTATCTGCCTATGAAACAGATCCGCCATGTACAGGCATAGCACCATGCTCGCGGCCCAGCCCACAGCAATTCCGAACATCCATTTATTCATTGTCTCCGATCCTCCTGTCGAAGCCCAAACCCAGTGAGGTAGTGCATAACCTACTGCGTGCAGTACTGTTGCGTGCACCAAGTACAATGCGAAAGATATTCTACCGAGATAGAGCGCCATATCGCTTTCGAGCAAAGTACGCCACAGTCCTGGCTTCCCACCGTTCGCACCATCTCTGAGAAGATACAGCAAGATCAAAACTCCAACAGACTTGGGGAATTTGTTCTCGCGGTGGGCATATCCAGGTGGTATGAAGGCATTGATCCAAGCGTGTCCAGGAGATGGATTCTTGAACTCCGAGATTGGATACGACATGAGGAACACGGCAAAGACATAAGCTGCAGCACGATGCAATGGGGTTCGAGTCATTCGCAGTGGACGTAATCTCGACTGCTGCGGTGCCCTGGGCGACGTTCCATGTACATCCTCCTTCGTTGGTAAAAGCTCTTCCGGTTGGCCTTGCTTCACGGCAGCATATCCCTCCAGACGGTTGCTTAGCTGCAATACATCCCATTGAGCACATGCAGCACCGGCAAAGAACAACAAGCCTTCCCATCGATGCCAAGCTGGGTAAAGGACAGCTAAGGTGCATAGCAATACCATCCTCACATGCGGTCTGCAATTGGCAAGGGCGATTAATGCAATATATAGGTGCAAGCTCATCCGATATTCGTACGCAATTGTCCAGAGATGCGGATCATGAACCGGATATACGGGTTTGAACTCCCACACATTCATCAAGTGCCAGACTTCAGACGCCCAAAATGCTATCTGACGCCATAAAGTATCGTGTTTTGGTACGTTCACCTCGGAAGAGACTCCACGGAACCAGATCTTGCGATTGGCAAACATGATGTTTGTGAGAGAGAAGCCATTCATGTGTGCAAGCAAAGCCGTGATCAGCGTCATGGCGAGCGTAGGGAGATATAGCCTAAAGCCCCGACGAAATACGCTCGACGACAAAGACTGTAGCAGCTGCCCTTGATATGCTGTTCCGGACTGCATGAGTTTAAGAGCTTTGAAAGAGCAGACATAGCCAGCTATGGTGAAGAAGACATTCACGCAGCTGGCACCGTCCCAGAGCAAGCAGAATGGTGGCAAGGCCGCAATGTGGTCGCTAGCTGCCAGATGCGTTGGGGTCCGATAGCCGAGAGTTGGAAGAGGTGAGAACGTGAAGAGGAAATGGAAATTGACCACTATCACGGCGCAGATTCCGCGAAGGCCATCCATCCAGGACGTGCTCGTGATCTTGGTAGGATGTTTGTCCTTGCGTAGGATTGTAGGCTTGAGAATGTCCAGCATTTGACGAGCAGACCACAATGGATGCCAAATGGCAAAGCGATCCGGAGCAGTCGCTGGACCATCAACAGTCATCGTAGTGGCTCTGCAAGTGTCTCTTCACTTAGCCCTTCTTTGCAGCCTGATTCGAATGTTCCATATGACACCTGGACTCCGTCCTAGAGCGATGTGCAGTCATGAATCGAGTGAGCGTCCAGAGCAGTCGTAAGAGCCTTCTTCTCGGTCATCGTCGAATACCATTGATCACGGCGGCATATCTTCAGCAGCAGCTGCTGCATCAGTGCTGTCCACTCCAGGAGAAGCTACTAGCCATGGCTGGCGAAGTCCATATGGTCACGCCTTCTGTCACCGAGTCTGTACAAGGGACCCACCTTGCCAATATGCTTGATTTGATCGCGTGCCATATTTCCTTTCTTCGAAAGTGTAGATGAAAGTCATAAAGACTAGTGTTTGTGGCGCCACTAAAAGTTCTCTCCGCTGGTCAACTTTGGGGCCGGGAGCCCCTGTCACAACAGGCGATCTCAATCGGCGCCAAAGATCTTGGCAATCCTTCATCCTTCCCGTTCTACATCAGCCTTCGCGTGAAGAAAGCATGCACCAACGCGTTGAAGGTTGCGCCCCGACGACATGTGGCCAGAGGCTCTAGGACATAGCCCACCGTGGCCCATGGGAGCCATGGACTCAGAATGGATCTGGTTGTCAGGCAGAGGACCATAGTTGTCCTTTGCCATAGCCAATCCCCAGTGCCTCAGATGACCTCAATCGCGACACCTTGGAGACATGTACGGAGGCATTATACAGCAGCAGCCAAAGCTCATGGGTGTATGCCCTGAAATAGTCTCAAACCATCGAACTCGGATGATACCTACCTCAACAAAACGACTGGTCGGTCGAATCGTTGCGCCTCTATGCCTTCTACTCTTCTTCGTCTTCTATATACTATCGGATAGCGTTTCCCGGCTTCAGAACCCATCTGCAACATCGAAAGCAAGTTCGAATGCTTTGGGATCCTCTTACGAAGCGGATGAGCTTCGACCGGTCGAATCCACGGCCCAAGCCTTAGGTCCGTGGCCATGTAAGATATGGCAGACTGGCAGTGAAGCCATGAAGAAGCAGTGGAAGAAACAGGTGCAGACATGGACAAGTTTGAATCCAGGCTGGGAATATGGCTTCCTCAGCGACGAAGGGAGCTCTGAGTATGTGGATGAGCACTTCAGTGAACATACTACCATTCACAACTTCTGGCGAGAGCTCAATGTCACCATTTTGCGAGCGGATCTGATCCGATATCTGGCCATGCTTGCGGATGGAGGTGTTTACAGCGACATGGACACAAGTTGTCTTAAGCCTATCAGTGACTGGATCCCTCCCGAGTTCTCTGAATCAGCAATCGGCGTTGTTGCAGGAATTGAGTATGACGATAACACGTATCCGATGTTTGCTCGACCGATCAGTATCTGTCAGTGGACTTTAATGGCAAGACCTGGACATCCTGTCTTTGAGAAGGTCGTTGCAAGGGTAATCTATCACCTGGAATACCTGGCCCGTATCAAGCACGTTCAGCTGAGCGAGCTGAAGTTGAACAAGAAAGAGGTCTTAGACGCTACGGGTCCTGGCGCCTTCACCGATAGTATCATGGAGGTAATAAGCGAGCATGAACGCAGAAAAGTTTCATGGAAAGAGCTGTCACAGTTGAAGCAAGCAAAGCTGTTTGGTGATGTGCTGATCCTCCCGATCAATGCCTTCGCAGGGAACCAGAAGCATAGCCATAGCGGTAAGCCGGAGTTTGGACCAAAGCTCGTCACACATCATTTTGGAAGGTCTTGGTACAAAAGGCCAGAGGATATGCCAAAGCAGACGAAACCACTGGAGGCCAAAGAAAGAAGACCTGTCTGATACACATCGGCCACGGCGTGTGCATCGGTTGCAGAGATGATATGCCTACATCGCAGCGCTTGTCGAGAACCCAATTTCCATGACGGCAGATCAATTTACCATTTATTTGCTGCTCCACTGCTGATCAGAGCCACCGCACTGAGCACGCGACAGCGCTCCTACTACTCCGTCACGGACACGGCCTCACTGCAGACGCCAAGATTTTCAACGGGAAAGCACAAGCCACTGTGCCCTCTAGCGTGTAAAGGACTTTTGTCCTGCAGCCCTGCAAACTTAGTTTGCCTAGCGCTGGCACATGAGCTACCACAAGCAGGGGCACTGTGGCTTGCGTGAGTGAACGATTCTGGGCCGAGTCTGTGGCCATCGTCGAATGTATGCCACGGATCATGGAGCTCTACGCGATGTGGCAGGAGCTCTTGTCTCCAACAGCTCGCTGCATCAAACATGGACTTCTTACAGTCTTGGTCACGAGCAAAACACACCTCATTGCCCAGCTTTCCGTTCCAAAGTGAGAAGTCCTCCACAGCTGCAACTCCAGTGCGGAGTGCCCGCATGGCAAGGACTTGGATCGTCTGCGTTTTCTCTGCATTGACCACTCTGTTCATATTTCTGTACCCGAATTCGAGGCTAAGCTCCAATCGCTTGAACACGATAAGTAATGATAGCATTTTGAATCGAACATTAGGAGTCAGTCTACCATCGATCTCCACACGTTCAGAGGTGCATACTGATGCAAGTCAATACATAGTTCCATCGCAACTACGTGCTCTCATTGCCTGCAAGAACAGACCGACGTGACAAGTTCCAGGTTGCAGCCTCGTTCGCTGGCTTTGATGTAGAATTCATCGATGGAGTCTTATCAGAAGATGTATCATCGAAGGCCACTCCGCTAGTACGAACACCATCGATACTGTATTTCTGTCCGTTGGCTTACATGTCCCAGAACTGGAAAGCAGAGAATGTTGGTCCTGGGGTGTTGGGCAGCTGGCGAGGACATATGAACGTGCTCCAAAAGTGAGTCTCTCCGAAACGTTTCTCATTAGCAGGCCTCTCGCTGCTTTCAACACACACCAACGCATCGATCCTCGGGCTAAGACAACACAGAATCGTGAACGAAAACATTCAGACCGCTCTCATATGGGAAGACGACGCAGACTTCGACCCAGCACTAAAGCAACAGCTTCAACAATTTGCCGCCGGCACCAAAACTCTGCTGCATAGCACCTCATCATCCACTCCAAGCTCACCGTATGGCAGAGGCTGGGATTTCCTCTGGCTTGGCCATAGCAAACTTGGACCTTCCGACAACCAGACCGAATTCTACGTCCTTGAAAACGACCGGACCACACCTGCAGTCCGAAATCGTTACGGAAAATGGTGGAATCTCAAGCACTCCCCGACGGAGGCCTCAGAAGATACCACACGCCTAATCTTCAAAGCAGGCAACGGTGGCGTAGGAATGTATGCCTATGCCGTAACGTATGAATCCGCACGAAAAGCGCTCGTGGCACTCTCCGTGATCCCTCGAGACGGTGCTGTTGATGTAGCGTACAGGAACTTCTGCAAAGGAGCTTTCGGGATCGAATTTGCTTGCTACGGTCCTTTCCCAACACTGGTCGGAACGCATAGAGCTGCTGGTTGGGCGGAGAGGTCGAGCGATAACAATGTTGGTGAGAAGGGGAGGTGGGTAGATGAAGTGACTGCTGATGTCAAGTTCTCTACTATGCTGAACTTGCAGAGGTTGGCGAACGACGATGAGTTTGTGGAGGCTCAATGGGCCGGAAAAGATGGTAAGAAGGAGCTGAGACGAGTCAACGAGCCTTTGAATGGTGCTGTGGGTGGTTTGAGGGAAATTGATCTGTTAAGCGCACCACCTCCAAGCTGGATGCCAAACGATGCGACATAGCCGTGTGGGATGAAGTGTCCAGCATCAATTAGGATTATGAAGCTTTCTAGGGATGCAGATGTACTGGGTCCGACGCCTTGCTTCACTCGTTGCCCTATGCGGCGTCTCCAAGCCACATCGTAGGACCGTTCAGCGCCATGAGAGCAAAGTGTCCGCCAACAACAGGTCGTGCTCTATACGAATCCCAGGTGGCGGCCTCATCACTGCCATTTGTACTGACGAAGAAGCGGTCTCCAAAAGGCATGTTACTCTGTCCACTCGAGATGAAAGCATGCACGTCGTCCACGAACATGTTCCCCACGTCCTCATTGCCGGCTTGTTGAGCGATGGCAGCTGCCCATAGCATCCAGTCCGTCTTGCCCCAATTGACGCGACTGTCCAGTGCCACGCCGGCTTCCGATCGTACGCTTGTGTAGTATTCCGATTGCAACGCGTAAGCTTCGGAAGGAAATGTTTCCAGTTTCAGGAGAACATCGATATAGAGGTTGTAGGCAGTCGTCCAGGACTGGTCGTCCCCCTGAGTTAAAGTGAAGTGCGTTCTGTCGGAGTCAAGCCCAGCGCCTTGGTTGTACAGCACGTCGGCAAACTGAAGACCAAGGTCTGAGTAGGCGGTCAGTCCGGTCATGCGGCCGAAAGTGTTCAGCGCAATAGCAGATTTCATGGCCAGCGAAGTTTGGTTTGGAGAAGCACCAGCTCCATCATCAGAGGGGAGCTGATCGCTAGGATAGAGTCCTCCTGCAACAAGATAATCGGCGTAACTCTGAATCAAGGATGAGTATTGTGCTGCCCAGTCCGTATTACCTGTCGCGTTCTGATACATGTATGCAAGAAGAATGATATCGCCACACTCCTCCAGCGGCATTGGCTCTGCGTAGCCATCGTCGTGACCGGTCGCGTTGGGATAGCGGTCCCCAATGTCGTGTATAGTGAAATCGACGTCCCAGCGACCGCTGGCAAGGTATCGCATGACCGGCTCGGACAGGAGACGAATCCACTCCGGAGCCACAACGTACAAGATGGGCGAGAGCGGGAAGATCACATCGACCTGATCAGAAAACATTATAGATCAGCCAGTGCTCGATGGCGATGAGACCCTTGATTGAGCAGACGTACCGTATTGACGTTACCATTACTACTAATTTCCTTCTGGAACGCCATGATGTCGCTCGTGTTAAGATCGTCCGGAACGGTCAAGTCCATGGCGCCAAAAGTCTGGCCAACTGACAGCTGAATGATATTGCTGTATTTGGAGCCTCCCACGCTCTCAGCATTTGCTGCAACGACTGAATCCAAATCTCGAGACTCTGCATCCGCTGCGGCGAAGTCATCGAGGGCAAGGTCGCAACCGCAGACGGTCCAGTCGCCATCGCCGCAAGCTGATTTCCAGTAGCTTTGCCTTGAATCGCCGAGATAATTGACATCTGGATCTCGCACATATCCAATCAGAAAAGTGGCATTTACCGTACTTTTAATGCTGCCTAAGTCATGGGAGTAAGCGAGACCAGCGCCGGGCTGCCAGGTTGTCGATGTGTCTCCATCGCCTCGGATTTCGCCGTGCTGGGTGAAGTCGGTCCGCATACGCTCCAATTCTCCCACCGCGTGAGTGAATCCATTTGAATCGCCGCCGCTAGGTTGACTGCAGTAGACGGCAGTTCCCCACTGAGCCATGTCGCTCACTTCTGAAAATGGAGCGCCATTGGTTGACGCGAGAGTCATCACGGTCGTGCCACTAGCACTCGTAGTTGAGTTCCAAATCATAGCAGCATCTTCCTCGAAGTGGCCCGTCCAGGAGCTGTCCATGTCTGAATAGATTTGTACGGAGTGTGAGTTGCCATCTTTTGCGGTTACAGAGACGGTCAGGTAGCTGAAAGGTAGTGAATGACGCACGTAGTTGTTGGGAGCCACGGGCGAAAAGAAGTCCAAAGCAAAACTCGCGGAGCCTGCGTCAACGAAGAACGACGAATGAGTGGTCGTATAAGTGGCACCTCTTACAGTCCCTGGCGTTAGATCTTTTCCGGGCGCAGGAACCCCAAGCAAGCTGTAGGCCTTCTCGTCGACCCGAGCTATAACAGACCAGTTGAGTTGCTGGCCATTCCAGAACTGGGGCGTCGATGATGGTAGGTTAGCTGCCTTGTTGCCAGGCATCCATGCTGGAAGTGATTAGCGCGTGGTAGTCGTTAGCAAAATCTGCGATCATACCTGAGAGATAAGGATTGCGAACTCCGAGAGGATAGGATGGAGGCAATATTGGCGAAAAAGATGCAGCTTCTGAAGTAGACGGTGATGGAGAAGCAGATACTGGATGTACATTGTCGGTGATGCACATATAAAGCAGCGCAGTGAACACAGCACCATACAAAGATAGGGCCATTATACCGACGACCAGGGGAAATCGAGCTGCCAGATGGCAGCACCCGCAGCAAATAGATCTCCGACGAGGTTGGGATCTGTCAGTATTAGTTCATTCAAGCACTTTCTGTAGGATGTAACCGTTGACAGCATGTTATTTCAAGGTCAACCATATCAATGAGCTTTGAGGGTCTAGGAGAAGGCGTTCGTGTCGCCATTCTTGCGAGAAACATAGCACTCACCTACGGTGCAGTGGGTCGCCAGTCCAAGTGCGTAGGTACTGAGAACTTGGCTCCTCCCGGAGGATCGGGACATAGTCGTCGCGTCCCATATTGGCAACATAGTGTAGGAATGTGGACTTGAACAAAGGACCAGTCAACTGTCAGACGCAATCCTATACGCAGCGCATCGTGAAACTTATGACACAAGCTTTCAGATCTAAGTAGATGGCTGCCGGGGCATCTGACCGATCGCCGCTGTAACTGGCAGCCGCAAGTGGTGCTGGCTATGAGGCGAGGTAGAAGGAGCGTCTGGCTACCTTGAGCGCCTGAAGTTGCTTGCTATTGAAGGTGAAAACGTGGGTACGGAATTCGAAACAGACATGGTGCAGATTCAGTTCTTACAGGATGAATGCGTGGGCTCCAGAAGACGTATCATCTGTTGGATACAACCGGTAAATCTTCAGCAGCCTGGGACATATACCATGTCTTTGGGTAGTTGTTGCTGTCGTTCGATCCATTTTGAGTCGAGAACACTCCGTGGCTTCCTACGCAACTCGCGCTCATGATCAGAGCCTGAGCCAGGCTCGAATACTGGGCTGTTGGCTTGATCAAGACAATTACGACCTTTACGGCTTGCTGATTATGTCGGCGGTGGTGTCGGTGAACAAATGGAATAGAAAAGGAATTGAACCATCCAGTTTTGACTTCGACGCCATCATTTCTTGGCGCGTCTTGCTTGGATGTCATCGTCACCTTGGAAGGCCTGAATTGCAACTCCTTACTTATGAATGCAAGGCTCGCTCTTCGCTTGAGCGCTACACGTATATCTCCAGCATCACTTTTAGCAATTCGATCTTACACATTCGCCAGCATGGCCTCGACAACCAATGGCGAAAAGCCAAGCCTTCGATACGCAGATGTCTGCCATATCCACTGCACAGCTCGATAGCAAGACAGACGACTGATCTATGGCGGTATAGATCGGTATCAATCTCTCAGACCAAATTTTCCGAGGCTGGCAACATGGCAAGAAAGCTCACGAAGATGATCTCGAATCGGTCGTCCAACGCGCACGCGATGCTGGAGTACGAAAGATGATGGTCACTGGCTCCGATCTCGTGGAAAGTAAGAGCGCTGTCAAGCTCGCAGAAGACTACCCAGGACTCTGCTATGCGACAGTCGGTGTACATCCTTGCTCAGCAAAGACATTCGACAAACACGAAGGAGGACCAGAAAAGCTACTTGGAGAGTTGAGGCAGCTGGCACAAGAATCAAGAGACGCAGGCACTGCAACAGCTTTCGGCGAAATAGGTCTGGACTATGATCGCCTACAGCACGCGAGTAAGGAGACACAGATGAAATACTTCGAGAAGCAGCTCGATTTGGCTGCGGAACTGCATATGCCGCTGTTCCTACACATGCGTGCCGCCTGGGATGACTTTAAAGCTCTTCTGCAACCGAGACTTGAGAAGTTCCCAAAGCGTGGCGTCATCCACTCCTTCACAGGCACGCTCGAAGAAATGCAGAACATCATCCAACTCGGTTTCGATATTGGCATCAACGGGTGTAGTCTGAAGACAGAGGACAATCTGGCGGTTGTGAAAGAGGTGCCCATGGATCGATTGCAGATTGAGACTGATGGTCCTTGGTGCGAGATCAGACCGAGTCATGCTGCGAGTGTCCATCTGAAGGACCTACCTGATGAGATGCAGCTCCCTAAGGCTGTAAAGAAGGAAAAGTGGACAAAGGATACGATGGTAAGTGAAGATTCGCGTGCTACGATTTATTTACTCATCGTTTCATAAGGTCAAAGGTCGTAACGAGCCGTGTGCCATTGGCCATGTAGCGTGGGTTGTTGCTAAAGTGAAAGGCGTGCCAATCGAAGAAGTCGCTGAAGCTGCGTGGAACAATTCCATTCGCATGTTCTCTCTTGGAGAGTCCTCTGGCTAAGGGCCTGTCGTGGCCTCAGCGCGTACACCAAATATCGAGAGCACCACGCGAGCATTATCACCCGCGAGATGTGCGTTGTCGAGCGATTGAACGTGATTTGCCTCAAGTCAAATCTACGATCTCTCCACTCGGCTTCGGCTTCTTAACCACATACTCGCGTACGAAATTTCCATCGTCGTCCAACTCGATGTGGAGCTCCTCGTCGCTCGGTCTTTTGCGGCGTCGTGGCTGGCTCGCTTTCTCCTCGGTCTTCATCTGTTCTGTCGAAGGTGTTGGCTTTGAGATGACGCCCATGGACAATAATGCGTCCGAAGAGCGGTAATGGAAGACGGTCTTCCCTGCCGGTCTCTTCTTTGGATCGACATACTTCATTTGTCGAGTTTCACATTCCTTCTCCTCTAGCGAGACCGTTCTGGAGTACGATACGCTATGCGACACATTGCTTCCCTTGAGCAACCTCTCAGACATTTGCTCCAGCTCGCCGCGACGTCCGATGTTATCGTCTGCCACGAATTGGTCGGGAACTTTCGCTCCTCTGCGCAAGTGGTGAACCTCGATGACGATTGAGCCCAGTCCTTCGAGCCGTGCTTTCTGGTAGTCTGACCCTTGGCCTTCGGTCCTTGCCAGCGTTTTAAAGCTGTATTTCATCACCTTTCCCTTGAATGACATCCAGCCTCGTCGAACCAATGGTTTTCCCTCTTTCACAAACTTTTTAGACACGAAGACCTGGTCTGTCGTGTTTCCATCAACGGTAATAACAAAGCCTAAGACGTCGCCGCGAAACTCGACTGCATCAGCCAGTCGTATCCAGATCTCGAACTCGAAACCATCCCTGGCCTCGACGTATTGTTCGGCCAGGTCTTTGGTCTCAGAGTCGTCAGCGATGAGCTCTCGAAGCGCTTCGCCATTGACATAGATGCTGGCCATAATACCAAGGCCGCCGTGCAGGATTGCCATTGTCTGATATTGACTTGGTTGTGGATGTGTCTGTCGATGTTCGAGGTGTGGTGGTGTAGTTGAAAGGCAAAGTGTGTGTTGATCAGGTCAAGCGCAAGATAATGCCTGACACATCAAGTGAATGGCCTGTTTCACGAGCATCTCGAAGCACAAGACTGTCTCGCTCACCGAACCACACCATTCACAAGCCCGACAGAATCACAAGCATGGCGGCGCATCGCCATGCTTGTGACGCCCAAGCTCGTTTTGCACATGAGGAATGATTCGGCCTGACCTGGTTCGAGCGATTGAGTATTTGCATTGATATAATGTGCTTGATGATGATATAAGCAGACGAAGCGTTCATCGGGCAAGAATAGGAGCACAGCAAGAGCTTGAGACCTTAAGAACCAAAGTTGGACAACGACAAGAGTTTGCTTCATCATTCTTTGGCTGCCAGACTCTTCTGGACGAAGCATAAGTTCCGTAACAGGCAGGCGCGGCTCTTATGCGTGCCAGTCGTGATATTGAGCACGTCGCGGGGCCGACTCGCGACATTCTGAGATGTGAGCTTTGAAGCTGCCATGGAATTATCGCCATGCTATCGTTTGCGAACAATTGCCCAGACATCTAAAGACCTAAGACGACCAGATCTGCTCCAGGCGTGTACCGCGGCCGTCCAGGTCCCGGGCAGTCTCGCAGTCACAACTACGAGATGCCAGAAAACAAGGCCAAGCCAGTGTGATCTCGGTACTATAATCGATTGCACGATGCCAAAGAATATTTCGGGCCTGTATAAGCCGATGGTCGCAGCTTGACGCAGTCAAGTTATGAGGAGGGAATGCTTCGCTAGTTGCTCACCTCAGGCTTCGCCAGGGCGTTACAATGCACTCCAACGGACTACAGCGGCCAAGCTGCTTTGTCTCAAAGCATGAGTCAATTCCAAGAAAGTGTCTCTGCGGGTCCCGACACTAAGCAATCTCACTGATCCTGCTGATATTGCACTTCTTCTGCATAAATTTAAGCTTTCGAGAATCTGTAAATCCTCCGGCTCTGGAAAAGTGCAGGCGACTTGCTGAGCCGTTCTCGTGGGTCATGATACGACAAATCGAGAGGCCCAGATCACCCCCTTGGCATCATATGCCATTGCTCTCGCGAGCTATCAGACGCGTGAAGTAGGTATTCTTGGAGCTCTGGGAACGGAGTCATATTC
>JAASFE010004494.1:14196-24925 GCA_013365205.1 Pseudocercospora cruenta
TTAATAAATAGATTTTAGGTAGCTATAGATACCTAGACTAGATAGGACTCTAATAGCTCGGCGCTTTACGCTAATACTCTATAGATATAGTCCTATCTAGAGATAGATTAGGTTAGCCTTCCGGGGTATCTATACGTATCTAAATATAGATACGATTAATACTACCTTATTCCGGATTTATTTAGGTATATTTCTAGTTATAGGTCGATTTAGTATTCGGTTAAGAAACTTTATAGTCTCTAGTACTCTCTTAGCTATCTTACTATATAAATTCCTAAGGTTAAGCTTCCCTAGGTTAATAGTTTCGTCCTAGGCGCTAAACTCCTTCTAGTTATTAGTATATATTACGAAGCTACTCTACTAACCTACCTTTATACTCTTAAGCTAGTTTATCTCCCGTAATATATCCTATACTCGTAATATAGTATAGGAGTACCTACCTATATTCTATTTATATATAAGTTTACGATATAAGTCCTCTTTTACTAGTACTATTACTAGCTTTTCTAGACGAATCTTATACGTCTCTACCTACCTCGTTATTATTTCCCCCTTCTCCGTAGTTATATATACCTATATAAAACTACTATATAGTTATACTAGTATCCCGTATATAGTTTAGTATATAATCTACCTTCTTACGGTCCGTTTAATAGTAGCTATATTAATTCTTCGTAAGCTTTTAACTAGATAACTATAGCTTAGTAGATAGTACGATCTAAGGCGTATAAGATACTACTAAGAATAGCGTAACTAGCGCTTTTAATACTAATTTACGTCGCCTTAGCGTATTTATTAACTCTATACTATATAGGCTTCTATTCGCGCTTATATATTATATATAACGTAAGAAGGTCGTAGCTATAGTCTAGATATTACTAATAATCCGAGCGAAGCCGGATGTTTCTAGGCCGTAGTTGGAGTGTTCGAGGAGCTTGCGACGAGGACACGGAAACGGAGGTCTAGAAACATCAGGCGAGCGGCGGATAACAGTCAGTCTTGGCAGGTGTGTTCTATATAGATGTGGTGCAGGCAGGTGGCCTTCCACTGCGTAGAAGGCGTGTTGCGAGGGTCGTTTGCGGAAGGGGTTGAATCTGAAGATGCGCTCATACAAATTCAGCTGTAGCCTCTCATTGGTCGAAAAAGAAAACGAAATCACGTGTTGACGCCTCAGGCCCTAATTCTCACGTCACTTCCTTGCAGCGGACAATAACAATACTGCGCCAACAATAACACCACGCGCCAACGACACCACCCGCCAAATGCACGCTTCCGCACGCGACAAATGCACGCTTCCAAATGCGTAGGCTCCGCACGCACCGCACGCGGCACAAGACATACAAAACAGAAAGAGATGGAGAGATTGGCAGGTCAAAAGGATGTGAAGGAATTGTCCAATGCTGGAGCAAAACTATAGAACGGCAGGCCGGGGCTTTCTAGCGGTCAAATCTCGTTACACCTAGCCCTTCGAGACATATCACAAGTCAACCAAGTGAATATGTCCACTGCGCTTACTTTCCTCACACCGCAAAGTGTGTCCATAGAAACCAGACGAACTGAGTTTTTTGGGACAATCAAAGGCTGCCAAACCTGGCTGGTTATATAGCTGCGAAACCAAGTCTCTTGATGGCTGACTAACCTGGTCAATTCAGGCTGACGAGACCTTGATCTTCCGAAGAAGATCGCATAATTTCCCTCAGAATTCCCCACATGGTCAGTTTGGAAGGCAACTGAGAACCCGGCCTGCGCGGCTCACGGCTGGTTTAATGGATACTGCAGCTTCCATTGTATATGACTCTGCACCCTGGCTTGGTTTGGAGGATCAGGTGACCCGCGTGCATCATAGTCGGGGGCTGGGTCTGTTTGTTCTAGAGTAGACGCAAAGAACTCGAACCTCATACACTCAAAGCGGGAGCAGTGCTGCAATACTCCTTACGTTCGCCTGTTGCAGCAGACAAGAACGCGCTCGTGTTGTGATTGGACGCACGGCTACAATTCTCACATGCTGATATCCCTTCACTATCGCTGGCGTTGTGGTGGCGCAGTTGGAAGCGTGAAAGGCAGGCAGCGAGGTGAGGTTTGGACAATGAGAATGAAGTTGGAAAGTCGAGCGTTCAATCCACGCACTGGAAGCATGATTGATTCTTTTGATGAATAAGCAGCCTTCGATCAAAACAGCCAATGTCATATCCAGACCGAATTCGAAGCCGACCGAGTTGAGTCGATTGAGCACATTTCCAGCCAACCACGCTAACAAAAGTGATCAACACGATAACGACGGCGGCCTCAGGCAGGCAAGGTGAACCGCAGTCGTACCAGGAAGCCGAGTTCTACCTTTGAAGACAAGGCACCAATCCTGACGGTCTGCCACCTGAAATACTCATAATGACTGCAGAATATGCTGCTGGCCATTCTTGGAGGAGCACTCCGCGCGGTGGGCAAAGGCGTTTTGGGAGGCGTAGCGACCATAGCCTTGCCCTGAGCGCCAACGTCAGCGAAAAGGAGCACTCCGCGCGGTGGGTAGGGGGTTTGGGAGGAGCCTGCGACGACCATTCCCCCTGCCCTAAGCGCCAATACAGCAGAGGTAGGAGCACTCCGCGCGGTGGGCATGGGGGGTTTGGGAGGAGCCTGCGACGACCATTCCCCCCTGCCCTGAGCGCCAATACAGCAGAGGTAGGAGCACTCCGCGCGGTGAGGGACGGGGGGGTTTGGGAGGAACGACCATCCCCCCCTCCCTCTGAGCGCCAGCGCTTGCAAAGGTCCGTTCGTGAAGGTAGGTAGCAGGAGAGGCTTGTGAATGTGAATAACAATGTTTGTGGTCCGTGCTCGTTGCTCGCGACTTCTATCACATGCAAGCACCCGTCTTCCATTCCCTTTCGGGTCAAGCGCAGTTCAAAAGCGCCGCTACAAACAGTGACCTCCTTTGCGACTTCCGCTTTCTGGCTATCGACATCCTACCTTGACAGGATTACCGACACGCAAATCTGTTCAACACTCGCGGACACCTGCCATACGATAATTGACCACTTCCGATCGCGACCAACATGGCGGTGCAGTCGAAGATCGCGATTTGCGATGCCTCGAGCACCTCCTGCACTCTCTCAACAGTGTCGAGCAGTGCAAAGCGTATCGCCGACGCATGCAAGCCTTACACATTCCAAGATCAAGCGCTGGTCTATAGGCGCAATCCTTGCCGTACGACTGGCCGCCGACTCGAGCGACTGTTCAAGAAGGATGTTATGCCTATGATGCGCGGCCTCGAGCATCAGATGGAACATGCTATGGAGGAGATGGACACAAAGGAGGCTTATCATACTGCTGAGTACGTGCCACTTATGCATCTTAAGTGGCATACTGCAAAGGATGTGGAGCCTGCTCTGTATGCCGCCGAGAATCGTCGCCATATCAACCTTATGGCCGAGATTCATGGCATTATCCAGCAGAACACGCCTACCTATTCGTATATGGCACAAGTCGGCCAGCAGTTTGGTCACTGGTATGGGCAAGCAGCTGCTGGCGCACCTAGCGGCGATCCACCCGGCGGTCCACCAAAGAAGAATGCGCCTACCGATCGAGTCGATACTGCCGACGAAGACAGCGAAGTCGACGAAGATTATGAAGGCGAGAAGGAGACATGCTCCAACTGTGGATTGCTCAAGAAGCTGTCAAGCTTTGTGAAAGGCACTCGAAAGCTACGACAGTGCTCAAAGTGCCGCACATCCAAGAGTACTAGCCAGAAGAAGCGCAAGGCAGATGCAGAAGCAGATACTAGCTCTACGACTACTCCTGCAAAGAAGCGAGGCAGACCACAAAAGGTAGCCTCAAGCGCAGCATCTTCCTCACAATCAACGCCGCCGATTGTTATTCAGTCATCCCCTGCACCCCCGTCGTCCTTCAATCCTACCGCCCCGGGCCCGACTTCCTCAGCTTCTAGCAACATTGTCGTTGCTCCACGCACTGGCGACCCAGTCAAGAAGTCGATGCCACCTCCACCGCCACCATCACGGCTTCCGCGTTCGTCAAACTCTTCTACAGGCAATCCGGCCGACCTCCGCCCTCGTGGTCAGCACAGCAGCGACGATGCCGCCACCGCTCAGGCTCGTACTACACAGGCAGATATCTCTCGGTCACATCGCCCATTGCGTCGTGCTGGCGAGGAAGTTTCGCAGACTCCGAGTATTGACACTCTACTTGCTGGCGCTGCAGAGCGTACGCAGAAGGCATACACAGAAGGCGACTTCCCCAGTGATGCTCTTGGAAGCGATGCCTTACCCAGCGCAGATGCAGGTGCAGGTGTCGCCGGCATGGGCGATCCGGACAACAATGATAAGCCTGACGATCGGACCTTCTTCTTCTGCGACATCTGCGTAGTCCCCCGGCACATCTCTCGCCTCCACCACACACCAGGCATTCCTGCCCACCAGTGTAGTACTTGCAAGTATTGCGCTGAAGGCTACGAACCAGATGATCTGGCTACATACAAGTGGTGTATCGCTAACAAGCATGAGAGTCAGCGGTTCGACTTCCTTACCAACGCTAACCCTGAGCAGCCAGAAGAGGAGCTTGAGACATGCTGCTATGGCTGTTACGAGTTGATGAAGGCTCAACAAGAAGAGCGCCAGGCAAATCGGCCTACTCGGCGCCCGAACGAGCAGGATCGCGCACAGCAGACCCGAGTAGAGCAAGAGCGGGAGCGTCATTTCCTCGAGGATACAGAAGTTGCCTTTGCCGAGAATACGCAGGACACATCTCAAGACCCCTCTACCGATGATCTGGATGCTCATCAAGCTCTCGATGACGGCGATATGCAGTTGGTCAAGGAGTTCTTCGAAGAGCTGGATAACGAGAAGATAGAGTATTGCTGGAATGAGAACCTGTTCGATGAGGGCAATGGTGGTCACCAGGGCAGAGGATGTAAGGAGCGTTGGTTCAATATGGATCTCGACACCGATCCAGAGTCTCCAACCTTTGGCCTTTGTCGTCGCTGCCGCAAGACTCGAGACCCCAACAAGCCCTACATGTCTCCGGATCTCATGTCACGCGCCAATTGCATGGATCCTGGACCATGGCCGACCAATGCTGCTGGCGAAGATCTACCCGAACTCACGATGATGGAAGAGATCCTCATTGCTCGCGTACATGTCTATGTCGAAATGCGCCTTATCAAGGGAGCTCAATGGCGGTACAAGAACAATGTTGTCAACTTCCTCCGAGATACAGGCAAGGTCTGGAAGGAACTACCATTGGTACCAGAGCATGTCGAGACAGTCGTATTACGGCCTGCCCAAGGCGATGAGGTTACGAAGCGCATCTTCGTGCGAGACTTCAAGGTGCGACGTTGGGCGGTGAAGGTCTGGCTTGAGCACCTTATTGCCAACTCTCTAGACTACGCAGGAATGACCATTGACGAGGAGCGATTGTCTCAGCTTCCGGACAGCCAAGATGGTGTTTCAGTGCTTGACCGCATGCACATCGAGGAATACGAAGAAGAAGACCTTCCACCGCCGCCGATGCCAGCAGAAGCCTCGCAGACTGACGAAGCAGCCGCTCAGGAAGAAGAGGAAGAAGAAGAGAGTTTTGCCGACTATCCTGAAGAGTCTGCACTGCCGCAAGCACATATCCCACAAGGCCAGCGAGAGCAGATCCAGGAGCTCCTCAATCAATGGGACAATGAGCGTCGACAGCGTGATGCCGAAGTTCAAAACCGTGCTGCAGAGCAGCGCCGTCGTCGCCAAGATCTTTCGCAGATGGATGCTACAGGCGATGATGAGCCTAATGTGCAGACTTGGCTCACCCTTCCACCATTCGATCCGGTCCCGCTTGATGAATTCAACCAGACAGAGCGCCTTATGTCTCGAGCATTTCCGACCCTATATCCCTGGGGCTGGGCTGACTACGTCGAGGCTCGTCAGCGTAGTGTAGCGTACGACGATTACCTGGAGCATATGATCAAGTGGGATGATGGCACAGGTCCACGCCGCTATCGCTTTGCCTCGCATCCTCGCTTCCGCCATGTTGGTCTCAATACATTGATGCGAAAGCAGTCGCGCAAGAAAGCAGACTACGTAATGCAGCAGCACCCTGAGTACGAAGACATTACTGTTGAGGATCTCAAGGCAGCAGTTACCGCAAATGATGAAGACTCGCGTCGACTACTTGCCAACGTTGTCCGGCATGGTAGCAGTCTTCGTGGCACTCGTGCATATTGGGTTGGCAAGACCAACGAGCTCGAGAACTACGTTAAGGCTATCGGATGCCCACGTCTCTTTCTGACATACAGCGCCGCCGACAATCACTGGTGGAGTCTACAGCGACATATGCCTCAACCTCCTGCTGGCGGGAATGAACACACGCGAGTAAAGGCTGGCAGAGACAATGTTCGCGAATACCCTGCTATCGCCGCCTACCACTTCTACCGTCGGCATGCATTCATTATGCAACTGATTGCGAAGAAGTTTGGTGCCACAGATTACTGGAATCGCTTTGAGTTCCAAGCTCGTGGCAGCTCTCACAATCATGGTGTCGTTTGGCTCAAAGAACACACTACCGACAACGGAAAGATCCTTCCACCACCGCCAGAGACAACCCACGAGGACTCACGCAATGATCTAGCTGAGTTCTGGGCAAAGCATGTAACTGCTACAAACCCAACGCCCCGCCGCACAGCTCCTGAGCCAGGTGAGCCGCCACTGCTGCAGATGAAATCGGACGATGTCCGAAACTCGCAGTGGCACCTAATGATGAACCTGAACCGTGTCCAGCGTCACAAGTGTGGACACGAGTACTGTCAACGCAAGAACAAGGACACAGGCAACGTGCAGTGCCGTTTTCACTATCCTCGCGCACTTCATACAGATAACGGCATCATCACACGCAATCTGAACCCTCGACACTGGATGTACGATGGCCCACGCAACGATACTCGAATGACCAATTACAATCGTACTGTTCAGATGGCATGGATGGCCAACAATGACATTACTGTCTGTACCGACAAAGGTGCTGTAGTAGATTACCTTGGCAAGTACTGCACAAAGCAGGAGAAGCGTAGTGAGTCTCTAATGGATCTGGCCAAGAAGGTTCTGCCTAGGATCAACGCCAACCGCCCTATGGTCTCATTCATCGCCAAGATGCTCAACAAGATGATTGGAGAGCGTGATATCTCTGCACAAGAGGAGCTGCACCTTCTTATGAACTTGCCTCTAGCCCAGGGATCTCGGAAGATTCAGAACTTTGACTGTCGCAAGCCAGAAGATCAGTCGAAGGTCAAGCGATTTGATCCAACTATCGGCCAGATGGTTACTTGGGGACAGTCACCACTTTTGAAGTATATGAACCGATACGCTATTCCTGAGGACAAGTTCAATCGTTCTGATCTTCTGACTCGCCCGGATCTTACACTATTTGAATTCCTTACTGAGTGGGAGTTTGGAACCTACAAGAAGCGTGGACGAGCTAAGCCACGCGTGATCAATTGGTATCCCAAATACAGTGGCATTCCAGACGGTCCTGATGGTACCTATGAAGATTGGTGTCGCAACAAGGTGCTTCTACACCACCCATTTGACACAAACTACCCTAGCCTACCGTACACTTTTCAGGACGAGCCAGACGCCTCCTATGATTCATGGAGCGAGGCCTATGCGCAGTGCGAGATGTTTCATGATCATCCAAATGATTATATGGGCATCAATCTGCCAAAGCCGACAGAAGACCTGTTCGAGGACGAGGTTCATGACCCAGAGGTCGAGCGACCAGAAGCTGAGTTGCTTGCTGCCGCACTTCCAGGTCGCAATCCTGCAGAGATGCTCGAGGACCTCAACGATCTTGGCAACCGAGAGATTGATCGTGAATACGACTGGACGTCACATATTAGCAAATACGGCATAACATCCGACAATGCGAAGAATTGGTGGATTACCATGCGTGGCAGTACTGCTCGTGACGGACAGCGCATCGGTGTGCCTGCCGACCTCGATCAGCGCATCAATGGACTGTCTAATGCTCAGAAGCTTTGGTACAACAAGGTTGTGGATCACTGGCGGGCTTGGACTGACAACATGCATACGCCTGCCTTTCTTCTCAATGTTGACGGCAAAGCAGGTGTTGGCAAGTCACACGTTATCGAGACAGTCTCTTCCAAGCTCGAGGCACTCGCTGATGAGTTCAACCAATCCGACCAAGCAGAGGCAGATCTGCAGATGGGCAATCCTATCGTACGACTTGCGCCTACTGGAGCTGCGGCTAACGGTGTGAAGGGCAGCACATTGCATACCTTCTTCAAGCTGCCTCTGAAGATGAAGGAATACATTCCTCTCGATGGTCAGGCATTAACTGACTTCCAAGACCGAATGGAGTGGATCAAGTACATCGTCATTGACGAGAAGTCTATGCTCGACCTAACTATGCTGCACTGGATTGATCAGCGCCTTCGACAAGTCTCTCTCGCTCCACCTTGGAGCCAAGGTGAAGGCACACTTCCATTTGGTGGTCGCTGTGTCACTCTCGCAGGGGACTTCAACCAGTTACTGCCTGTAGGAGGCAAGCCGCTGTTTTCCAAATTGGCGGATCTACGCACGCCCGAAGACATCTCTGGGTACAATGCGTATCAGCAGTTCAACGAAACAATCCAGTTGAGCGTACTCCAACGCCAGCAGGGAAGCGATCCAGCAGCCGTAGCATTCAAAGACGCTCTTGAAGGTCTTCGCAATGCACCAGCTGGTGTGACTATTGCGCATTGGGAGACGCTATGTAGCCGGGTCAAGACTGCGCTACCACAAGCAGAGCAGGATTCTTTCAACGATTCTATTCGCCTCTATCCCTACAAGAAGCAGGTCAACGCTTACAACCAAGACGCTATGCGGGACAATGGCACAGCAATCAAGATTGCCCGTGCCGAGCACACTGGCGGCAATGATGCTGTTACTGCTTCCTACGACGTTGGCGGCAATCTACATGCACGACTTCCACTCTGCCTTAGCGCCCGCATTATGATTACACAGAACTTGTGGACAGAAGGCGGCATTGTCAACGGCTCCCTAGGCACTGTCCGCGATGTTGTGTGGTCGTCAAGTGATGATGAAGACGTTCTTGACAAGCTGCCTATGGTACTGCTTGTTGAATTGGACAAGTATACCGGACCAACGTTTGATGAAGAATTCGATCCTGACGGCTCTCTCGGTATGCCACGTCGAGTTGTTCCAGTTATTCCAGTCCGTCGAGAATGGCTTCACAATCAGCGACAAGATGCACGATGCTCACGGACTCAGTTCCCTGCTACTATCGCATATGCTATTACGATCCACAAATCCCAGGGCATGACACTCGACAAAGCAGTGCTCGATATCTCTAAGAAGGACTTCACGCCTGGCTTGACATATGTTGGTGTCTCCCGCGTACGAGGACCAAGCGACATTATGTTTGAGGCCCCATTCAATTTCCATGATCGGTTTAAGACTGGCAAAGTACCACCTACTACAGTTGCTCGCTATGCCGATATGCTTCGTCGACGTCCACAGCGTCTGCTTCCTGAAGGTGTTGTACTTTCTTCGACACCTCCGAGACCTGACGCTCAGCAAGACAAGACTAGGGATGAGATGGCGGAGTATGCACGGAAGCAGCGAGAGCAAATTGCCGCACAGCGTCAGCAACAATCTGCTCAAGAAGCCGAGCGGAAGAAGCGACAAATGCTCGAGCACCTGAAGGACCTCAAAGCAATCAATCGTATGCAGTGGCTTCAAGCTCAACTTCAAGCTAATCCTCGCTTGCCATATGAGATCACTGCTTTGGCTCAGCGCATTACACGCGCTCCTGCAGAAGCTTATGACTTCCGCCATCCACTTGCTGAGGGCAGTGTCAATGCCAAGCTGGTGCAGGGATTCATCGATCAGTTTGAAGCATTGTTTCCGCAGCATGCTCCACCTCCGCTTCAGACAGCGCTTTCACAACCGCAGGCACCGTCAGGCTCTCGCCCTTCACAATCCGACCCTCCACCACATCCTGCTGGTTCATATCCAGCATATGCTGCTCCAGAAGCTACTCCTGCCGAGGTGACCGACTTCTTTGCGCGTGTCAATGCCAATCGAAAGAAAGCCCAACAAGCTCGCCAGACAATCAATCTTCTAGATGCTCAGGATGAGGAACCTACTGACTCTAGTTCGCCACTTCCAGAGCGTCTCCCACAGGATCAGTACAACGACACCAATATCCTCGATGCTATCCAGCCTGGCGAGACACTTGGCTTTGGAGAATTTGCGCTGCGATTCACCAACGCTCGTAAAGAATGGTGGGTTGATTGGCAGCGACTTGAGGAGGTTGTTCCGACCGTTGCTGGAATCACAATCACTTTGCGAGGCCAGAACCGCGTCCTTACACGACAGGCAGACTTCCAAGATGATGACATGATAGATGAGCAGGAGGTAATGGATGATCAGGAGGTGATGGAAGATGTTGAACAGGCTGATGATGATCAGGAGATGGCTGATACATGATTGTGTCCAATGGGATATGCTTTCCATAGAGCGATAAGCATAGAGCGCGATTACGAGCGGCATGCCGCTCATAATCGCAGTTGATAGGACGTCACAATTGACAAACCCGTTCAGCCTGAGTTGCACGGAGGGTACCAATAGCTTGCAAGAATTAGTAATATAGCTTAACGTTGGTACAAGACTAGATTGTTATCCGCCGCTCGCCTCCGGCTTCGCTCGGCCATCCTGACCTGCACCGC
>JAASFE010004503.1:2311-31271 GCA_013365205.1 Pseudocercospora cruenta
TCAACTCCCCGTCGCCGACTTCTGGACTGATTTGAGCTTCACCACAGACTCGCGACTTCACCACCAACGTTCGTCACGTTGCGACACGACATCACCATCTTTGCGCAGAACACCCAAATATCACGCACCAAGTGACTGCGCGCCATTAGCATCACCCTCGAGCGAATAGAGCGCGCCATCGCTCGCAATCGCCAAAATGCCCAAATTCTTTTGCGACTATTGCGATGTCTACCTTACACACGACTCCATGAGCGTGCGGAAAGCGCACAACAGTGGTCGCAATCATCTGCGAAATGTAGTGGACTACTATCAACAAATCGGACACGAGAAGGCGCAGGCAGTAATAGACGGTATCACAAGCAGCTATGCAGCAGAAGGACAGAGCATGCCTATGCCGAATCCACAACTACCAGGTCAAGGACCGCCAGGCTTCTCTGGTCCTCCGCCGCCAGGAATGCCACCAGGCTTTCCTCCCATGCCGGGTCAGATGCCTCCAGGTAAGCACGAGACTAGACTATGGCAGTATGAACAAATACTGACTTCTGTCCAGGTATGCCACCACTTCCACCAGGATTTCCTCCTATGCCTCCAGGAGGGCGAGGAATGCCACCGCTCCCACCTGGCTTTCCGGCGCCACCTGGTGGCTTTCCTCCCGGCTTTAATCCTCAAGGTGGAATGCCTCCCTTCCCTGGCAATGCAAGCTCTCCACACGGCAATTTGCCATTCTCGCCGCCTGGCGGGATGCCACCCAATATGCCTCCGAACTTCCAAGCCGGCGGACCAAGCCCAGGGCCAGGTCAAGGTCAAGGCATGAGCCCGCCGCCAGGTGTTCGAGGACCTCCGGCTGGACCTCCGGGAATGCAAAATGGAAGATAGTGTCGATTTTTCTGGGGCCCTAATATTGTTACAGAACACGTTTTGGCACACGGATCACGAGCACATCATAAACCACAACGCCCAAAAATGGTTTGTTGAAGGTCACGTATTCCGGGAAAAGGGTCACGAATGTATCTGGTGGCACAATGCTATGGAGCATCTGCAGCGACGACCGGCTATGGCTTTTAAAGGCAGCATCCCCGGCATCATATCGCGCAACAAGGCCAATTCAGAACCAGACATCCCTGCAGACGAGAAACTAGATCACGACGCACACGAATAGGGACTTCCTGGCGACGAGTACGTTGACCTTCATTGCGGAAGCTCAAGACTGTTGCGCAATCTGCGGATGAGACGCAAAAGCCCAGAATGCCAAAAGTTCAAGTCGAGCCGCTTGAAGCCAAAGGAGAGCATGTCTGGGTGACACTCAGCACGACATGGCCACTGATGAGCTGCTCTGGCTCCACGGCTTCACTGCGTCTAGACCACATCGTTTGGAGGACACTCTAAAGCAGGCTATCATTCAGCTGCCTGCCATCTTGCGTTGAGAAAGAGGTCAGGGTCTGAATGCGGTTGGCCTGCCAGCTTTGGCGAAATCGATCATGCGACCCAGGAATTCGGCGGGAGAGGAGACTGTGCGAAGAGTGTGCTCATTGTGGACAGCAATAGTCTTCATAATCCATCACATCTTCGGGACAAGCTGCTATAATTGATAAATCTCGTGGACCCGGACCAAGCCTGTGGTACCTCTCTCTCTCTGTCAAATTCACATATGACGAAGTCAATCGATTACCGTCCATCGTTCAGCAGTATTTGACAACAAGATCCATATCGCCTCCAGCAGACACATGAATCGAGAGAGCACATATTTTTGTGTTTGCTATAGATGGCATCGCCGCGGCGTAAAGTAGCATACACCTTCCTAGCGTGACGGCGCGGCTAAAACAACCAATTGGCAAGCGCGAATTACCCTCCGTTCTGAACCTCGGTCTAAGACCACAGCAACACTGTGCCGTGAGAATGGCTGCCACTGTTGAGATGACTCGTCGCCACAGCTGTCCGTCCCCTTTTTGCTCTCACAAACATCTTGATAGACCTCCATAGCCATCATGCAGGGCCCATTGACGCGACAGGAAGTAGCAAAGGTCGGATCATCATCACGAAACAACGTCTCAATTGATTACTGACCTCGCTATAGCACACCGAGGAGGACGACATCTGGGTTATTGTCGACCACAAAGTGTACGATGTATCAGATTTCCTAGACGCTCATCCCGGCGGAGAAGTCGTTCTCCGACAGGTAGCGGGTCAGGATGCTACCGAAGCCTTCTACAACCTGCACCGACACGAAGTCCTCCAGCAATATAAGGCCTTGTGCATAGGAACTCTTGAAGGCGAGAAGCCCGAAGCCATTGATCACAAGCCAGGCGATCTCAGCACTGTACCATACGCAGAGCCACTGTGGCTCAACCCAGAGTTCTACAGCCCATACTACACTGAAGGACACAAGAAGTTCCAAAGAGCTGTGCGAGAATTTGTAGATACACATATTGTTCCTGAGGCGGCTGAGAAGGAGAAAGATGGCACATACATATCTCAAGAGCTCATCGACAAGATGGCCGATGTCAATTTGCTGGCATGCAGATTAGGACCTGGCAAGCACTTGAAGGGACGCAAAATCTTTGGTGGCGTCGTGAAGGGTGAGGAATACGACTACTTCCACGACCTCATCGTCAGTCAAGAGATCGTGCGAGCGAACATGAGAGGTTTCCAAGACGGAAACATGGCAGGCATGACCATCTCTCTCACAGCTGTGCATCAGTGGTGCAAGGACAACGAGCTCCGAGAAAGAGTCTCTGGTGAAGTGCTCAGTGGCAAGAAGAAGATCTGTCTCGCTGTCACAGAAGCGTTCGCAGGATCAGATGTCGGTGGTCTGAGAACGACTTGCGAAGACAAGGGAGATCACTACCTCGTTAATGGTACCAAGAAGTGGATCACCAACGGCATGTTCTGCAACTACTTCGTGACCGGCTGCAAGACGGACAAGGGCTTCACAGTCCTGCTGATCGAGCGCGATGATACTGTCGAGACTAAGCCGATCAAGACTTCGTACTCAACTGCCGCTGCGACAACATACATCGAATTCAACAACACCAAGGTGCCTAAGCGAAACATTCTCGGACCAGAGCATAAGGGTTTCCAGGTCATCATGGCCAACTTGTAAGTTTTAATCGACCGCATGAATGAGGCCTCAATACTGATCAGGTCTTTACAGCAACCACGAACGCTTCATGATGGCCGGCATGGTCGCGAGATGGTCTCGCACCGTCACAGAGGAGTGCCTCAAGTGGGCGCACCAGCGTCAAGTCTTTGGCAAGCGACTCATCGACCAGCCCGTAATTCGACAAAAGCTCGCAGTGATGATCTCCAACGTCGAAGCCAACCAAGCCTGGATCGAGAGCATCACATACCAGATGACCAAGATGTCCTACGACCAGCAATCGAAGCAATTGTCCGGACCGATCGGACTTCTCAAGACTTTCTGTACGAGAAGCGCGCACGAGATTGCGGATAATGCTACAAATATCTTTGGTGGACGTGGTTTGACACAGACCGGCATGGGTAAGGTGGTGGAGATGTTCAACAGGACGTATAAATTTGATGCTATTCTTGGTGGTGCCGAAGAGGTGTTGGCCGATCTTGGTGTGAGACAGGCTATGAGGTTTATGCCCGCGGGCGCGAAGTTATAGACAAGTGGTGCTTCGCCGGCATGGCAGATGAGATCTATAGACGTGAAGGACTAACAGCACTTTCTCACAAGGTCTCTATGAGACTTACACAAAATTACGGTGAGGGGCATGTGAGGTTATGGATGCAGCTGCAGCTGCATGTGCCTGTGACAGCGCACGGACTCGCGACTCGCATTACCTTAAACAGCGCTAGTCGAATTGATTTCTTCGCAGGACCTACATACAGACCTAGAATCGCCTTCGACTGTGGAAACCCCCAACGCTGCACAGTGATACACCAGGAGAGCATCAATCCATCTGCACTGGCAACATAATGGCGTGCCCCATCGCCTCGAGAGCACCACCACCATTACTCGGAATTGCAGGCGAGCTTCGAAACCAAATCTACGACTACGTCTTCGATGACATCGAGTCCATCTCTATGACCGAAGCTGTACCGGGACTCGTCCAAGCCTGTCGCTTGCTTCGCGAAGAGACGCTATTGATCTGGCATTCGAAGCATCACCACGTCAAAGCTATAATCAAGCACGACGGAACCAAAGGCGCTCATGCCGATACAGAACCACTTATCGACTACCTGACAACCACACCGGTCACCCTGACCGCATCCATTCAAACTCTCGAGATCACATGGATCATGTCCCGCGAAGACGAGCACAAGTCCTTTGGACGAGGCAAGATGTGGAGACCATTTCGTGCTGCGCTTAAGAATGCTGGCATCGATAGTAAGCAGATTGTTTGGCGTTTTCGAGGAGGATGCTACCTCGTCAGGGGCAAGGGACTCAAGTGGGTTCAGAGCGAACAAGTCGTGCGGGATCCACTGGTTGAGAGGCGGATGAGGGAGTTTTTGGAGAGTGATGGGGAGGATGATCGTCCGCATTGGCGCGTGTACATTGCATCGAGGCCTTGGGGTGACGATTCTGATGTCCGGGAGATTACGTATGGTTGAGCGGTGAGAAGGGAACGGAAGGTGATGGTGGAATGAATCAATAGCAGGAGCGCTCGTGATAGGTGGTCTGAAGCTTAGGACATGGGCGGTTTTGGTTCGACGTCGGACTGGGAGGGTTTAAAAGCGTATGCACTGCAATGCCTTCAAGGATTCGGCGAGCTATGGCGACGGGATAGCTAGACGGCAAAGGCGCTCACGATAGATAGCCAGGGACTTCGGCGAAGGGCGGATCGCATTGCTCTGGGAAATTCAGAGTCCAATCTGTCTCAGTGCATGTGAGTTCGGATTCCTCGACGACGTGAAGTGAAAGTCTTGTACGCTGACGCGACTTCCTTCACTAGGGTCCGTTCTGCACTAAGTCTCGCCTTTGCCAGCGGAGGATCCACTTTTATGTCTGTCCATATTAGAGCATCTCGAGCCTTGGCTGTGATCTGTGTCAAGCTTCGAGTTTGTCAGCGGCTGCTCAACTTTTACCTCTGTCCTCATCAAAATACCTCGAACCTTGACAGCGGACCATCGTCGCTTCATCATCACCCGACACATCGCCAATATGGTCCACCTCGCGGACTTCTCCAGCAGATTCGAATACAATGCCATCAAAGATTTCTGGAAGCTGGAAAAGCTCAGCAGATACTCTGGTCTCAAAAAGAAGAAGGAGATTCTGAAAGACTCCGGCTACGATGATGGCGGTTCGTCCGATCCAGCAAGACTTGAGCATTGCTGGACTCGATGCCAGCTCGGCCTTCTTTCATACAACTCTTGCACTGTGGACGAGCTAGAAGTCTTTTGCCACAATCGGAACATCAGAGTGCGTTTCAATCCGTCCAGGGCGACCAGCGGTAACGGTAACAAGACACCAGCCAAAGCCGTCTTGACGAAACTTCTGGAGGCTGCAGATAAGAAGCAGGTGTTCGACCGCTTCCTGGATTTGCCGCCTGAGCTTCGCAATAGGGTTTACGAGATGCACATGAACGATATGAGATCGGCGCATATTGGTTCTCGACCACCTCCCGTGTGCAGAGCTTCGCGGCAGCTCCGTCATGAGTCGGTTCCAATTTGGTTTGATACACGGCCGCTCGACTTGAACATCGCGTTGCCAGCTGGTCTCTCCGGAAATCGCATCACCTTCAATGCGCACAGCCAGAAAATCAGCACTCTGTTGTCAGCTGACGTCGGCGAGCGTCTTACTCCGGTCAAGAAAGTCGTCGTCAAGTGCGATTTCTTTACTCCAACGCCGCAGCCTCAGAGCTATACGTGGTTCGTCTTCGAGCTAAAAATTGGCAATCAAGGCCAGAAGTATGAGCTGAAGCAGACTTTTCCACGGCGACTTAATCGCTTTGAAGGCGGCGAGGCAGTGTCTCATCGTATGGTTACCAAGGTGGAGGAGCAGCTGGATGCGATTCTATCGGAGCACTCCGTGCTTCGAGTGACTCCGAGGATGCTCGACGACTTCAAACTTGCTTGGGCCTTCGCGCTGTGGCAGAAGGATATCAAGTTTGAAGATGACCGGGGTGTGCCAGACTACGATTGGATCAAAAGTGCTGTGATCCGTGTGCCTGCTTGAGATGCCAGTATACAGACTCACTTCTCTTGTTGGAAAGGGTGGAGGCGATCCAGAGTGGACTAGAACAATATTGCCTTCCGGGAGACTGAAGTGCGTTGTGCGAGGACTTTACTGAATCAATGTTGGGCTGGAAGAAACTGTGGGAGATGATGGTCTTGCTCGAAAAGAACTTTGTGTTGCGTTGTGCGTACAGTCGATTGTAAGGGAACGATGAAGTTGAGGATGAAGGAGCAACTTGCTCATGGAGACACAAACATTGGATCGGCCGATATCGGAGTCTTCGCGTTCGGGACAGTTCCAATGTTGCTGTCAACTTCTGCATACCATCAATCAACCCAATTGTGTACTTGAATCCTGGTTCCGAGTAACTTGAAAGCTGTAGAGTACCTATACGAGCCAGGTCAGACCACATGCACTGCATTGTTTTATCAGATCATCTAGCTTCTGGGCATCACAAGGCTAGCTCCTGCTCGGCGTCTCGCATTGGACGACATCCTTCCCTGGCATTCGCTCCAATGCTCGGCATCGATCGTGAATGGTCGCCAGACGGTACCTCTAGTATTGTACCATCTTGTGAAGAAGTCTAGCGACGATGCGAAGATCCGAAGGTGCGAGCAAGATGCGATATGCTCTTGCCAATTCACAAGCATATAGCTACCCATGCACACCTTCCCCGGTGACCGTGTTGGTTTCCATCGCACCACCTCTTCTGTGTGAACGTCCTCCGTATCAGAGGCATCAATTCATTGATTGAGACTCGAGAGCCATTGCTCATCGCAAACAGTTTGAGCACGATGCTGTCCACCATCCCCATTGCAGTCGCCTTGCTGAGCGGCATTGCTGGCGCACAGAATGAAGACACGACTCATTCTCGGGAAATGGGACCAGCGGCTTTCATGTGGCCACCGGACAGACCATGGTCTGCAGAAGCTGATAACATTCCTCCTTGCGGCTCGTCAAGTGGTGTAGGAAACAGAACCGAGTTTCCCTTGGGTGAGTGGCCAGAGTGACTGGCAGTGCAATGACAAGGCTCGCTGACAGCGATATAGCCAACGGGAGACTAGCTTTGGTCACGCAGAACGAGACCAGCGGCCAGCATATCGGCGTCTCATATCTCGACAGTGAGCAGTTTGGACCACATCGCGTAGAAATTGTCATCACGAACTGACATGTCTCGAGATCCCACCAAGATCGACGACTTCGAGATCTTCTACAGCCCAACACAGCTTGACCCAGTCCTCGATGTCGGACATACTTGCATCCTTGCTCCAAACCCACCCAACAATGTCACCGCTGGAAGCAATGCCACATTCATGTTCTTCTACATGGAAGACGGTGGATCAGAGACAAGTCCATTCTGGGCATGCACCGATATCATATACGTTGACACGGCTGCCTTTGACGAAAGCATTCCCTGCTTCAATGCGACCAGAGAGGATCCGGATGTCTCCACTGACGGGTCAGTCAGCGTCACGACTACTGCTCCGGATGGTAGCAACCCCCATCCGGAACTCGAGAAGGACAGCGACGACGGCTTGTCAGGCGGCGCGATCGCAGGTACGGTCATTGGGTCTCTTGCTGGAGCTGCACTGGTCCTGGCAGGAGCATTCTTCCTGTGGCGCCGAAGCAGGAAGTCAAAGGCAGCCGTGCAGCCGTCGATGCAGCAAGTCGAGAAGGCGATGTCCGATAAGTCCTCGCAGTAGACTTTGAGAGGTGTGCCCCATCGATGTGTTTCAAGACAGAGAATGGTTTTCCATATCACGACTATGATGATCAGCTTTACGAACGTCGAGAATTTAATGGACTTGATGCCTTTGCACTCACTTTATGACGACTTAGGCTTTTCGTCCTCAACCTGGTCATTAATCAAGTTCCTCAGAGAATCCAGTCCACTTCCCCTATTATTGTATGAGTCCGCCCAAGAAGTCGGCAATAACCAGTACAGCCAGCACAACAACCCCGCCATATACCCCTTCGTAATATAAAGCGGCACATCCTCTCTCAACAACTCCTCGACAGTTTCACTCGCAACCTGAAACCTATCATGCCCATTCCCACTGCCCAACGAACCCCTCTTCTTAGAATTCACAACCTCCCTAATCTTCCCATAAACACTCCCCTCCGGAACCTCAGCACCCTGCAAATTCCTAAAGAACTCCGTTTTTACAGGCCCGGTGATTAGTGTGGACACCCCAACACCAAAAGGTTTGAATTCAAGTCTCATCGTGTTACTCAAACTCAAAACCGCAGCTTTGGAACTCGAATACATGCCCATATACGGACGATTGAAATTTTGCAGTCCTGCTATACTCGCTTGATTTACGACGCAACCTTTTGCTGCTCGGAGCATAGGGAAGAAAGCCTGGGTTACGGAGATGAGGCCGAAGACGTTGACATCGTAAGACTTCCGGGCAGAAGCAATCTTACAATCCAGGATAGGTGTATAATATCCAAAGCCGGCCTGAAATCACCAGTTGCTATCAACATATATCTCATTACTTTCGGGCTTGGCTTTACTTACGTTATTCACCAACCAATCCAATTTCCCATCAGTAAGTTGCTCGACAGTCTTGACAGCCGCAGCGATAGATTTCTCGGAGGTGACATCTAGATGTAAGCGCACGAGAAAACCATCTTGTGTTCCTGGTTCGGGACTGACGTGTTCGACTTCTTTCTTGTCGATTTCGATGGAGGTTGCTACGACGTTGATGCCGCGTTTTAGGAAGGCTGAAGCTTCGGCTTCGCCCATTCCGCCTGGACTGCAGCCTGTGATGAGGGCCCAGCGGGTTCGCGGAGGTGCCATTCGTGTCCAGCTATTGTGTTCTCCGTTGTGGTTGCTGATGGCTTGTCAGATCAAGTGGTTGTCGTTCGCTTCGGTGACCTTGACCCCGCCAGATCTCTCGGCAATGTGCAACAATTTGTCGGCAGCGTCGAGCACACTCCTCTTCCTTCGTCGTGAAAATGTGGTTGAGATCTGCGAATTGCGGTCCGCTCTGCAGCGCTGTCAATTGCTAATGGTGGTCAGCAAGTCTCACCAAGAATACGTATCGAGCACCCCTGGCTTCCTGCCGATATTTCTCTTTTCAATTTAAGCTACGAGATTATGCTATGTTACGTGGTAAGTAAGATTGCATGCTTGTACAGCCACCAAAATGAGAGCAAGAAGAAGTCGCGAGCCTCTGATAGCGAGGCCGGGTATCTGTAGTAGGTGCGACGCCAGTCGCCTTTTCACCATCCGTCCCATGCCATCCCATGATGCGTTGCAGTGAGCCTGTTGCTTAGTCGGTCGCTTGCTTTGCTTTTGGTCCTTCTTTTTCCAATGCTCCTGTTTCCATTATATCCCAGAAATCATTATTTCGTAGAGATCGAGTAGTTGAATGATGGCGGCGGCATATTGCACTGCCAATACCGTCCAGATCCGACAACTTCGACCCAGCCGCACTAAGAGCAAATTTGGCCAAACTTGCGGTCCGTGAGTGGCTGCGGGAAGATGCCAGCATCGAGGAGAGCGAAGACATCCCACTCGGGTGCACCTGAGTTCTCCGTCTTGAAGTTCCACCAGATCCAACCCTGAGTGTAACGCTCGAAGGCTTCCATCTGGGCCTCGATGTAACCCCTGGTGTCGTCCTTGAATTGCTGGCTCCACGAGCCAATGTTCTGAGTTCCAGCACACGACCCAACGTACTTGCTTCCTGGAAATGAGCCATCGTACCGAGCGCCTACGCCATAGCCATTGAGGTACTTTGCGCAATCGGTCATGGCGCCGCTCCATTCGCCAACGAACGTCCACTTGTCGGCCCCGTTGTAAGCGTTGGCATTTTGGCAAACGAAGTTTCGGTGCTCGTATGGCTTCATTTGTATAAGGCCAAGATCAAAGACTTGGTATTCGTGGTGGTCGATGACAACATTTTGAGCGTTGTTGTCCGACGGCGTAAGCATGCCATTGTATTCACTAGTCTTCTGGAAGCCGTCATGGAAGACAACGACTCTTGATTGAGACGATGTTCGCTGCTGCCCGTACCCTGCTCAAAGATCAGCATTGGCGTTGTTATCAATCTTCTGCGTGCATACCATCTCGAGTAAATTGCTTAACAGTATCCAAATTGAGGACCGGGGTGAGCGGCTCGTTCAGGAGTTCTATGCCGGCAATGACATCGTCGTACTTAGCATCACCGTACTTGGTCTGTATCGTCTTAAGAACACTCAATGTCTTCTGGACTGTGTTTCCGGTCGTCCATTGAGGTTTATCACACTTTTGTCCGGAATTGTCGAAGCAGTTCTGCGATCCAGGTGCACCATGAAGATCGATCATGACCTTCAGTCCCACAGATCTCGCCCAGTCAATTGCTGCATCGATGAATGGTGCCGCACCCTTCGCATACGGAGAGTTGGAGTTGTCGTATGCCCAATATCCAACCGGTATCCGCACCATGTTGAATCCAGCATCTGCAATCTTCTTGAAGTCTCCCCACCCTACCCATGTTTCCCAATGATGTTGGAGGATTGTATCGCGAGCGCGCTTAGCACCCAACTTTTGGCATAATGTGTATTCGTCGATAATGGTTTCTCTGTCCGGGTCCACGGCTTCAAAGATAGAAGGTGTTATCCAAGGTTCCAGGACCAGCCATCCTCCTATATTCACCCCTCTGACCTTTTCATTGCCCCAAGGAAATCCTGAAGGACCCGCACGACTGTATATGCTCCTGCCTACTGTTAGCCGTAGTGGAAGTGCGAATTCCTGCGCCACTTACGGAACGGCGTTGGTAAATGCTGCGCACAGCGCTAGAAGTGTGCTCCTGAACAACATGTTGACTCTATCTGGCCTGTTGACTCTGTCTGTCGTGTATCGTTCTCACTTTAGGCCTTCCGAAGACCAAGCGAGACGAAGAGGGAAGAGCAGGACCAGACGGAAGCGACAAGTCAACAGTAGTCAACAATGTGACTGCTGAAACAGGTCGGGCGAACTCTGCTGGAATGCACGCTTTCGTTGGAATGACCGCCAAGGGTTCGTTCCTGCAATCTGGACGAGGAAGTCAAGGCGAGCTCGGCACGTCCCCTTCAGTAATACAACTGGGCAAGGATGGTTATGTTACTTTGACTCGCCGAATCTTCCTGTTCCGCGCCGGCAAGTTACAGGGACATTTGATGAGTGAACTCGTCGAACGTCATGAACTGCGAGGAGTGGAGTTCTTAAGCATTCGTCGACATGAGTTACCACTGCTTTGGCATCCCTTGGGCGACCCACGCGAGTCTCCTCACGCGGACAACGCAATAGATGGGGAAGTTGGAGAAGCGCAGCCATGTGATCATATTAAGGGATTGGTCGAATCGCACGGTGTTGCTTTCCAAGCGTTCTCGTTCTGCAGCCAACTCAGCACAAGCGTGCGGGCATCTCTTGTTTGGCACAGCACCGGAGCCGAGTCCAAGGAGTACAGAAGCTGGGAGTGCCCAACCAATTGCAGGTCCAAGACGTGTCCCGAATTCCCTGTTCCTGGCATATGCCTGCTGCTATTGCATGTTAAGCTCGGCATTCCTCTCGTGGGCAAACTCTTTCGGGTCATGACTGTGGCTTCAAAATGGTGTCCTGATCGTCAGTCGTCACCTGCTTTCTTGCTTTGAGTATATTGGTTGGGGTGGGCACAAAGCTCTTGGACCTGAACAGCGGCGCATGGCTAGGTACCGCCGCTTACCTCTTACCGCATTGCGCCGTGAAATGGCGGCAGAGAGGTTGGTTGGCCTCACGCAGCATGTCGTTCAGACATCAGAGGTGTTTGCTAAGAGATGGCGCGAAAGCCACAGGCGTTTCAACAAAGGCTTAAACGGCTCCTCTCAAACAGCCGAGCGAAAGCACGATCAAGGTTGAGACCGCAGCCTATCTTGGTGAGGCGTCGATAGGCGCTACCTGTGGCTAATATTATTGCTCCTTTGCCGCTGCCGTCCGATATCCAGTCGTCTGGTCCTGACCTCAGTTCTGCAATTTCAACCTCACACGGCGGCTCCGATTTCAAGCACGCTGCTTCAGGGCTGCGCATCTGGAAGTACGGACACAATGCAGCCCGCCGACTGCAGTCAGCATATTCGTAAAAAATCCGCGCGCCTTGCGAGGGGTTGATGACTGCAGCTCCACTTTCTCCTGGAAGAGTGGAACCTCTCCTGCGACAAGTTCGGGGCAGACCTTGCTTGAATGTGGAGTGATCGACCCGGCTTTCGCTTGTTACTGACCTCGTTCGTTCGTCGCAGCACGATTCGTTCGAGACAACTTCAACCGCAACTTTGAGCTTGTCACGGGACGAAAATGCACAAGGCCGGCGCTTCCGTCATGCATACCAGCTCGACCGAGGACATGTATGTAACCGACGTTGGCAACGTTGGCACCGCGTGGCTGATCAACGTGGCTTCCTGTGTGCAGGGCTGTACGTGATACGGCAGTGCGCATTTACGCAATTGATGCAGATCGCTGCGTAGCTGTGTAGCGTTTCTTGCATCAAGGGAAGAAGGAGATCGCACTACATACTCTCTTTGGTTCTAGCTTCGTGCTCCGCTTTAGTCTCGTACGAAGCTCACCGCTTGGAGAGGATGGTGCCATGTTACCAGAATGAAATCACATACGAAGGAGAAAGAAATGATCTGGCGCATCGCCAACGAGTTGATTCACCCTCATCTCAAAGAATTCCATCATGCTATGTGGTCTTTGCACCCGCAGCGCGTTCACACGCTGCGCCTTCGCTATGCTCTAAAAACGCCATGCCAAAATACATCTGATGCGTAATTACCTCAATACCGTCCCCAACACCTCGCTGAAATCAGATCAGGTCCTCGTTACATGACTTCTGCAATGCTCTGCTTGGCAATTTCCGTGTTCTGATCGTTGTTGCGATGTACGCGGTAGTACGAATCGACCAGATCATCGCATCGCATTTCACGAAGGAAATCTTCGTCGTGCGTGATAATGATCAACTGGAAGTTCGCTTGCTTCTTCCGGTCTTGGATGATCGCAGACAAGCTCAGGGCCAACGCGCGAATGTTGTCGACATCTAGATTGGTGGTCGGTTCGTCAAGCGCAATGACACCGCATCGGATTCCGAAGCACTCTGCAAGAGCCATGCGAATGATAATGGATGCCAGAACCTTTTGACCAGCTGAGCAACGACCACGCATGTCCATCTCTGTGTCTTGCTTCACCATCACCACGCGGTAGTTGTAGTTCTTTGTCGACTTGACAGTCTCATTCTCGCTGCGGATCATGATTGTATCAACATCAGTGCCCATGTATGTCTTTCGCCATAGCTCGTCAATGATGCCGTTGATTTGCTCCATTTTCATCGTATGGTACTGCATGATAGCTTTGTCGAGAGCAGCGCCATATGCGCCGAGGTCCTGGATGGCAGCCTTCGTTGTCGTGACCATGATATGAGCTGCCTTGTACTGCCTGCCGGCAGTCTTGTAATCGCGGGCGAATTCTGCTATAGAAATCTGTAGCTGAGAATCAACACCCTTGAGCTCACCAACAACTGCTGCCTGCTGAGCAGCTGCCTCGTCTCGCTTCTTCTGCCAACGCTCGGCCTCGCGATAATAGGTCTGAGCGTCTGCTTCGCAATTGCGCTTCTCCAATTCTTCGATCTCGTCCGAAAGCTGCTGGAGTTGTCGTCGATCACGGCGATAGCGCTGGTTGTCAGTGATATTGCGCTTCGACTCGGCATAGCTTTGCGACTGATCTGTGAGCTTCTTGATGTTTCGAGTAATCTGCGACTGCTCGCCGACTGCTCGATCAACGGCGGCATCAGCGTCTTCTTTCTCGCGCTTAGCAGTGAGAAGTTGCTCGTCGCCACCTCGCTCATAGTATCCCTTGATGTCGGCATCCGCAGTGGAGAGCTTGTTGAGACTGTTGTTCAGCTTGTTGAACTTATTTTGCTGGTCTCGATCTTTGTCCGCACCGCGTTTGGAGATGTCATCGTACTTGGCCTGCTCCGTGGCTGTCTGCGAGGCGTTCTCGTTGAGCTTCCGGTCGAACTCCTGAATTTTCTCGCGCTCCTGTGACTTGAGAGTCTTATATTCCTGCTCTTGCTCCTCAAGATCCTTGCGCTGCTTCAGGTCGTAGAGAGCTTGTTGGAGCTTACCCTCTAGTCTGCTCGCTTCGAGCTCCAGATCGCTGACCGCTTTCGTCTTGCGATCACGAATGCTGACAGCCTCATCGCGTGAAGCTTGGTGAGCTTTGCTTTCACTGTCAATCTTCTTGATATCTGCTTGGACAGCCTCAAAACCGCGAGAAAGACCTTGGGATTTCTGTTTGGCAGCCTGCTCCTCGATCTGCTTCTGCAGTGCGTCGGCCTCGCTGCTCAATGTGACAATAGTGTTGACGGTCTTGGAGAGCGATTCAACGTCTTGTTTGCGGCTGGCGGCTTCCTTGAACACTGATGAATGAGCCTCGCAGTCATCACTGGCCTGCTTCCATCTCCGCTCAACGTCCTCGATATCCTTGACAATGGCTGGCATTTCCTTCTGCGTAAGACGTTCCCAAGTGTCGAATTGGACGTTGACCTTACGAGCTTGTTCGAGAGCCGTCTCGGCTTCTGCAATCTTTTGCTCGTCGATCTGTTGTGTCATGTTGTCCTGCTCAAGCTTAACTCGGTCGAGCATTGCTTGTAGCTCGGTTTGGTTGGCGAACGGCCGCGTGCACATTCTGCAGCACGGCTTTTGGGGCTTTTTTGCCATCTTGATGGCCGCTTCAAAATACTGCTGGATCATACCAAGCGAGTCGCCCTCCTGCTTGAGGTCATCGCGACTCTGCTCTCGCTCAGCCAGTTCAGTTGGGAAATCTTTAGGTGCACGACCAATGGCATCGTAGATGTCGTTCTCGGCATCCTTTGCTTCATCCTTCTTTGCTTTAAGGCTAGCTTTGAGCTCGTCAAGCTTCGAGCTGAGGTTGTCGGCTTGGATCCGTGAGCCATCTCGTTGCTTCTTTGCATCGGCAACCTCTGCGTCCATATTCTTGAGCGCACGCTCGTAAGAGTTCTCGAGGGTCTGTGGCTTCCAACCATCGCCGACGATTTCTCTTACCCTATCACCATGGGCAGATGTCATAGTGCCGAGGCGGCGATGACGATCCTCAAGCTGCTCTCGCAAGTAGTCAATCTGCGCTGATTCCTTGGCACGACGAGCGGCTTCCTCTCGCTCGGAATCGAGCTTCTCTCGAGCATCGGCCAACCTGCGAAGTTCAGTCTCCGCGCTCTCGATCTGCTTGTTCCAAGGAGCACTGTCCATTTCTGACTTGGCAGAAGCAAGCTTGCTTTGAGTGTCGGAAAGTTGGCTCTCGAATGTGACTTTGTCGCTCTCGTTGGAATGGAGTGTCTGGGCGCGCCGCTGCATCTCCCCGATCTTCTCATCGTATTTGTTGATCTGAAGCCTGCTGCTCTCCTTCTGCTGTCTGTATCGCACGGCCTCTGAGTTAAGATTGTTGAGCACTTTTTGCTGCGTCGAAACCTCCTCCTGCACTTGTGAGCGTACGCGTTCGAATTCTGCTTGGGCATCACGAGTCGTTCGTGTGATCTTTTGCATGAACTCTTCGGCCAGCCTCTCGTCGATGTCGCGATCATATCCACGGATTTCGTGCGTGCGAGCGGATTCCTGAATCAGCCGATTGCGGTATTCCACTTGACGCTCATGGCTGGCCTTCTGCTCCTCGAAGCGACCAATCGCGCTAACCTTGGCGCTCTGCACGTTGCGCGCAGAGGACACCTCGGCTTCTTTCTGATGATAGAGCTTCTTCTGCTCTTGGAGATTGGCATCGAAGGATCGAAGGTGCTCATCGTACTCGTCGAGCATGCGCTGAAGGTCGTCATCGGATTCGGACATTTCGTTGAGGTTCTCGCGAAGACCTTGCACGTTCTCTTCCTTTGCTGCTCTCGCTGAACGCTTGTTCTTGAGCTCGCCAACAACGACATTGACCTGAGCAAATCTGTTGGAAGCATCCTGATATCCTTGCTCTGCATCCAGGCGCTGCGCCCTGAAATTGGACTCTTGCTCTCGTAGGGTCTCACACTGCTTGTCCATGAGGTTGATCTTGGCTCTGAGGTTCTTCTTTTTGTCATTGTTCTGTTTGCAGTGGACTTCGTTGAGTTCGAGGTTCTTCAGTTCGATCTTTTTGTTCTTCTGCATGACTTTGATGTTGTCAATGGCCTTGGTGTACTTGTTGGCTTCGAAGATTTCGTCGAACTTCTTCTTCAGGTCTGTTGGTGCCATCATCGGCCAGAGTGATTCTTCTTGGTGGCAAAAGATGACATTTTCGAGTACCGCTTTAGATACACCGAGATAGCGAGGCATCATGCCGTTGATGTCGGCAACAGTGGAGCTGACAGTACTGCGCTCACCATCCTTTGCCATTTTTATAGTGCCTTCTAGAGACTTGAAGGTGCGCTTGCCTTGCTTTACAGTGAGAGACATGTTTCGAGTCGTTACCATTCTCATGCCTTCAGTCGATGTATACTGGAGCTTGACCTGTGCGAGAACTTCTTTCTCGCCGGCCATCTTCGGATCGTGCACAAATGACCGACCTTGCTCGCTATTGGGCGGCATCTCACCTGTGGTGACATACTTCAAGCACTCGATGATTGTCGTCTTGCCAGAACCGTTCATGCCGACAATCAGGGTGAGCGGAGTCTTGAAGCTGATGGCCATTTGGGTCTTGTGGTCGAACGACCGCACGCCCGTAATCGATAACTTCTCGATCTTCGACATCTTTGCTGCTTACTTCGCTGGATTTGAATGGAAAATGCAAAATTGTCGTCTGAAGTGCCAACTGGTGGCGATGGTGTTGAAAAGGGAGTTTGGAGAATGTTTGCTTCAAGGGGGCAGCAGGAGAAAGGCGGCGCCTTTGAAGTGCATCTTCCGCCTACAGTGGACGAGAGGCGTCTGGATCAGGCGTGTCGTGAATTGAGACAACTTACACGTTGAAATAATGAGGTGATGTGTAGGTGCAGGTGCAGGCAGCAAACGCGATTCCGACGCGTCAGGCACGTGCTTCTGCCACCACTCCATAGCAAATGAACCACTGGGATTTCTGAGTTACGGTTCGCTAAGGTTCTCCGATATGACCTCTAATCGGATTCTTCACTTACAGTACCGTCCAACGATGGAAACCCAACAATAATAGTGTGCTGATGAACGTTGCTGTAGACGGCCTCGCAAGTGCATATTGAATCTCACTGAGCATTGTGCTAGCTTTCGGGCTCCGTCATAGCATCTCTAGATCAGGTCTTTGCCATTATTATTCTCGAAACATGCCTGATAGAGGATGGCCGGTTCTAGTCTTCCCCGGCGCCACTGCCGTCGAACGAGAGACTAGTTACTGGTATCCGGCAGCGAGATAGAACGTCGTTTGGCATCTCTCAGCGGCCGAGCGACACCTGTTTCCTACTTGCATCTTTGGAGGATGAAACGTTCAGCGCCCAGACAGCAAACTCTACAGTGAAGCTATCGTGACTATCCCTGCTACAACGGCCATATAGCAGCTATATGGACAGAGTGTCCTGAGCCCACCGGCGACTTCACCTCTACCTCTACTCCAGCCATAGCTCCACAGGCCCTATTGCTAAGCGGCTGTATGTTGCTCAACTGTGCGCTGTCCTGGAGGTCCTGCAGTGGTTTGCAGTCAGCTCGCACACGCACACGCACACGATCATCGGCGCTGTGCCCGCATCCCCTGCTTGATCTCAGCAGCCAGCGCGTGCGCTCGTGATCGCGCTCCAGCCGCACAAGCAACAGATCGCTCGATCGACACCGAAACGAGACCGTGGCCCAGTGGCCAGTCCGCAAGTCCACGCTACCGCCGACGCCGACCAGACGCGCTGGATGTCGTTATACCCTGGCGATGCGGGCCTCTCCAATAATATGGCCGCGAGCGCGCCGGATATGGGCCTCATGGGAAATGGGCCCAATTCCCTCAGCGCGCTCGACATCGACATGAGTCTGCCCATGGACTTGGACCTCGATCTGTCGGGCTCTGCAGACCAGTCCTTCGCCCACCTCGGAGCGCACTCCGTAGGAAATGGCGCCAGCGGTGCGCCCTCGCAAGACCCAAATGTCTCGAGCAGCAATGGGAACGGGAATGTGGCATATACGCCTGGCCACAACCAGCAGCAGGACGATGGTCTGTCCTTGACTGGCGCTGGCGCTGGCGCTGGGCCTTTGCCTACGGGCTTTGGAATGCCACCGCAGTCCGGCAGTAGCACTCTTACAGAATTTACAAAAAGGCGGAACTGGTCGCAAAGAATTATAGAAGAGCTTAAGGACTTCTTGCATATTCTCACACCCGATGGCCGGATACTATACGTGTCTCCGTCGTGCAAGGCCATCACCGGATACGAGCCACATTCGCTCATAGGAAAGTTCATAGGTGAATATGTACACCCTGACGACAGCGGCATCTTCATGCGTGAATTCAATGAAAGCATAGCCAGCGGAAATGCCTTGCGATTCTTCTATCGGTTCAAGAAGGACGACGGTACGTACATGATTTTCGAGTGTGATGGCCACCCACACATCTCGCCAGAACCGCCAGGTGCGACCACATTTGGACAGACCCCGACCGGCCAGACACTGCCAGTCTCAGGTCTCTGTAGAGGTTTCTTCATGATGGCAAGACCGTATCCGACCAAGAATGCCGCCCTTCTAGATTCTTTCTTGGAGCACAAGATCGAGAACGAGCGCCTCATGAGGCGAATAGAAGAGCTCAAACGCGAGGAGATGGAGGAGAATGCCGAACAAGAAAGACTGTACCGGGAACAAGCGTCATCACAAGCAGGAGCAACACCTTCACATTCAGGTCCGGCGGGCTCCCTCGCCCAGGACGGCCTGTCGGAAGCACCAAATGCGACACCCAATTACCAAGGCATGCCGCCACCGGCAAAACCTCCCGTGTCAAACACTGCCCTTACGAGGCAGAATCTTGACAGCGCGCTTTCTGCTCAAAAGCCTGATAGTATCGCCGACAAGATGTCACGCTACGAAGCCAGCAATACCCACCTCGAATCAATCGAGCTGCTCACGGGTCTACGGTATCGAGATGGAGAAAGAAGTCATGGTATCTCTACTGGCGACACGTCGCCTGCGCTCATCAGAGGCGATGCGGGTATTGCTATTCTTCTTGATAGAGACCGCGAGAGCTCGAAGAAGGAAAAGAAGAAGTTAAAGGTTGCCGATGAATACGTATGTGCAGACTGTGGCACGCTTGACTCACCGGAATGGAGGAAAGGGCCTAAGGGACCCAAGACTCTATGCAACGCCTGCGGCTTGAGGTGGGCAAAGAAGGAGAAAAAGAGGACTGGAGATGATGTGAAGACAAATTCGCCAGGAGGAGCCATGTCCTCGCAGCCTATGCCGCCTGGAGCGCCGATAGGTCTGACATCTGCTGGACTGCCTCCCGGCATGCCATTACAGCACAGTACTGACTCCAGCGGCGGCACACATGGCATGTAGAGAATGTGCAGGAATTGCCGTACCTCAGATACATCTGAATGGAGAAAGGGGCCTGAAGGGCGCAACACCTTGTGCAATGCATGCGGACTTATTTGGGCACGATACGGGGAATGGAGACCTGTAGACGAGAGATCGCCAGCATGAGGAGTTCGGAGTTCTGAAGCAGCGATGCGTACGCGCATTGCGGAGGGCTGGAGTTTTGTAGTATAAGACTTTTGATGTGATAGCTCTTCCGAAGAGCTGCTGGTCATGACATTGTGTGAAGACATATTGCTCCAAAGCACTGAGACCAGGTACATAGTCTGAGCGCTTCACTGAGTATCTGAGCTTCGGCCAAGCGGACCGTGGTTGAGTAGCATGTGAAAGCGGACCAACAAAGTTATTGCTTTGGCAACCACTGACTGGGCTGTACACATCTCATGTAGTACAATTGACATAGCCGTCCTGCCATGCGATGATTCCATAAGTCTTCGAATCCTACTGTTCCTCTCGCACGATCGCCGGAGACGAAAGCGGGTCATTAGCCATGGCTGCCATTAAGCTCCGCTATTGCGTGCGGAGAGCTGTTGTACGTATTCATGCATCTCAACTCTGAACATAATAGCCACTGCTACTCCCAAGCCATGCTTTGTTCTTAGCATTTCATTCCCTTGCAGCTTTAGACTTTTTTTGCATCACGTCTTCGCCGCGACAATGGCGACTTCTACGCGACTCGTTCAGCGCCGACTACTGGAGTCCGCGAGCAGATCTACTATCTGCGGACGATCCTTCGCGGGCAAGCGATTCTACGCCACAGAAAAGAAGAGTGAAGAGAGGGAGACATTCAAGGGTCAGCTATACCAGAGTACACATGAGCGAGTACAAAGAGAAAAGGAAGAGCAGGCCAGATTTGCAGCACAGCGGGAAAATCAGAAGGCGGCTTCGAGCAGTGGCGCATGGTCCATACCAGTTGGTAGGCATTGGTCTTTACAGGACGCTGCTGTGATATACATCTGACAAATACATGCGCAGTTCTTGCAGTAGGCGCTCTCGGCGGGTGGTTCATAGGCAAACAGGCTCCGGCAGAAGCATCACCCAGATCTACACTTCCACTCTCGGCAACCAAAACACCGCAGCACGATACCTCACCGGCGACGTTACAGGCGGCATGGAGCGACTTTGTGGCCATTGTTGGAGAAGAGAACGTGTCAACGACGGAATCAGACCTGAAGTCGCATGCGGGCAGCGAGTGGAGCTCATACTATGCGAAAGACGAGGAGGTTCCATTCGCAGTGATCAAGCCTGGAAGTACGGAGGAGACATCTGAGATCATGAAGATATGCCATAAGCGCAAGATACCAGTGGTCGGCTACAGTGGTGGAACATCTTTAGAGGGTCATTTCGCATCCACAAGAGGTGGCATCTGCATTGATTTCAGCCGCATGGACAAGATTCTCACTCTGCACAAGGACGATTTGGACGTTGTGGTACAGCCTGCTGTTGGATGGGAAAATCTCAACGAGGAGCTCGCCGAACAAGGACTTTTCTTCCCGCCCGACCCAGGTCCAGGTGCTATGATTGGTGGCATGGTCGGTACTGGCTGCTCTGGGACCAATGCATATCGATATGGTACAATGAAGGACTGGGTCTTGTCCCTCACGGTCGTTATGGCCGATGGAACTATTGTTAAGACGAAACAAAGACCTCGGAAAAGCAGCGCTGGATATGATTTGACACGAATGTTTATCGGATCGGAAGGAACGCTTGGTCTGGTCACGGAAGCGACGCTGAAAGTCACACCAAAGCCGCAAACCACCAACGTAGCAGTATGCACCTTCCCATCGATACGAACAGCAGCAGACTGTGTGTTCCGCGTTGTCGGTGCTGGGGTTCCCATGGCGGCCATTGAAATATTGGATGATGTGCAAATGCGATGTATCAATCAAGCTGGCCAAACATCGAGGTCTTGGCAGGAGGTTCCTACCCTGTTCTTCAAGTTCGCAGGCACGCCTTCCAGTGTCAAGGAGCACATCAGCATCGTAAAGGACCTGGCCAAGAAGACTGGTAGTAAGAGCTTCGAATTCGCTAAGAACAAGGAAGAGCAGGACGAACTCTGGTCCGCGCGCAAAGAGGCATTGTGGAGTGTCATGGCCCAAAAAAAGAATGAGGGCGACCATGTGTGGACCACCGACGTCGCCGTCCCGATCTCGAGACTTCCTGAGATCATCGAAGAAACCAAACAGGATCTTGATAAGAGTGGTCTTATCGGCTCCATCGTTGGCCACGTAGGAGACGGCAACTTCCACGCTATCATTCTCTACAATGACAAAGAGCACTCGATTGCTGACGAAGTCGTACACAAGATGGTCAAACGTGCAATCGAAATGGAAGGCACGGCAACTGGCGAGCATGGCGTTGGTTTGGTCAAACGAGACTACCTTCCGCATGAGATTGGCGAGTCAGCAGTGGACTTGATGAGAAAGGTAAGTGCATTTTCCTCAGTTTGTTCTGCCCTATACTGCTACTACTGGAGACACCCGACGCATCGTTATGCTCCCATACCATCGTACCGCGTGCGTACCTTATTCTGCACACGCACACCAAGCAACTGCATGACATCGCATCCCGGCTATGTCGAATAGCGCTGTCGCATGGGAAGCTTGAGCTTCTCGCTGACACATACTCGAAAAATCAATACGCGCTTATTCGCTGTTCCCGGCGCGGCTGGCTTGAATCATGAAAAAGGTTGAGATCTCGTATCGTTCTGCCCGGTCAGAATGCGATACAACCTACAATATTCACCAGTGTCCCTAAACAGCAAATGTGCAATGACCAAGAAGTGTCGACCGGCTCTCGCCCAAAGTCTCCGCGGACCTCACAAACTGGACCCTGAGATTTGGTCGATCAAGGACATACCATTCATCACGACATTGACGCCGACAAAGCATACTTGGAACATCGGCATGATCTTCTGAGAGGATTCATGCCTTGGTCAAAATTGCCGCAACATGATTCATACCACGCGCCTAGTTGCATTACCCTCGCATCAATGCTCCACACTCTAACTACACTACGTCCTCTCACATGACCGAAACTCTTGCTGACTTTATCGTGAACGCATAGATGAAACAAGCTTTCGACCCGCTCTGCCTCCTCAATTGTGACAAGATAGGTAAGTGGTCCAGCATCATATATGTTATGCCACCAGGTTGATGCTAATACATTCTCTTGCGTAGTTCGCGCGGTGCCTCCGAAAGCTGGCGAAGTTGCAGAATGGTAGATGCGGCCGGCGGTAGAAGTGACATTAAAGGTATAAGGAAGATGGGAAGCTTACTCCTACCACACTGTCGAAAAGTAGATAGTAGCTGCAGTACAGCAAAAAATCTTGATTACACCCCTTTCAAGAACCGAATCGTAGCGTCTGCCGCCCTAGTGGTAGATTGTGACTCCGAGTAATACAATACAGGCATACCTTAGGCAGATTAGGTAATCTGCCTATCCTATTGGCCATAACAGCAGCAACAGCGGTCGCAGGGCTCGGAGGCTCTTCCACAGGGTATAGAGAATACAACCGAAACTATGAAAGAGGGTGTAGCTCAATTACCGCTTCTGGCCCCAGACAGCGGACCAATCTTGTGTCTACATCAATAAAGTTACCATGATGGTGGGAAGGTCATAGTTAGGGCAATCGATCATCGAGATGTGCCACGCTGTCTGTCTCTCTCCCTAGCTTCTGCATTGCTGGGTTTGCGAGAGTCACACCAGAATCCGAAATGCTTTCCGTTGCTGAAGATTGATTTGAGCTATGTGAGAGAAGCGGCGTGACGATTTCCAGTGGAATGGTACTGGACTTTCGACCTCGTTGGTCGATCGTTCGTCGTTCGGGAGCATGATGTTTCAAAAAATCGGGGTTGAACGGGTTTGTTTTGTTTCCTGATCCCCTATTCATCTCACGTCTATACAGCATTGGGCGCGCGGGCTCTGCGGCCGCATTAACCCTAAGATCACACGTATACGGATACACAAGAGCCGAAAGTCTTGATGTGTCTGCACCTGCCCTCATAGATCACACGTATACGGGTATACGAGAGCCGAAAGTCTTGATGCGTCTGCATCTGTCCTGTCCACCTTGTCCGCAGCGATAAAATTTTTGATCAAATGTTGTTGTCCCGTCCGAACATCATCCGTGCCTTTCTCATGATCCGTATGTGGTTCCGAATGGTGGGTGCAAATGCCCTAATATCTGATAATAGAGGAGAAAGCCACGTTGAGCATGCCTTAGATAGACTTCCGCTCTTCGCGAGCGCCTTGTTGCAGCTTCAAAGAATGGAATGGAGAGCCCTGCTTAATCATGCTTCGAATAGTCCAGCGTTGGGCAGACCGATGAACTTTGTCGCTCCCTATTGGATGTCAAGCGTTCGCTGCTGACGAGTTGCCAATATCGTGTGTCGTTGCCCGCCTCTACTTCTTTCAGCAGTCATCCAGATAGGCTGTAGCAATTGGGTCCATTCCGGAGCTAATTCCACGGCTAAACGGTGCCGTAGCCCGGGTTCGTGGGACATCATCCTGCAGCCGTGATGAAGGAAGGATGGTTGGACAGATGAATGCTTGGACGGGGGCGAGATCTCGCCCTATGCAGACCATCTGCTCTTAGCAAACCTTCTTCATTGACGTCCTTGTACTCTCGCATGCAACTCTCGTATTTGCGACACGGTCATGATAGCGGCAGTCATCATCAAATGTAAGACTGCAAGCCAACCACGACCTCTTAGCTTTGGGGTCTTCGAGCAGTCCAGACGTGCCTAGGAAGCTTGGTAAGTTTGTTGTAATTACCAAAAGCAGGCGGTGCCAAGTTTGACATATCCCGGACACTTACAAATTGATGTACAAGGGCAACGGATGTCCTTGTATCACTGCGAGTGCAGCTGCGCAAGGTTGTGCTGCCGACTGTGCAGGCCAACCAAACACTCTTGTGAAGAGTGACATGCTGAAAGCCGTGAAAGACTGCGAACCCTGGTAACCCATGGCCATTTGATAAGCATGGGCGAAGGCCGTCTCCCGCTTATCTTTCGTTGCCGCAACGTAAAGAGGTACCCGGAACCTCTTGTGGGAAATGTCGACAAAGCCGGCTTGCTCGAGAAGGTCCTCGGTATCGTCGCGATACTCCAGCGACTTGCCGGCCATTTGGGAAGCATGCAGAGTATATTCCCACCATTTGAGCAGATCGATTCCTTGAGCAGGAAACTCGCGAGCGGACGTTCGGGGTTTCCAGTCAATCTCAATGTGCTCGACCTGCCCTGTTCCCGGCCGAAGCGAGCGATATGCTTTTCGGTATAGCTCTACCCAATCGGGTACACAGCCACATAGCTGTGCCATGTGAACCAGGTCTACTGATGAATCTTCGATCGGCCAGGTCGGTGCATTGAAATCAACTGGAGCTTGGAACTGACAATTCCTGTCTCGGGGTGGCTGCGAATCATTGACCAAGTCAAGACCAATGATTTCTGTAGACGGATATCGATCTCGCATCTCAAGCATCCAGTAGCCATCGCCAAAGCCGATGTCCAGGATTCGTCTTGGTGGAGTCGTGAACGATGCAATGTGCAGCTGCTTGTTCAAGGCGACAGTGTATATGAGCCGGTGCACAATGTCCAATCGTTCGAGCTCGTTCTATCCCAATCACATTAGCTCGCTACCTCTTTTGACCGTTTATGTGGTGCTTTCGTACGTCGTCGGCGGGGAACATGTACACATGCTGGCCGTGTCGGTAGTAGGTCCGACCCAATTCGCCGAACTTTTGTACTTGTGTTTCTGCGGAATCGGATCGCAGCAGCGCATCTATGGACATGGATGATCTGGAAGGCATATGTGGGTCAGCATTGGATCGTGACTGCCTCCCCTCCTGCCTCGTGCCCACTCTCGTTCTTGGTTAGGAAGGACCTACCTGGACATGGTCTTCGGATGCGCATTATTTGGAGCGGAAGAGATGTGTACAGGTCTCGTCATCAACGCAGACATCCGAGTCGATAGTCGTTCTCCGTGCCAAGATCGTGGTGGTGAAGCTGTATGCTGGTGCTGGTGCGGGCGCTGGAGGACCTAGAGATAGTATAGCATGTGTGTGTGCGGCAAGAAGGGACAAGACCAGACGATTAAACAGAAAGCAAAACACGCCACCCAACTATCACAGCCTCATCAGCATGCGAGTTCTAACACCTCTGTTCATGCGACGGGACCCGCTGGCTCTTTATTTCAGGCCCTGCACCCTGGGAAGGCAGAGAGCGAGGTGCTGCAGGACGTGAGCCAGAGTGCAGCAGCCAGCCCAGCACCAGCAGGCGCACTGCGGGTCCCGCGAACAAGGTTAGTTAGGTTGCGCGGGAGGCAAGATTCGAACCAAACCTTGTCCATGCAGGCTCTGCCCGAACAAAGGCTGTTCCTCGAGTCACCCACGACCTCGGGATGCCTTGGCACAGGCGAGCTGTCGGCGGCAGTCTCAGCTCCACAGCGTAGCAGTTTGGCGGCGTAGCGTAGCGTCGTGCACTCGTCTCGTCTGCGTCCCCATGCCGCCCGAGCAGAGTGCTCACTCGGCTTGCAGACACCACGAAGCCTGTCAGCGCCGTGCTGTTGGATCGCTGGACGCCCTTCTCGAAGCAGCGACACGCGCGCGAGCTTCATCCAGCTGGTGTTGCAAACTTGGCGCAATGTAGCACGCCCCATGATCGAGCGGACCCGACAGTGTGGTCCTGGTCTCACCTTAGGTTCACATCCCTGCCTGCATGCAACAGGTGGAAGGGTGGCCGAAGGAAGAGAAGTCGGTAAACGGCGCTCACACTGACACACGCTGCATATCGCAGATGGCATAACTGACTAGGATCCCCAATGACTGGCGTCCGATGACGACCGAGCAAAAGGGTCCGGTCAGATCAAGGCAGGTCAAATTTGTATCAGATATCGTAGAGCAAAGTGTGCTATTATCGATGCAGTAGCTGGCCCGGCTCTGGTCGATACCGGTCGGAAGTTTGCTGCTTCGATGGGAGCTGCAGTGCTCCCATGACGACTGGTCGTGGATGTTCCACAGCGTTGAGTGAGCCGTCGGCTGGCCCAGCTCTGCGCTGCTGAAGATGTCTCCCACGCGCCCTCCATCGGCATATGGGCGGTTGAAGGCCGGAGAGCATTGCACAGCATGATGGCCGTAGCCCCCGATACGACGGTCTGTCGCGGACCCGATCAGTCTGCCATCTTCTGACCAAAGGCTTTTGCAGGCGTTGACTCCTGCGTATGGCGGCCACCACGACTAGTTGTTTGCTGCTCGTCCATCACAGGAACACCAGAGTACAACCGGGCCAGTGACGCGCTCAGATCCGCTCACCGCTGCTCTGGCTGCAGGAGCAAGCAGGAGACGATGGTTTCCATTCGCGCTGAGCTCGGCAGATTCTGGTCCCGCATGCGAGATGTGGAAAATGAAAAGGAGCATCGTGAGTCGGGCGGTTGGACGACGGGCAAGCATGTCATTGGCAGACAGGACCCAGTGCCGCGTCTCTGGTATTTTGCGAATGAACTTTGGCGAGCCACACTGCAAATCTCACTCGGCGTGGATTTGTGATGGCGCGCCAGCACGGAGTTCTCGCGAGGAAGAGCCACGAATCTGGAGACATTGTCTGCGCCGAGGCCACCGGCGAGACAGGGAAGTCGGATGGAGACTGGTATACGGAAACTGTGCAGCAATGCGAGTGACCGGCCATAAGTTGTCGGGCTTGCCTCCAAAACACGTTGTACCTTTGTATGCGCCTGTGCCTCAGCGGCGTCGATCGAAGTTCAGCAACCCCGCGCGGTCGCTGAATCCTGACTCTCTTCTCGCTGATCACTGCCGTTTCTGTGTGCAACAAACACCGCCCTGTAGGATGCTCAACTCTAAAGAATCATCCATCTCGCCAAGCGCGTCAATCACCTCAGCGGAGAGACGCTGAAATCGACGATATATGGCAACAGCAGATCTCGAAGCCCGACTGGGCACCTACTTTGTGCGTGCAGCGGACGTAAGATTCAGCTCCACCCAAAAGTACATACTCTTTCCGGCGACTTTTCCGTGTCTTTATTCCGGAGAGACATTGGGCGAGCATGGATGTTTGGAGAGCTATTCGCCCTGTCCTTCGCCGTGGCGATCAAGCCGAGTGACTCCCGGCGCTACGCATCGAACAACAGGCGCGAGCGGCATCTCCAAACAACCACCTCCCAGTCCAGCTCATGCACAAGCAGAAAACCTGGCGGCAACTGTGTAGGAAGGTGGGCTAGCTCTCCCCAGTCACCAATACTGTGTCCTTCAAACCCCAAATTCAAAGCTTGGGGATCGGCGTGTGCACAGGTTATATTTCGACCTCTATACCTGCACGAGCGGCGACGGGAGATTGCAGCAGCACCACCTGTCCCGAGGCTTGCGATGCTGGGAGAGCAATCTGCATGGCCGCTATGCGAAGCGGATCGCTACGCTTCTGCCGCAGCAGCAGCGCTATGCACAAGACAAAGTACCTCAACTTTCCAAATGACGTCCAGGTGTGACACGAAAAGTGAAGTTACCAGCTTGGTCCTATCGGCCGGCCATAACCAGATTCAAGGTATATCGAACAATAGGCTTTTCGTACGACAGCGCTATGCTAGACGAGGTTCACGCCAGCACTAGCATAACGACTAATGAACTCCCGCGGCTTTTCAAGGCCGTCGCTTATTAATACGCTAAAGATAAAAACGTAATTCTTAGTATTAGAAGGAACGATTAGAACCTCTACTTTAAAATTAGTAGAGATATACTAGTAATAAGAGCGCTAATCTACTCCCTATCTCTACTAAGAAGATATAGGGCTCGGCTTAGTTACGATATATCCCTTTAGCTTATTATATAATATCTATCTAAGTAAATAATAAGCTATTAATTTTATTAAAAACTAAATAAACCTAATCTAATTAAATTATTTAAAAATTAAGTTATTCTTATTAGTTTAGTTATTAATTTCCTTTTAGTATTATAAAAATAGATAATTTATAAGTAAAGTAAAATAAAAAGATATAAACTATATAAATTTCTTCTTCTTTAAAGCCTATCTAATATTAGAAATAGAAGTTTATATAGTTCCGAGATTATACTAGAAATTAAATCTATATCTATTTATATAAATAAGTTGCCTTACTAATTAGGCTATATAACTACTAATTGTTTAATATTTAAGTAGTACTTTATTCTAATATATTAATTTTTATATAATTATATATTAAAAAGATAAAAAGCTAAAACTAGGTAATACTTTATCCTTCTAGAAAGTATATCTAACTATAGAAATAGAAATTTACTTAGTTTATAAGTATACTAGGATTCGAACT
>JAASFE010004503.1:43569-56426 GCA_013365205.1 Pseudocercospora cruenta
GCCTCTCAGCTTGTGGAATGCACGCACACCCCGGCCTTCCACGTTCCTTCTCGGAATCTGGGATGGGTCTTGTTCGTCGCTTCGTGTTCCGTCACCATGGAAAGGCTAATGCAAATCTCAAGCATGCAGCACACTGGAGTTCCTTCTCCGCTCTCGTCCGCGCACCCGTGATTTGATTGACTCCATATGCTCCCAAAGGCGGAAAACAAGGCAAGCCCGCAATCTCGACTGTGTGGCCCCGCTTCAACTTGTGAAACTGTGGCTGCCACGCGTGCTGAGATTGAAACGTGGGCAGACCATCTAATTCTCGTGTGCCGTACGAACGAACATGCTAAACGAGATAAATTGCTGAATTGAATCTTCCACAGTACGTTCAGATTTCCACGGAATGATGAGTGGGAAAGCTGGTCGAAAAGTGTCGCAGCTCGAGATTCAACGCACGGTAGCCGACGCGTCTAACCAGAAGCTATGATATGTATCTCATCACTTACCACACTGTCGGATACGCTAGAAACTCCCACTTGCAGTTTCCAAGTCATTGCTGCTCCCCTCCTTCTCCTCTTCATCCGCGCCTCGAGCGTGCCTTCTTTTCCGTAATATCCTGCGAAGAACAAGCCCAAGCCTTCATGAATCGGAACTCACAAGAACCGAGACGAACGACGAAGCTTGATCATAAATCAAAGCTATCATCCATGCTTCGTTCATCGCTCCGGAATCTGTCGTGGCCATCAGATACAGTACGTATGTACATAGCACGGTTGGTAAATTGGCATCCAGCGCGCTGGGAAGACATTCCGCCACAGGATAAACCAAGTCAGTGTCGGAAATAGTATTTAAGTACTTTGTGACAATACCATGTGTCTGTTTTCTCAGTAGTACCGTACGCAATCATTTAGAAATGTCTATTCGCTGCGCGCAGCAGAAAAGTGGTACGTCCTTCTTTGAGCCACAGCGTCGGTGCAGTCGCACTAATAGGTAGTTTCGTCCCTCACCATACGCACCAGAACAACGGCACCACGAATGGGGATAATCCATTCATCGAGTTCCGAATCACTTCCGTCGCCATCCCTACCCATCCATTTGCCGTTTCCAAACCTCCCTAGTAAAGAAACGCCATTGCTGTGCTGTCCATCCGTACTGCCGTATGCTTCTTGCTGTAAAGATTCGGATCCGAATCGATAGTAGGTTTGCAAAGAGAAAAGATGACAAGAAAAAGAAGATTTTCGCCACATGTAGTAATAACGCCAGTTGGGAAGGGAAGAAAAAAAGGTATTTTTCCAGCCGATCCAATCCCGCGCCGTGAGTGGCTGCCCTGCCAGGCCTGTACAGGACCCCATAGAAATGCAATGCCTATTTCGTGCCTCGCGTCGCTACCGATTTGCACAAAGAATGGTTGTCGAATATCCAATCAAACGGCCTGGTCCGGTAGAAATGCACCTGCGCGCATGGATGCGGTATATTTATAAAATGCATACCAGCCCGAGTCCCCAGCTGATGCTTATGCATATGGTCGGTCCATTTGCTTATAACAGTCTTTGCAACTGCATCATTGCTTGGCGCATTGCAGCCAATGGATAATGTCGTTGGTTGATAAGATGCCGGTGGAACATTTTCGTTCTCGTCGTTCATTTCGTCCTGCTCGGCATGGGGTATTTCGCCATTAGTTCTTCGATCTTGGGGACCAGTTCCGGAATGCGGAAAGGTTTGCTCACGACGTCATCCTGTGACACCCATCAAAGTCAGCTGTCTTTGTTCTGCTTCATGTACCCAAGTATCTGATACGAGCGCTTTGGCCGTATGCAGGCGACTGGCCACAACCGGTGAACCGTCATGCGTATGTGGGTGCATGCGGCTCCCACAGCCGCATGAGATGGTGTGATGTAGGAGGCAATGCTACTCACCATTCCTGCGTCCAAAGCAGTCTGGATCTGCTCAGACCGCGCATTCGCCGTGACTGCGATAATGGGCACATGACCAATTAGCTTCCCTTGGGATTCGAGCTCACGAATCTTGCGTGTGCACGTCAGACCGTCCTGTAGAACAATGTCAGTGCATATGTTGCTTGGCTGTCTGGCACTGACAAAAGGTCTCACCATCACTGGCATTTCTTGGTCCATGAGCACAACGCCAAGCTCGATCTGATCTCCCACAGTATTACCGTCCCGCCAGTACGTCGACTGCATTAGCTTTTCCAAGGCCTCACCGCCGTGATTAGCCACGTGAACTTCTGTGCCGATGTTCTTCAGTTGCTTCTGCAAAACCTTTTGGTTCACGAGGTTGTCCTCCACGATGAGAACCTTTTTCATACGGGGCTTGTGACCGTTTTCGCGGCTCTCGCTCTTGGCAGCAGATGGGCCTTTTGCCGCGGCGGTAGCGGTAGCTGGTGTAGACTTACTTCTCGAGCTCGGAGCACTCAACCGCTTCAGTCCGATGGCACCGTCAATGGTCTCTGCTGGTTGCGAGCTTCTTCTTGCTGCGACATAGAAGGCGAATGTCGAGCCCTTTCCAGCCTCGCTGTCCACACCGATCTCGCCACCTTGCAGCTCAGTCAACTCGCGGCTGATGAACAAGCCTAAGCCTGAGCCGCCATACTGGACATGGGTCCGCGGAGAGGCCTGCGAGAATCGTATAAACAATAGCTTCTTTTCCTCGGGACTCAGACCACGGCCTGTGTCACGAACGGCGAAATGGATGTACAGCTTTTCGCCTTCTCCCCAGTCCTTGTCGGTCATGATGTCCTTGCTTTTCCTTCGTGTTGGGAAGTACTTGACTGGCGCATCATGCTTGTCGCTCGGTCGCTCCGTGCTAGCGCCGATGGTAACCGTGATTGTCCTGCGGCTCTCCGTACCAGTGAATTTGATGGCGTTTGTGGTCAGGTTGATGAGTACTTGCAGCACACGACTTGGATCAAAGCGCACCCAATCCAGGTCAAGGTCTCGGAACGATTGGTCGACAACGAACTTCATCTGGATATCTGCAGCTTGCAGCTCGCCTTCATGCATCTTCAGAGCTCTCTGTACGACTGTGAGAGGCTGTGCGTCCACTGGTGTCACTAGTAGCAGCTGCGAATCAAGTTTCGAAAGCGTCAAAATGTCATCCACGATCCGCTTCTGGTGTTGACTGCATAGACTTATCGTTTGCGCAGCATCCAAGCAGTTCTCAAGCAATGAGTCCGGAATGACCCTTTCGTCGCTTTGCCGGAACTTGGTCAAAGAAGTCGTAATGTCATCGGAGCACTGAAGGATGGCGGACAGCGGATTGCGCATCTCATGCGATGTGATATCGATAAAGTTTTCCTGTACAAAGGTCAGTCTCGATCATGAATCAGATTACGAGGGCATGCTCACCTGCTGCCGCTTCAGCTCAACAGCCTCTTCCATCTTTCGGGTCTGGATCCCTTCTGCCCATTTCTGTTGACTGATGTCTGTAATACTGCCGAAAATGCTTTTGAGTCTGCCGTCCTCGTACTTCTCAGGATACCCAGAAAATAACACCCACGTGTCCCCACTATCACCATTGCGGTTTTGCCATTGTGCTTTGAATCTGAACTCGCGGGAAACGGACTTCGCATCGACTGCGAGATCGCTCCAAAGTCTCTTCACAAGGTCCAGATCCTCCGGCTTGACAGCATTCATCCACGTATCCGCCATCTCTGAATTCTTTGGCACACGTGAGATATCGTACCAAGTATCGTTGGCAAAGGTGATGCGCCCCTCTGAGCTTGCAATGAACATGCCCACGGGCGCGAATTCTGCCATGCGAGTGAATTTGGTCTCGCTGTCAATAGCCTCCTGTGTTCTAGCGGCCAGTTGCTCGGACAGCTCTATCCGGTCCAGCGCAGCCAACTTTGCGGCTTTTTGTCCTCTTCTGATCTCTTCTTCGAATAGGACGACCGACGCTAACGAGGTAGCAAGTTGCCGACTGAGAAGCTGTATAAATAAGCTGTAGTCATCATCGTAAGGCCTCCTCGGATTGACACCCAGAACCAGGAATCCAAGCACGACATCACCCGTCGTTGGATGTATCGGACACACAACCACCGCATCCACAGGATCGCCAAAACCACGCCATTCTAAGCCATCTAAGAGTGACTCTGGGAGGTCTCTGCTGCCAACTTCAAGCAGAACTGGCTTGTCTGTTTTCATGACCTCTCTGAAAACGGGTCCAAATCCTTCCATGCCAGCTTTGAGATCTATCTGATCCGATGCTGCTTGATGGCCTTCGGGAACACCCAATGCACCCTCCAGCATGCATTGCCGTGATGACAAGACAGAATTCGAGTGTATGCTGCTACTGTCGCTTTCGTTCTCGTCCGTAACAGAATAAAGTAGCAAGAATGGACTGTCGTACTCGTTCACCTCGAAAGAGTCCAGAACCTGTGACCAGAAACCCTTGACGTCTCGAGCAGAGGCCGTCTTCTCGCCGATCTCTCTCAAGGTAAGCATACGTCTTTCTGCGACCTTCCGACGCGTCTTCTCAAATGCTGGGTTATATAGGCCCATGACGCTGCCCTCTCGCCCGACCATGGGAATAATCGACCACGAAAAGTACGTTTCTTCAAGAGAATTACTCCTCTTAATGAACAAACAATCATCATCCTTCATTGTCGCCTCGCCCGTGGTCTTAGCACTGGCGAAGACGTCCTTTACTTCGTCCCAGATCTCCGCCCAAGCTATTCGATAGCTCATACCCATGAGATCCGGATGTTTTTGACCGGCGAGGAGAATGTAGGCTTCGTTGTAAATCGCAATCAGATCTTCTCCCCAGTACATAGCAGCCGGATGGGGAGAAGCCATGATAAGATTGCACATCTGCCGCAAGTCTGAACTCCATGTTTCTATTGGACCAAGAGCCGTCGCGCCCCAGTCTATGCTCCGTGCAAATTGAATGTGACGTGGCATACTGTCCGTGACAGGCAGCCGCGTCCAGTCGAAAGACGGCGCATCTGCCGCGACGGTAGATATCACGCTGTCGAGCACGCCATTGTCAGCAACGGAGCTCTCTTTCGCGGACGACATCGACAAAGTAGACATTGCGCCGGGCGTAAGTACGTTCGATCCAGTGGTGGGTGAGGACTGTACGTACGTTTGATGGGACGGTAGCAGTTGTGTAGCCCCAGAGAGATCAAATTCGGGAGGTACTCGAAGCTGTGCATTTGCTGATGGTTCGGTCTCAGCCTGACGAGATTCGATGGTGGGTACAACTTCAGTGACAGTACTACTCGAGCCGTCCGAGTTGCTCGTCTTTGTATTAGGCACTGCTCCTGCAAAATAGTCAAAGGGCTCCGCCAGGGTTCCTGCACTCGTGATGGCATTTTCTGACGGAGGTACGCTGACGCGCATAGCAGCTGTCTGATTTGGCAAGGGTGCGTTGAAAGCACCAGAGATAATGCGAAGCCTCCTGCGAAGCGTTGAGCAGCTCCATGTCATGCTCGCATAGTTGAAGGGCGGCAGACACACGTTGAGAGATTCTCCGTTCACTGCAGCGCTAAGCAGCCATGACTTGAATTGCAGGAATGTGTTTGGGCCAGGCGAGGAGTCTCCGGAATTATTTTCACTAATGAGCGATTGCATGCCGTCGTAAGATCTCAGAGACAGGTTGGCGAAGACAGGGTGCAGTGGACCAGCGCCGTAGTTCGTGCTGTCCCCAAGATCTACGATGAAAGTAGGGCGTTCATCCTGTTCCAGCAGTTCAATAATCCCAATATTGTTGAGCATACCGCTCATGCCGCTCATGCCTTCCCGTGCGCCATTGCTGCCAGCATCAGGACTGCTACTTCGCCCTGTCACGCTGCGGTCCAAGCTCCTCCTGCTCTGCGGGTTGCTGGTTGGAGGGAGCGAAGGAGGCCCGAGACCTACTGCGGGCGTGGCTACCGTCCCTCGAGCCAAGCTGACAGTCTTAACGTGGCTCTCCTCAGTGCGGGCCTTGCTGAGCATTCTTGCTGCCGCCTCGCTACTGGAGAAGCGCGGCGGCAGCTTTGGCCGCGGACGGGGACTATTGCTGAAGAATAATGGCGAGGGCGGTTGCACAACGTGACTGAAGCTTGGCGGGCCAAAGTTCTGGAAGTCAAGAGTATGTTTTGTTCGCGGCCGTAACTTAGCACGTTTATTAACCGGCTCGGAGGTAGGTCCAAAGTCCTCCGGCACGAGCTCAGGTGCAAATTTGCGCTTGATGCGATCCGGTGCAGATGCTGGCGGTGTACTAGGCAAGAAAGAAGGCGCGCGATGGGTGGTAGGTGTTGTATGATTGACACCGTTACTGACACTAGCACTCCGAGCCTTTGTAGAGGCCGAAGGGGTCGTGGTGTCGTTGCGATCAACGAATGATGTCCATATCGATGGCGACGCCGTACCCTCCTTGCCCTGTTGCTGCGTAGGTGTATTTGTATGCGATCTTATCAGGTGTGCCGGCGCTGGAGCCGGGATAGATATAGCGAGCGGAGCGGCACCAGGATTCTGAGCAGCAGCGACAGCGGCTTGAACAGTGTTGCGTTCGAGCCAGTCCGGAGTGCTCTGTCGGCGAAAGGGCGATGAGGTTCGCGGTGTGCGCGGCGAATCGAGAGATGTCGGACCAGGCGGTATAGGTTTTCTCGTAAGGCTACTACTTGCTGTAAATATCGAGGGCTTGTTGTTCATTGCTGGCTCGATCGCATGTCCGCCTAAGCCAGGGCTAGTGTGCTAGTACTCGGGATGAATCGCGGCTGCTGTTAAGATGGACGTGAGGTCATGCATCATTGGCACAAAGGGGGATAATGGAAATGCACAGTAGCTGGGAGACGGCGACGGGCTATGAAGATGTCGACATTGGTGTTGTCCGAGACAAGCACATGGCAGCCGTGCCGGTCGACCTTACTACTCAGCAGTAGCACGAGCGGCACAAAGAAAGGTGTGTTGACGATAGCTGAACCAATTACCTGGGTCCAAGTGAGGCTCTCCGCAAAGAATTGACCCGCTTCTACGCTGAAGACAGCAGCACTTGCCCCTGTCTAGGTTTAGCGAGTAGGCGTGGTATCGCAACCGTCGATCCTAGTCAAGCAGATCTGCCATCATTGCGGTCAAGAACACCGCGTATGCGCCGACATGGACCGATAGAAAACCCATAAGTATGCCCTCTATAAGACTAAAGGTTGAATGAATCCATTGTGTCACTTGGTCGAACTCTGTAGAGGAGTGTTTGTAGAAGCTTGAAGCATTGAATTTTGGGAGCCGAGGGATCGCTGAGGTAGCGTGCGTTGCTACCAGGATTGCGATCTCAGACTGACATCACGTGGGATATATCGAAGGTAAATGTTTCTGTAGAATAAGATAGTTCCATGCAAAATGGAGACTTGTTCTGGTGTGAATATCATGCTGTTCTTCTGTTTGCGACATGCTTATCCCTCACTCATGCTATAACAAAATTCTGGACTCGCCATTCTTCAAATCGATCCAGTTGGTATCGTCGAAACTGTCCAAGACCTTGCCAACTTCCCCTCGGAGTGCATCTTTGGCACCCTTTTCGCGCTGACTTCGCTCATGCTCGAGAGCCTGCTTCAAAGTGATCACATCCCGTTGGAGGAACCAGGCGACAAGTCCACCGCCACGCTTTATCTCGTCGTGTGTCCCCAGCCAATAATGTGCATTAAGCGTTCTTTGCGCCTTCAACCCGTTCATAGCTCCTAGGTTGAGTTGTAGTGCAGTCCTCCCGGTCGCGGTTCCTACACGCACGTCGTGTAGCCCATGTAAGAAAGCAAGCGTCGTCAATGCCGGAGACGCTTGAGGTATAATCGCTAAATCGCCATGCTGAACTCCATGTGGAGTGTATATGATGACTTCAGCATTTTCCTCATCTTCATCGGGCTCTATTGTAGAGTGGTGCCGCTTTCTCGTCCCATTTTTGCCGCTGCCATTCACCTTCAGCAGTTTAGATTTGCCATTGCCGTGCCTGTTGTTGAATGCGATCATAATCGCGGCATGATAGTAGAGTACGTCGTCTGTAGACAATAGCCTGCTTATACCAATCCACTCTGGCAATGGCGGCGTGCTCGTGCTGCGCCAGTCTGTATCATCGTCCTTGCCGAAGACATTGACCACATTCACAGAGCGGAAGTGCTTCCAACTCTGTATCAACTTTGCGGCTTCTCTAGCTGCGAATACTGGAACATCGGGATGTATTTCCAGAAGAGTCTCTTTATGGCAGTGGTCGGTGAACTCGTGCGACACGACCACAGCATCTATCAAAGTCTTCTCATTTCCAAGCTCTTCTTCTATATCAAATTCCGCTTTGTGACCAAGGCTTGACCGAAGACCTGATCGCAAACCAGACACCAAGATCTCCGACTCCGAGATGAGTTCATCCAAGGCCGCGATAGACTGCACAGCACTTGGTGTGGCATGGAATTGCTGCGAAAACCAACTAGCTACATCGCTCTGTCCGCCTTGTAGCCATGGATCAATCAAGATGTTGTAGTAGAATCGCGCGCCTCGCTTTACGGCATTGGCAGGTCGAGGTATCTGCAGCAGCCACGATGTATCTGCGTTTAAATGGTGGATGACCGGGCGTCGACTCGAGAGCGCATCTTGGACAGCGCTACGCAGATCGGACTGCAGCTGTCGTGAGGCATCGTCGACCATGCTTCGGTACTTATTTCTACATTGCGGGTTGTCGCGCAAAGTGTATCTCTCTGGTAGCTGCAACGCCGGTCCCAGAGCTCCAGTCCGTTGATGCAATGCTCAAGGGAAGAAGAATGACGATCTCGTCGAATGCTTGTACTCCCGCGGCCAATCACACACAGGCGCCTCACTTCGAATCGGCAACCACCCCACGACCCTGCTCGCAGAGTCTACGGCTGACCTCATGCGTCGCAAATGGTATATCCCTGCTTTGCGATGTTTTGCTGCCCAAGACGCCAACTATCAATACCTGTCTCACCTTAGCAAAGCCTGTGTCACTCATACTAGCCGGGACTGGGACTTCGGGACATGCTTCGATGAGCTGTATTTGCCCAAGACCAAGACGAGGTGGAGAGCGCAGACGCCGACATAGATTGCAACTGCTGCACTTTCCCGACTTCTCTTTCTCCTATTCTCAACAATCTCTTCTGAATCACAACAGCCAGGACGATACTTAGGAGGTCTCACGGCCAGCAAACTTACGGAGGCAGACCTTCCATCATTACACAGCCCGCTGTTCACGGGCAAGGAGCCATAAAAGTGTCAAAACCACAAAGACAGCTCCGGCCGCGAGTCAGGTGGTTGATATGAGTGAAAAGAAGTACCAGCCGCCACCTTCGGCACCCCCTAGCTATCGAAGAGCGCAATCCGGTTACGATGGCCAGGACAATCGACAACAGGATCAGTCTGCTCAGCAGCAAAGGTATGCAAGCCCATCGTCCTCGAAACATAGCGCTCAGAGACACGGCGAGACATTGCCAGTATCGTTTCTCTTTTGACCTGCATCGTTGACGATAAAATCGCACAATTTGATGCACTCTCTGATTGTACTCGCAGAGCTTCATGGAGCATTGGAGGTGGACCAAGCACACAGAGTTCGAATAATCCCTACCGTGAGCCTCACTTAAGCATTCCCCAAGGCTTGCGGCCTTCGAGCATCAATGTCCCAAATACCGCCTCTCGGGACAAAGAGCAATTCCAACCTCCTCCTGGACCCCCACCTGGCCACCAAGACGTCAACATGGACGATGAGCAGTACTCGCCACCTGCAGGCCCTCCTCCGGGACATACGACTCATGGCTTTCAGTCAACTCCATCGCCTGCACCTTTGCCAACACCCAGCAGTGGGGAGCCTGATATTGCTCCTCCTGAATACGATCCTTGGACCGGGGCTGATGATAGATTGAGTTTGCCGCCTTCTTTCTCGGCTTCGATGGCCGATCAAAGGAGTCCGGCAGCAAATGCAGATTTTGACGACGCCAAAAGAGCACATGCGTGGTGTGCTGAAACGCCTCTATGGACTGCCAACGAGCACCCCGCCATGTTAGTGTCTCGCATCGATGCTGGCGACTTGAGACTCACAGTGCCACCGAACACTACGGATGTAACACAGTATCAGCCGGCAATGGGCACAAGTTACGTGAGAACGGGTACCGGCATTAGTGACACCATCTTGCTCTCAGATGTGCCCATCTATGCGGCACAACATCACACGCCCCTTGCCACTGGCCAACAACGGACAATCTACTTCGAAGTCAAGATCATGGGCATGGGTGATCGATACGGGACTGGTAAGAATGTTGAATCTGGCATCGCCATCGGATTCGTTGCTCCTCCATATCCTGCCTGGCGATTACCGGGATGGCATCGAGGCTCACTGGGTGTCCATTCGGACGATGGCAGACGCTATGTTGACAATAGCTATGGTGGCGTAGAATTTGTACCATCTTTCGGCAAAGGTGATGTTGTCGGTATTGGCATGACCTTCCATCCTCCTGTCCATGGTGACCGGATCACTACGCGTTGCGACGTCTTCTTCACTAGGAATGGAAAACGAGAGAATGGCTGGGATCTACATGAGGAGCAGCCGAAGAATCAAGACGCTGGCGACATCCCAGGTCTAGAAGGCGAGCATGATTTGCTTGCGGCTGTTGGTGTTTTCGGCAGCGTGGAATTCGAGTGCATATTCAACCAGGAAAACTGGTTGTTCAAGGGATGATGATTAGAACGCGGTATGATACCCATCGCATATTGTGCATAGCGCTGTCGGATATTGTTCACGAAAGAAGGAGCTCAAGTAGCATTGGCATGAACCTGAGCCACAAGGCTGTCAAGTCGTACGATGAGACTACTATTCCACCGCATCTAGATTCAGCCTCATAGCCTTACCTAGACAAAGCAGGAGATGGTGACTACATGCTGATGTAACTCCTGGGCAGAGAAAGAAATTCTGGGAACGGTGACGACTACGAACGTTGTGACGAGCAATTTTCCTTGACTTTGGCGCCAGCAAATGTCGCTTCTCGGCAGAACGGCAAACGCCTGCCGCAGAGCGCAAAAGTGCGCCTGCTGTGACTTGTTGTTGAACAAGATCTCGTTGCTGAGGGCCGCCCCATGTTGTACAGTAGACACAGCCACGCTTCTGAGAGGCCGGACGGTGGTCACGCTGACCGAAGCGCAAACAGAAGTGGTACGATTTGTCGAGTCGAGTGCATTCGGTCGAGCATGCGGCATCCTTGTGGTCGGTCGAGGAATGCTGTGTGGCGTAACGCGTTTCCGCCCGTTGCCGTTGCCGCGCGCAAATCAAGCCACGCCACGCTGAGCCATCCTCATCGCAACCTTCACAAAACATTCAAGGATCTCTCCAAACACATGTGAAGACTCAGCACAACAGCGTGAAGGGCAGCGCAATGCTCATGAATCAACCATTGTGAGCGCAACATCACTATCAAGCTCCAAAATCATTTCCATAATGCTTTGCTTGTCGCAATAGCGCAGCAAGCAGAAAAGGCTCGCTGGACCGCGGAATGTATGAAGCTTTGCGCTTGCAGTAATCGTCCTTGCAGTCTGTGCGTCGCATGCCGTCATCACACGCAGGCGCGTACAAGTTGAAGAGCTCTCCCTGACTCTCTCCAAGAGCTTCTGTATCATCGCGCCACTTGACTTGCTTACTGCTGCCACTGCCACAGGTACTTAGCACAGTCCTCGATCGAACAGTATCTCGCTGCCCGACAACCATCAACACACGAATTTAACGACACGGTAAACCAGCACTACCGTCGCAATGGCAATGAAGGAGATGCTTGGACTCGGCCTTCGTGGTCTCGAATTCCTCTGGGCCCTGCTCATCATGGCCCTGACTGGTAACATGATCGCTATGGGCGCCGACCCAGCTGTCATCAACTACACGATGTTCTGCGCTGCATTCGCAATGCTTTGCCTGCTATACCTGATCCCGGCAACTGCGAGCGACAAGTACGCCTTCGTTGGATTCCTTCCATTGGCCCTGGACGGTCTTTTGACCCTCTTCTGGTTCTGCGCGGCCGTCGCGCTTGCAGCAGAGCTCGGTGTCCACAGCTGCAGCAGAGACGTAAGATAATCACCTTATTTATGCTTTAGACACATCGACTAATTACACCTACAGAGCTACGTCTCGACCAACCACGTCATTCGCGGCGCAAGCAACCAGCACAGCGCATGCCGCGAAGCTCAGGCATCGACTGCCTTCCTCTGGTTCGGCTTCGCTGCATTCGTTGGGTCCCTCGTCATCTCCGCAACCGGCATGGGAGGCGGATCTCCACGAGGTGGCATCCGCAGAGGCCCAGCTATGAGCCAGGTCTAAGCTACCGACTGCGCCTCAGGGATCACTGACTGAGCAGTGAACAGTGAAAGAGATGTTTGCAGGTGGATATAAACATCTTGCAGCGTCGATTTCCCATGCGATCTGCTGAGCATCGGTCACTGGTTGAGATACCAACTATTCTGTACAAAAAGGATATGAAAAGACGATCATATGAAAATTAGGATGGAACTGTACTTTAACGACTCTCGTATTTCTTGTTGGAGACTGGAACGCGTTTCAGCGAGTAAGCAACTGCAGGACGGAGCGTTCGCTGGCATTCAAATATCCATAATGTGTACTTCTCTGAACATCAATATCATCGTACCAATTTAATTACTATCAATTTTTCGAATGTGTCACTGCCAGGCTATATATTTACCCGTCCAAACTGGCAAGAGCTTCCGTCGCCCAGCCCCGCTTGCCTTCAACCACGGCGATTACACCCGGCTGCTACTTCTATGAGTAAGACGCAATCAGACCCCGATGCTTCGTTCTTGAACAACAACTCTTACACTTAAGACATACTTGAAGAGTGTGGTGTGGGTCTATCACGTGCCTGATGCCTTAGGCTGCAACTGCCGCAC
>JAASFE010004503.1:56950-107086 GCA_013365205.1 Pseudocercospora cruenta
AACAGGTGCATATTGCTTTTGGTCAAAACACCGAACCAAAATCCTCTCGCCATCCATGTTTCAAAATCTCATCACTTCAAGATTTACTTGCCTTGCGTCTCAAAATTTGGGAACATCATGAACGAGGTGACTCAGCAGCACCAAAGGAAGCGGATAAACCTGGTGAAGCGGATAGTGGGGCGAAGGGAGTTGAGTATCCGAGTAGATTTTTTGCGAGGGATTATGCTGGGAATAGATTGGAGTTTAGTTTGTGATTGTAGTAGAGGTTTCTATGTCTATGAATGATGGTTTCTGGGGATGATTTTTTAGCCCTTGAGACTGCTCCAAATATGTACACTTTTTGCTAATAGTAGAGCGATGCTGCTGGTGGATATGTCGGATTTGTGGAAGGGACGAGCTCGTAAGACGTCCCAGACTTTGAAGTTGTCGCAGTATGACATGGCTGATAGTATCATGGCTATGCGAATTGACCAGTCAAAGACGGCGACGAGGATGGGTATGCCGAAGGTCATGCGCTCCGCGATGAACAACTTGACGACGGTCTTCCAGTAGAGACTGCGATCTTTATGTGCCACCTGGACGTAGCGATCGAGTTCTGAGGATTTGAATGATCGAATGTCTTGGATGCTGTACTCAGGATCGAGTTTGCTCTCGTCTGTCGGATAGCTTGCGACAGCAGGAGGGCATCGCAGTCGGCGGAGGATGCTCCAACGCAAATCGTGCAGAAGTACTTTTCTGTGAGGAGTTCTTGCAGAATTTCTGTCTGCGTGCTTCATGCAATCGAGTAAAGTGGGCAATCTTTGAGCTCCATCAATAGTAATTGTACGATTCTTGTCGTCGGTCGCAAGACACTCGCGGTCGAAAGCCTCTGTAGCATGTGCATAGTGGATGAAGCGACTGTAGAAGGCGGGCGAAAGCACTTTCAAAGTCAGGGTCGTCGAATGATCCTCCTCGTATGTGAATCCTGGAGAGTACAGGACGATCTCTTCTCCATTGTTGTGAGGTGGTTCGTAGATCACGCGCAGAGGCTTGTCGCCATTCTCGACTGCGCTGGTGAGGAAGGACCGAAAGAAGTGTTCCAAGGTCGTCTCTTCTTTGGTAAAGTCCCGCCCTATGCTCGCCTCGGTAACCTCTGGCCGATACCAGACATGCAGTTTCCTTTTGAAGAACAATTTCTGTGCCTCCCATATGATTCTTGGAAATGTGGCAAATCCGACCCAACACCATGCGAGAATGAATCTTGCGATCTCGATAGTTGTGATATTACTCGGCTCCTTCGGCGTACCTTCTGACCAGACACGGGCCACGATCTTTGCGTGCTCGCCAGATGAGCGGAGAACAATCGTGTTGTTGATTTTGACATGGCCATCTGTCTCAAAAGCTGAAAGCGGATCTACTGCCTGCAGAGAATACGATCCTTTCCGGCTGTTGAAAGGCGAAACATGAAAGTCCTTGACCCACTCGTCAGAGAAAGTGAAGGTCTGCGTAGAGTCATCTCCCGATGTTGGCTCTGACTTTGCACGATCTGGCTTCAACAAATACATGCGACGTTCGCCGAACGTATTGTTGACTTCTAATATCATGTATTTGAGTCGTGTATCCGAATCGTAGAGGTACCAGAATGAGACCGGATTGAAGCTATAGCCAAGAAAGCGTGGCGCCGTAACAAGATACGCGAAGGCATAGTCTCTATCTGTAACGCCTTGTGCGTGAAGGTAACGCTTCAGCTTCTCTCCCAGTCCAAGTTCAGGATTTCCGCGATTGAGGAAATCGCTTGATCGCACATCGAACCAAGCAGGGCGCTGGCTGTCAATTGACAACACGTTGGCCACTCGGCCTTGAAGACCCACCGGACCTCCAACAAGAAGGTAACTATACGAGAAGGAGTGTTTTTGAGGAAATATTCTCGAATGTGTCGTGCGGCTTGGAATAAGCAGTGGAGGGAGTAGTGATTCTTCGATGCGTTGCTCCCGGATCGGCTCCTCCTCCTTCTCTTTGGACTTCAGCTGATGACCACGGAGGACAATTGAGCCTGCAAAGCCACCGCAAATTGCTAGGAGTGCAAAGACCTGGAAGTAGACCAGTAGAGTCTCATCTCTGAGATCGAGCGCTCGGAGTGAAGGTAATGACCAGGATCTTGTCCAGAAAAGGCCATATACATCGTGTAAGGCGAGGAACAGAGCAAGATCCTGCACCCAGGTGAGATCACCGCGTACTATGCGGACGACCCATAGTGGTTGAAAAAGAAGCACTCGTGCTGCAAATGTCTTTCGTGGCTCTGCGAATATGCTCCAAAGCAAGGTACTAAATGCCCATGCAAGTGTAAGAATTGGTCCAGTGGGAATATCGTATTCCACCGCCGCACGGCCTGGGCTGCCTGCAACCATGTAGACCGTGTAGAGGGAGACCGATCGTCAGTATCAGATCCAAGGGGACGCGAAGCTGAAAAATACTTTTGACATGCACAACAAACGTGATGAAAGCGTGATGTCGTGGATGTTGGGGATTTCTTCGGATCTTGCTTCCCGACCGCTCCTGATTTCTGAGTTTAGAGCTCTGTATCTCCTTCCCACCGACACGATCCAACCATAACGCCGCAGATCCATGAAGTGACTTACAATCGCAGAAGAATCGTCGCTGTACAACGACTCCGGCCAGCAAGATAGAGCTGGGTCATTGCAGCCGGGTAGCATAATTCACCTCCACCAACACGACTCCACCGCAGCCCACGCCCTGCCTTCCATTTACGAGCGTATGAGCCGGCTTGGGTCATGTCTCTACCCGCTGGCGATCAGCAACAGACGCTATCAGCCATTCACAGAAAAACAGAGAGACGATGTCTAGGATGTGGAATACATGCAAAATTACCTGTGACTGGCGGCTAGTACTGGAGGACAGAAGGAACGAAGCCATAGCGAGGCCTTTGTGATATATGGACCGTGTCAAAGCAGTTGGTATCGCCTTGCTCTGCGATGTACACGAGTGCAAGCGCCTTGAGACAGGCCATGTCTGGGACAGAGCAGCTATATCTGCATAGCGTGCAACTGCAACCAAAGTGCAGCTTGCGCAAGGTAGCGCTGTGCGCCGAATGCGCTGCCATGACCACTCCCATCACAGCCATATTGATTATAGTGACTTGCGATTTCACCCTCGATATCGAATGCTATCGATGAACGTCCTCTGATACAGGAGGGTAACGGCACCTAGCTCACTGGGCATGAGCAGCATGCCCTGGTAGGTCGAGTAGCGGTGCTCATTGTGTTTGTACTCCAAGCATGCCGTCTTGCGAAGAGTGCAATGCACAAATCGGTGCCTTCTAGCACTGAAACATACGCAGGAGTACTCGTCAAATGTGTCACGTTCGGCTGTTAGCATCTTTGCAGCAAGGAGGCGATGAAGACGTTCTTCACAAGATGCCCTGGGTCTTGCGTCAAAAACCTAGACGAAGCCAATAATCCGGGAGCCAGTCGTGTGCTAGGTTCCCATGCTTCAGCGTCTCCCTTTGATATGCAAAGAGTATTGGCATCGAGGTCAAGAGGTCTTCAATTAGGGCAATCCTGAATAGCACTTTCACACTGCTATGCGACATCAAGTTCGTGCGTGTGAGGATGCAACACCCAGATGCAGGTCCAATTCTGTGCTACCACAAACAACATGTCGTCACGGTATAGCAAATTTGGTCGCGAGTGTAATGACACGGTGACTGCTCCGACTGGCTCCTCCTTAGTGTGCATCGTATTGACAAGGTCGCTCCCCAAACTCTCCAAACACAAATATCAACACCACGCGTTTCTAACAAGGATGGGATTCATTCGCATCCTGGTGCCAATGTCCGCCCAAGAGTTTGCGCAAGGCCATCCTCGGCGCGGACTTCTTAGACCTCCTTGAGAGATGATTTCGTGATCTCTGGCTGAGTAGATGCATTTCCGAACATTCTTGCTGAGATAGAACAGTGGGACACATCGTTTCAGAGCCTCGCATCACAATCGGCAGCACGGCAGCGGTTGAAAATCACGCGAGAGCACATTAAACAGATCCGTACTTCTGCGACTTGGCTGCTTCCACATGTGTCCTCGCAACTACTACTTTTGCTAGCATCGCCAGAGCTTTGGCGTCCGCTCGTTATTACACTCGCTTCCTCTTCAGCAAACGGTTCATGGCCCTCGAGCACATCTGATAGTGGCGGGCTAGGAGTTTCTGGGCGTCTCAGTTGCTGAACTTCATTCTTTATTTTGGTACTCGTCCAGGCTGGTGAACTATTCCAGCATGCGCGCTGCTGGGCTCCTCGCCTTTTTGGGCGTCGCAAATGGCCTTCTCATGGAGTCGCTCTCACACACGCCGCACGGCTGGAGACGTATACGACTTCCGTCCTCACAGCAACGCCTGCACCTACGAATAGCAATGACGGCGCCGGTACCTGGATTGCTGGAGCAGAAGCTGTACGACGTATCAAATCCTGCGTCGTCAAGCTATGGTCGACACCTCAAACGAGACGAAATTCGGGAAATACTCAGGCCGTCTCCAGAAGCTACAGCAGATGTTGTCAATTGGTTGGTAGGATCTGGAGTTCACCCAGACACAATTGCTGAGGAAGGCGAATGGATCAACTTCGTCACACCTGTGGAAACCGCAAACGACCTATTGAACACAACCTTTGCCATCTACCAGAACACTCATGGACAGGAGGTTCTACGCACATTGCAATACTCAGTCCCAAGCGAGCTCCATCGCTATATCGACATGATTCAGCCCACGACTCGGTTTGGAGAAGTCAAAGAACAGCGCAGTCTTGTTCACGATAAGGAAGTGTTGGGGAAGCCGCCAGGACCTCGATTGACCATGTTGAACGGCACTTCTGTAGCTTCTGCTTGTAACAACAGGACCATCGACCCTGATTGCTTACATGCTTTGTACAGCATTCCAGAGAATCCTGATTTGGATAATGCAACTTCGGGCTTCATGGCATTTACCAACTATCTGGAGCAGTATCCGAGATATAGCGATCTTGACGAATTTGTTCAAGACTATTTTCCAGAAGCGAAGGGGTCGTCATTCTCGTGGGAAAGCATCAATGGTGGGAAGCTCGAGCAGAACTCAACTAAAGACAGCGGCGAGGCAAATTTGGACGCACAGTACCTCCTTTCAACCGGTTGGCCAGTCAATATGCATGCGTATTCCACAGCCGGACTCGGTGTGCTTGTGCCCGAACTTGATCAGCCAACTCAGAAAGACAACCAAAACGAGCCATTTCTAGATTGGTTGACGTACGTCCTTGCCCAAGACGACAAGGATCTTCCTCACACGATCAGCACGTCATATGGAGAGAATGAACAGTCAGTACCGTTGCCGTACAGGAGGAAGGTATGCGAGATGTTTGGGCAGCTCGGCGCTCGAGGTGTGTCTGTTGTCATCTCTTCCGGAGACACTGGACCAGGAAGTAGTTGCGTCACGAACGATGGCAAGAACACTACACGATTTCAACCGGTCTTCCCAGCTTCTTGTCCATATGTCACAGCTGTTGGCGGCACGACAGGTGTACAGCCCGAACGCGCCGTCTACTTGTCCTCCGGCGGGTTCTCGGATACCTGGTCTCGGCCAGCATATCAAGATGAGGCAGTCACGGCATACCTCTCCACGATCGGCGATACATTCGAAGGTCTCTACAACACGACTGGTCGCGGTATCCCGGACATCGCCGCGCAAGGGTCCTCTTTCCATGTCATCGACAAAGGTCAAGACACCCTTATTAGTGGTACTTCTGCTTCGGCGCCCGTCGTCGCTGGAGTTATGGCACTGCTCAATGCGCAGAGACTGAAAGCTGGCAAGCCCACACTAGGCTTCCTGAACCCATGGCTCTACAGCTCAGGTTTTCAAGGTCTGACCGACATCGTCGATGGCCATTCAAGTGGGTGTGTTGGGCTTAGCATGTTCTCGGGCTTGCCGGGAGCTTTTGTGCCTGGTGCGTCTTGGTAAGTGAAGTCAAATCTCGCGAATCTGAAACATTGTTCATTGCTTACGTACAACAGGAATGCAACTAAAGGGTGGGATCCAGTCACGGGCTTTGGCACACCTAATTATGAGAAGCTGTTGCCTCTTGCATTGGCTTGTTCGGGAAATGAATGATTGGCGGCGCGGCGCATTGCATGACTTGCATTTGCTTCCTAATGTAGAAAGCCACAGCTACGATGTAGACAGAGTACCTGAGAACAGCTAAATGAGATCAGAGGTTAAAGATCTGCTCAGTGAAGCCTTTGATCAGAGTATTTGGCCCCGTCTTCCATGAAGCGACCAGTAAGCGTGAAGTTTTCAGTTGACTCCTCGATCCCTTGCCCTCGCTGCATCTACGCCGATGTAATCCATGGCTCTCTGACCCTCATTGAGCTAGGTGGCTATCTCGATGCATGAGCCTGCGACCTGGTTTAGCCTGCGTTATGCTGCACAGTCATCTGCGAGACTCTTAATAGTATTCCTCGTAATCTTCCTCGCCCTCACTGACCCAAGCGCTCACAAATCTGATGTTCTCGGCCAGATTCTCCAGTTTGTCCTTAACATTCTGTAAGCCCGTCACGTTCAGCGCATGTCCCTCCTTTAGTGTCAATCCAACGTTCTCCATAAACACACATTCGATGCGAAGCTCATCAAGGTCCAGATTCTGCGCCAGCCATCTAAGCACAGCTTTCCAGTCCTTGACTTCATGAAAACATAGGCCATAAATTTCTAGTGCTTTCAGGCTTTTGGTCTGGCCTTGAAATAGTGTGAGGAAGTCGTTGAAATGGAATTTGCCGTCTTTAATGTGAATCCGCTATAATTGGTTCTGTGGCAGAACATCTGCAAGCGCAACCATTTCTCTCTCAGCTGCCGGGGCCCCATGATGGTAGAAATCAGTTGAGAAGTTCAGCTTGAGACTGCGTAGCTGAGTGGCGGCTTCCATCAGATCACCAAACTTGGCAAGACCTTTTTGACTCCAGGCGACACCATCCGGACACCAGTCCTGAGCCATTCTATGGATCGACAGCTCGAGAGACTTCAGATGACGGAAGGAGGCAGTGAGTCCCGAAAGCAGAGGTTGCTCGAGATCGAAGCTTGCAAACGTGCCGGGGTCCGCGCCACCCAAGAGCACGAGATTCGGTGCTGGATATTCGGACAATGAGACAGCTTTAAGCAAACCAGATGTAGTCTCGTCTGGCTGCGGCCATGGAGAGAGAGATTTTGTGAGGCTTTCTTCTGGGTCACCGTAGAATTCGCGAACTGCTGAGAAGCCCAGGTCACGCTGGAGACGCGAGAGCCCATAAGGCCCAGCAGATTCGTCAACCATACACGGGTCCGAGCAGATGCACAGAGCTGCAAAGACACCTTTTCATTGTCAATTACTGTTCAAAGGTTGGGCCTTGAGCCCTGGCATGTCTGTTGACTCACCTGCGCTCGCAAGATTTCGGAGTGCTTGTGAAATCAACTCGACGGCAAGTCCATCCTCGTGCCAATGCTTTCGCTCGGCCAGCCATTTGCTCCAGACCATCTCAGAGAGATCGTTCGCACGAACGATGTCTCGCTTGTATTCATCTGTGAATTCCGCCTCCGACCCACGCATGAGGCCAAGCCAAGCCTCTGCATTAGCCACGGGAGCGTCCTCTGGCTCATATCGATCACTCAACTCTGCGTATAGGAAGTGGAGCTCTCGGAGCTTCCGCGTCAGTCGAGGAGTTCGGCAAATCTGAACAAGAGCATTGAACGAATAGTTCGTGATGAGATGGTAACGTTCTGTGAAGAAGGTATCGACGAAGACATCGTCGACTTTGGCGCTGGTGTCGCGACATGTCAGCCGGAGATCCAGTATGTCGCTCCGGTCGACGTTTTGAGAAATGGCCTGGACAAGCTCTGTCGGTAGACTGGTGATGTCGGTAATGGTGTTGGTATCCGCCATCGCCAGATGTGGTTCAGAAGGCCGAAAGCTGATTGATGCTTCGCCTTGTTGTGGTGGACGGTGGTGCGGTTCAGAAGGTTGGTGTGTTGGTGACGGCAATTTGAATCAGAGCTACTGGCTGCGTTATCTGCACGTCGTGGTAGGCTCATCTGAGTTGCATGTGACGCCGAAGTCAAATCAGAGTGAAGCCGCGACTCTCACTTCTTCACGATCAATGATTAGTTTCAGGGTGATGTCCGCCGACACACCAGCTTATGCTTCAGATCTGGCATCGCGAGCCCATTCTAGCACCGAAGCATCTCACTAGCCTTCGCTGATAAGAGATCATGTGTGCACGCTAGAATATTCATTTGACCGACATGCCGAAGCGTCGAAATCACGCAGTGATGTCTATTCCTCCTTAACGCCTCGCTAATGATCCCTCACTTCTGCCGCAAAGTCATCTTTCTTCTCCAAGTATTGCAAAATCTACGTTCATTTCGTCACGCGCCAGATCGTGGTGCTGTGGAGCTGTTGCCAGTGTTCTGTGAGCTACTCGCTGCATGAGCTGCAAACAGCCTCTCATCATCCGCATCACAGACATATGCCTCTGCATAGCCAGGCGGCTTGAGCCCTGCCTGATCTCTTGACAGAGTCTGCAGCGGTACTGCTGGGCCATTAGGAGGCGCTTGAGTCCCAATCCCCTCCTCTCTTGGCTTGGGCATGTATGGTGGCGGCGCTTCCCCATGTTCGTTCAATCCTTCCTCGTGTCCAGCATCTGTAGAACGCCATCTTCCCTGCCAGTACCGTCTTCTCGCTCTTGACGGATCCCACGCACCGATGTCTCTCTCGATGGCGTGATCTCTGTGGTGCTGTGCCATCATGTTCATCTTCTTCTTCCTTCGCCAGAACATGAGAGCGCCTAAGGCTACCACGATTACGATTAACACGAGGAAGCCGAAGTAGTACTGTGCCAGTCCGCCAACATCACGGTCATCATTGTTATTGTTGTTGTCGCTGTTCGCATTGTCGGTCGATGAAGGGAGACCAGTTGTTGCGAAAGGATTGGAATTGGTATTGGGAGGCGTAGAGGTGGGAGTTGCGGACTCGGTCTGCGCGCTGACGAGCGTGAGTGGTACCAGGACGAACGCGAGCAGTAGTCGTGTAGTACTGTCCATCTTGACAAGATTCGATAATGCCAACTCTAAGTGTAGATTCCGAAGCAGACGAAGCTTGTGTTGCCACAGGAGGTGATACAGATAGCGGATGACTGCGTTCAAGTGTGCCGTATGATCATGTTTGATGTATGTGTCCGATTATCATGTAGCCAAGTTATCCGTCTTCTGCATGTTGAATACGTCGGCCAAGTGATAGCAGAGCAGTGGTGAAAAGAGGAGGTCGGATCTCCAAGAGTTCACACGCAATGTCTACGCGGCCGCACGCGGCTGACTTATATAGCGTGTGCAAGGATCCACCCGAGACACGAGCTCCGCCTTCACTATTATCCTTGCAACACTCACATTCCTCACTTCCTTCCTACAGTTCCTGCCGTGAACATTCAATATGCCTCGCGCCATTCAAGGTAAGAGTTTCCAATCCCTTAACGTTGCCAGACAACAAGGCTCAAACCACCAAATATGGAGGAAAAGCGAAAACTGATCGTTGCCCGGCCAGGCATCTTGGTCAAGTGCGACCCTTCCATCAAGGCGATTCTTTCTAAGATCAACGCTGAGAACGGCCACGACTTCATCATCGAGGAGATCGACGATGAGCATGTTCTGGTTAAGAGCGCAAAACATGATGTGCTGAAAAGCTTACTCAAAGATGTCAGTATCTAGGCATATTTCCTCAAAAAGCCCGCTAACCGGTCGCGCAGTACCTGAAAGACGCTGTCCGTGAACCAGAAGAAAGCTCCGAGGAGGATTAGATGGCGACTTTCGATTCTTCACGAGAAAGAGAGCAGTCGCACTCCGAAGCATCCTGGATCACTCTCCTACGAGGGTTCAGACTACTGGGACACGCCGAAGACAACACGAACCTGCCTCTCAACTATAACGCGTATCAAAGCCGTGGTATAGTCATATGGATCCTTGAATGACATACTTTCTGGGACAGGACTAGAAAAATAGATTCGTGCGATATGGTCGAGGGCAAGCTTTGCAACCACTTGGATGTCGACTCAATGGGGCATGTATTCTGGTCGCTATGATCTTGATTATTACTCAGAAAGGACTCGGGATCGCGACTTCGTGTCTCAGGCCGGTATCACTACTCCTCGCTGTGCTCACTCTCTTTATGCATCAGCGCTATTTGGCATAGCAACCTTCTGGCCAGCACCACCAACAGACGAGACCCAGCTCACACGGTCCTTCGCATACAACTCTACTGCTGGCTTCGCGTCCTCGTGCGCAGATGGATCATCGAGAGTGCCGACCTTGATGATCTTGTTCTCGCCGAAGCTTGGTCCACCTCGCACCATTGTCGAGCCACAGTCGCCGCAGAAGAAGCTCGTGATTGGGTTGCCAGAGTCTGCAGTCACGGTGTGCTCTTTTGGTTTGCCCTTGGTCCAGGTCAAGCCATCGCCTGGCACGATAATGTTGGTGGAGTAGGTGGATCCGGAGATCTTGCGGCAGTCTTTGCAATGGCAGAGGGCCTACGACATTCGTCAGTTCTCTATTGTCGCAATTCACGCAACGACCACTTGAGATCCACCTTTGCTTGAGCCTCTCCAGTGCTCTTGTATCGCACGTTTCCGCAGTAGCAGCCGCCTTCAGACATGATTGCTTAATTCGAAAGGTAATTGTGATTGGACAGGAAGATGAGCACCTTAATGGTCAAGAATATAGAACTTTGTACGACTTCAGCAGCTACTTATGCTTCTCTACAATTAACATCGTCATTGCTTCTTGGACTACTATCTCCAGACTTCTAGCGCGGGGTCGGTGTCTACGACAGCATTGACAAATACTCTGGTAGTCTCCAGGGCGCAAATGGAAAGCCGAGACATCACCAGCCCAAGTGCGGAACTGCAGATCATCTCTAGACGGAAACAGTGACGATGATGCTGTAGAGCTCTCGGTTGGCTTGAGCGATAGCCGGCAATCGAGAAAGGAGAAGCAGGTACAGACTAGAGGGGTGGAGGGGCAAGCAAGCAGTAGCCGACAACTTTCTGAGAGCTGCGAGCAGCAAGCACAGTACCAAAGCAACTGGAGAACAATTCCTATGGCATTTTGTCCCGACTGTACGCACACTATAGCGCAGGCACAGCATGTCCATCACCCCTCTGATCACTCCCAGCACTCCAAATGCCCACCTTCTCAACGGGATCCACAGTCCACTGAATCAACTGCCCTCTCCCAAACAGCCCCCGTTCCAAACCTTTCACAACTTGCACTTTATGTCCCAATCTCTTCATTCCAGCAACGGTCTCTTCAGAAATCCCTTCTTCGAGATATACAGTCCGATCCATCACATCCCCAGCATCAGGCATTCCCGCACCAATACATATCCTAGGAGCATCAAGACTCGCCTGCGCATCAAGTCCAAAAACAAGTTGATTCAAAAGGACCTGGACGTGACCCTGAGGCTGCATGAAACCGCCCATAACTCCATATACACTGTGTAGACTCTGATCAGAAATATTCGTGACTAGAGCCGGGATGATGGTATGATAAGGTCTCTTATTCGGCGCGAGGACATTTGGATGATTTTCTGGTTGGAGAGCGAAATTCGCTGCACGGTTTTGTAATGTGAAACCACAACCTTTGGGTATGATACCTGTGCCGAAACCTCCGTAGTTACTGTTTATGAAAGAGATTCCGTTTCCTTCGCTGTCTGTTACGCAGAAGTAGACAGTATCGGAATGGTTGTGGGCTGGGGAGCCGTGCTCGAGGTAATCGCTTGCTTTTTCAGGGTTGAAGAGTTTTGCTCTTTCTGCGAGGTAGGAGGGACTGATGAGTTCTTGGGAGGGAACTTTTGAGACTTTGGGGTCTGCTATCCACCAGTTCCCGTCTGCGAAGGCGATTCGGAGGGCTTCGACGACGGCGTGGATGTAGGGGGCGGAGTTGTGGTCTTCTTTTGAAAACTTGGGTATCTTGCCGGATTTCTCGAGTTGCTCGATGATGCCAAGTGCCATGAGGGCTACGATTCCCTGCCCGTTTGGAGGGTGTTCCCAAAGTTCCACACCTTCCTGACTTGCATCGTGCATGTGCTGTCCGTGGTTCTTAGCTACGTCTTGTGCTTTGAACTTCAGGCTTATGGCTTCCGTCTCTTCTGACCCCAGATCTGCATGATTCTTGAGGTCTTCTAAAGTCAAATGACCTCCTAGATCTTGCACCACTTTGACAAGCTCTTCCGCAACAGTTCCGGTATAGAATCCAGCTTTCTTGTGCTTGCCCACAAGTCTGAACGTGTTGGCTAGAGTAGGATTCTTCATGATCTCGCCAGCCTCGGGTCTTCGACATCCATCCTTGCCTTTGGGATCTTTCTTGAGCATTTCAGCTCCATTGGGTGATGCTCTTCGCAACAAACTCTCAGAGTTCTTCCAAAAGTATGCACTGAACTCGCTCACAGGGAATCCTTCCTCACCAAGCTTCGCGGCAGGCTCGAGGATCTCTCCCAAGCTCAATTTACCACTGCCAAACCATTCTACAGTGTCCACCCAACCAGCTGCCGCACCAGGTATCGATACAGCATGTACACTGTCCATCGGTATCCTGCCGATCTGACCATCCTTCAAGCCCAAGCTTTTTCTCACTGTGTTCAATGTCATGTTCTTGCCAGCTCTTCCAGATCCATTCAACGATCGCACTTTCTTCGTCTTCGCATCGTAGAACAAGCAGAACATATCACCTCCAATGCCTGTGCTTCCAGGTTCAGTCATGTTCAGTCCAGCTGCTACTGCCACAGCTGCATCTGCGCAATTGCCGCCTTTGTTGAGAATCTCGATTCCACATTTTGCTGCGAGAGGCTGAGTACAGGCGACGATGCCTTTCGTGCTATGAACCACAGATCGGCGGGATGGGAAGGCTGCGAATTGGAAACCAGCCTCCCCTTTGGGATACGCGGCGGAGGGATTGAGAGGCATATCGGGATCTGGAGGAGGGTAGAAATAAAATGGTGCTGCACGTAAAGAAGAAAGTCGCGAACGTGAGACTCTGAAGAGGTAGCTCGCCAGAATGTTTAGCAGGTAGTTCGCCGAGGACTATTGCCCCATCTAGGCGAGATAGGCTGTTCGTGCGGGTACTGCGGAGATGAAGACCGCGATGTATACTACTACTCACTGGTATACCGCGAATTACGTAGCAACAATATTTGCTTGTGACTGATTCCATTCGTAGCAACATTTCGCCCTTCGACCTTCTGCTTTCGGACGCCCGACTTCGCTGTACGCCGGCAGAGAGCTCGGCCAAGCTCTCGCCGGGGTATGTGAATCCTTAGCTCTTCATGTGATCAGACAAGGGGCTACTTCAATAACGTCGGAGAGCATGTGATGAGGTAGGATCAAGGCATGTATTCGTGGAGGAAGTTTTGATGTGAAAGCAGACACGAACACGAAGAAGACGCGAAAGTACGAGACATCGGCACTTCATGTCCCAATTGCCCCGACAGTGACCTCATTGACGCCACTCTCCGACTCTCAATGCGACGTTCAATCCTCTGAGACGTGATGCGACAAGACGGCTGCATCGTGCCAGCACTGCCTACTTCGCATATCTCCGGGCCATCCGAATTCCTATGAAGCTGCTTCATAAACCATCTCAACCTCTCATCCCTTCACTACATCGAAGACAAGACAATTAACATGTCAGATCTCCAATCCCAAAGCAAAGAATCCCGAGCCCAAGCCTTCGTCCGAGGTGCAGGCGAAGTCCAAGATCCAGAACATAAACTCTGGGCGCCAGCACGATGGGTTGTACAAATGATACAATACCTAATAGCCATAATAATGATCAGTAAGCGCATTAACCCGTCCCACCAGCTCAGACCCTTGACTGATTTCTTCTAGCAATCGCTGAAGGCATAAAATCCATCGTAAGCAGCGAGAAACCGAAACATCGACGACATCCTCGAAGCGAGTAGCGCTTTGAAACATCCGCGGAAGACGGATATCTGCATTTACCCTTTGATGTCAAAGAAGCATGGCATTTGTGCGACGACTGTCGTGTAATGAGTGTGCCGACAGATTTTGTGAGTGTACTACAGCACCAAGGAGAAGGCGATCTTGAGTGACCCGAGCATATCCGACCAGACGTCGAGCCGAGAAGAAGGCGGAGGGCTGTGGACATCACCTGTTCGGCTGAAGAATAGACTCTTAAGCCGAACGTGAAGAGAAGCGAGGCGATGAGGGCAAGAAGAGCGGGGCTGCAGAGAGAAGAAACACTGATATCGACAGTATAATTCAAGCATTAGAGCTTCACTACGAACGAATTCTGGGTATCTTTCCTGGAGTCATCCATGACTTCCATCCTGTATACTTTTCGAAATTCCTCATTTCAAATGCAGAACATCAAAGCCCTTGCCATAAATCTCATCGTAGTCAATCGTCGAAGCTGCGTTCTCCTTTCCAAAAGCATCAATCATCTTCTGACTAATGAAAGGGTCGGCATTAATGACTGGTTGAGCTTCTGCCTGAGTCTTTCCTGTCGCTCCTTGGCCCCAGATCAATTCCGATGTCTTGTCCAAGTACGTTCCAATATTGCGGAATGTTAAGGATATGCGCTGGCCTCCGTAAGCTTTCTCGGCTTCAGACCATTCAACGCCAGGTCTTCTGTCCCAATTGATGGCATGCAGGTATTGGGCATTTGTTTTCAAGGACATGATAAGCATGCTGTTATGCGGCATGGGAATGCGATATGTTGTCCTGGCTGGGCTCTCTTCGGACTTGGTTGCGCCTCGCTTCGTTCTTATTCGCATCGTCCTCTGAGCGCCGAAGCTAACATTGACGATATTACTACCTGGGGTTATGTCGAGAGTTTTATCAGAATGCTCAGAGATGTAGTCATTCCCGCTTCGATAGAGCTGAATAAGGGCGTGGTTCAGGCGATGACCAACGATGAGCTCGGCGGCCCGTCGCACTCTATCTACAGCCGCTGTCCAAGAAGTCGTTGGCAAAGTCTGATCAGATGGGTGTCTGTAGACTGGCATACTGCCGTCTTCGGCGACTGCGGCCTGACAGCACACCAGACGCGGCACAGCTCCCATTTGATGATGCATCGTCTGCCAATTGATTTCAGAGTTCAGCTCATCAAAGATGGACTCAGCCTGATCTTGCGGCAGAAGATTGTGAAGCATTCGAGATCCTTGACTTTCCATTTCCTTGTCGCGGCCAAAGAGTGGTTCGCCTGCAGATGCTCTGCTCGAAGACTTTTGATTCTGCATCGCTTTGTCCATCATGGCTTGATATTCGACTGCAGTCGCAGATGACAATCCAGCTGTAGAGCACAAAGCAGCAAGGCCAGGATGAGAAGATATTTGAGTTGTAAAGTATGTCTCGTGACTTCGGATTTTGTCCTCAGGTATTATATCAAGCCACGGTTCGGTATTTTGTCTTGGCGCTGAGTCACGAGAACCTAGCTTGCGATGACTTGATGCTGCGTTGAGGTCGGACTGGACAGCAGCTCGTTGTTCATGCTTGTCCTCTCGGTATACCGTCCGCTCGCTCTCGCGACTGACAGATTGAGCGCTCGAAGATTGCTCACGCTGAGTGGTAATTTGCCCGGCTGCTACACGTGAGCATGCACTCGTTTCAAGCTCGACCCTCGTGAAAGGACGTACGATTGGTAATGAGACTTCCTCATCGTCATCTAGATCACTGTCCACTTCAATAGTGCTGGACTTCACTTCTGAATGCCTGGGTGATGGATTCGCTGTGACCTCTTCGCCCTCAGACGAGGCACTTTCCTGGTTGTCGCTGTGATCGTCCTCATCTGCAAATGACCCTCGCAATTCTTCCATCGCCTTCTTACTCGACATCGTTTCCGCGGACATGTAATCTTCCAACTGATGTATGGCCATGTCGTGTCGGTCTTTCCTTCGATATCCCAGGCAATCTTCAACCAGGATGATCCTGATTCCGTATCGAGCAGCATCCATGGCGGTGGCGTAAACCGACAAGTTCGTGATGCAGCCACAAACGAAAAGATCGGTAATGAGCTTTGATCTAAGGCTCACGAGCAAAGAGGTGCCACCAAATGCTGAGTAGTGCGTCTTCGTGAGTTGCATATCTCGCTGCTGTATCAGTGGCTTAACGCGGTCGATATACTCAGCGCCACGGGAACCACGCATGCAGCAAGGTTCTCTGGTGTCCGTGGGAGTAAGGAAAAGTTCTTCGTCAACCTTTGGAGACTTCGGCTTCGGGGATGTGCTTGTTGATTTTGAGGGACTCTGTAAATGGTGAGCGAAGGCTTTATATGATGTCGAGCATAGCATGAGTTACCTTGCTTTTCTGCTTTGATGACTTGGCTTGTTGATGTCTGTCATCTCCAGCGATCACAGTGTCGCCTGAAGCACCAACGCCATTGACTGGGCGATTGGCTTCAAATTGAGAGCGCACCCAGATGATGTCGCCATGCTCACGGAAGTCAGATACCAGATCCGTCAAACGGTCCAGGAAGCGCGTGTCTCCGACAGGCAGTTTTCCATCTCTGGAGATAAAGTCGTTCTGTAGTCCGAGAACTATGAGACCATTCCTTGTCTGTAGATTGGTATTCTGCTGGGACAGCAAAGCAAATAGAGACGACATGATGGAAGCGATCTATGTCGACGCAGACCTAAGAGGTAGAGATCAGCAGTGTCATGGCCAAATGTCGAACAAAGTCCGCATACTTGTGGTCAGGCTGTTTCTCGGCCATCCAACAGTGAGCTCGGAAATGGCCAACGTGGTCAACGTTGGGAGATGAAAGAGTTTGTGATGAGTCCAAAACTTGTGGTGCCATCAGATCGCAGGCAGCACGAACTACATTTTCTTGCAGCATGCAACGTCGGAGTCCCAGCACCTTGGTACACTACTGATTGCAGAAAAGCTGCTTCCAAACGATTGCCGTAGGACAAGGATGCGTGATTTCGCGCATCAAGCAGACGATATGGCATGGGTCGCGATGCAGGAAAGGGAGGTCTGCGGTTGACGTAGTAGTTCATGCTGCTCAGGCCAGTCATGGTTCAAGGCGATTCCCCACGAAGCGTGAGAAGGGAGGGGAGGACATGTGTGGTCGTTGAATGAGGCGCGGGCGCGGTTGCGTTGCCGGAGACCCAGGGTGGGGTGGGCTACTGCACGCTGCACGCGTCTGGACTCTGGACTTGCAACCTGCGACCAACAGCTGAAAACCAGCTCTGCCCGCCAATCGCAGGCCCGCGCAGTGGTGGTACTCTGCGGGACTGCGAATGCTGTGCTGAGCTTCTCAGTGGATCCGCGAAACGACAAGAGGATCGGCCAGAGCGGAAGCTGAACGACTGAACGACTTGGGAGAGTTTTGGAGGAAGCAGACCTCTGCACTTGCATTATTATTGTGCAGACCACAGCTGGCGAGCTAGACAAGGCAATGCCGGTCAAGGGTCAACTTTCAAGCGCATTGATGAAACACGTTTCGGATTGACCTCTCAGAAGTACTCCATCACGGAAGTGGAAGCACGCTCTCGCTGTCTACTTTCTGTTCCTTGATCATACAGTACCATCAATACCAGCATGGCAGCTGGCCAGACCACAATGCGAGTCATGCCATCAACAAAATCTTCTTTCTTATGTGCACCATGCATGACACCATGTCGAGAAAGGCATTGAATGCTCCAGCGAAACTCAAAGTGGAAACTTATACGACTTCCCGGCTTGTCAACAACCACACTCGCCGGCTCAGAACCTGTGGTAAGCTACCTGACTATTGAATTGAAGCCTGTATCGCGGCATGATTCTTCACCTTCATTCGCACGCACATCGTGGTGAGAACTATGCCAGCCGGCACAAAACTCAAACATCACAATCTGGAAAGTGCAGAAGGAACGACAGAATCCTCCGCGGTTCGCCGCGACGTCAAAGCCATTCCCAAACCGGTGTTCAGATCCTATCTGATCGACGACAGTCAAATGACCGTCAGCTATCTAGAAGCTTTCTAGAAGTCAAAGAATCATGATCGCTTCCTTCATCCTCCTACCCTACCGCACTTCCGACGAACTAGGACTTCGGGTCCTATCTAGAACATCTTCCGAACACACCGATCCTTTCACTATCAGATCTTGAAGCGCGCGAGCGGCGCGCGGGATGCTGGGCCGACGGGCGGCAACCACTTCCCTTCGAACCCAAAATACAGCGGCCTCAATTATTATCATCAGCGACATGGTCGGTGAACACTACCTGTGCCATAAGCCGTACGAGAAAATGCTGCAGCTTGCCATTGCGCTGAAATACCATTGGGCCGACAGCGTGAAAAATTTTGCCATTGGCAGAAACCCCTGCTACTGAGCAGAATATCATTTCGGCGCATTCCTCAAGAACCCTAGGACGATGTTTAGACTTCATCCTATGAGCGGTCACAGAAGTGCCGCATTCTTCACAGAGCCATGAGTCTGTTGTGACTGAAGACACAGGTGAAGACACAGAGAGAAATCAGTATGTCAATAGCGTACCTAAGATCTACACAAAACCTCCGGAGGAAGGTCCTGGAGCTACCATTGCTCGACAACTGCACAGAATAGTTCGGCGCCAGCCAGCGCATCAAATGCCGGTGCTGCAGCTACGCCTCAGACGCGCTGCTCGCACTTCAAGGCCATGATGAACTAGAGTGCCAGTGCGCACACCCTCAAACACATTTACTTGACCGTCATTCGAAGTTCGAAATCCTGCATGCGCGTGGCATAGGTAGCATGTGATTTCTGCGCCCTGCTCGAGCATGACGGGCAGCTAACGGGCACAAGTCGGCTATACATGGGCCATGGAAGCTGCGGACTCGTGCCGATGCGGGCACGCAAGAAGCTTCCTTTGGCCCTCTCTCCCTCCCAGTCCTCTGTTGTAGATGTTGATGCGAGCGGAGAAAGGCTTCAAGATCACAAATCTTCCATGCCTACACTGTTCTCGGCATATCTGTGAAGAGAGGAGAAGTGCAGGCATTGCACTGTGCTGCGAGGAAAAGGTCTCCGATCAAGAAGTACTGAACCGCACGACGGCTGGACCTTCATCATGTCCTGCATGAAATCGTGTTTCGGCGACCCTTGCCGATGCATGACATCCTGGATCGATTGCGCCGCCGTGCTTGACCCTTGAGCATTGTGCACAGACTCAATGTGGACAACGAATTGACAGAATATTGCTCGTGGTGCTCTTGGTCCCGATGAGAAAGTTTTCGTTTTCCAAATCATCAATCATATCACGCAGCCTTCGCGAGCTGGCGCAAACGAGCACTGCTTTGCTCAACACCCTCTTGGAATCCAATGGCACGCGATATGCTGATGGCCTCTTTGTACTTCTTCTCCGCCAGCCCTATATCCTTACTCATTTCGGCGAACTCTCCCAGATTGTGAGTTGCGACCGCACAACCGATGTCACATTCTTCACTTCGCTCCGGTGGTTGTATACCAGCTGCAACATCAATGGCCTTCTGAGCCCATAGCTTCGCATTGTCGATCATGCTTTCCCTTGTGGCAGCAGGTCCTGTCGGGCGCTCCGAGATGTTCTTCGAGGTTGCGTATGCTTGAGCCTCGCGTGCGGCGCGAGGTGATTGTTGTGCTAAGCTCGATGCGAGATTGTTCATGAGAACCACCTGGTGACAATTCTTCGCTGGGTGTATACTCAAAGCCTGCAAGAACAGAGGTGCCGCAAGGTAATGTTGGTCCTTCGCCTCATAGCTGTGCGCCAGCGCTTCCAACGCGGCTCCAATCTCATCATTACTCATCCACTTTCCTTCCTCCTCCTCTTTCACATTCTCATTTATCCTACGCTGCTGCTCCTTCAAGACCGTCTCAACGGCCCAAACCAACCTCTCCTGCGCCATATCCCTCTCATAAATACTCGGATGTCCATAAAGTTCCCCCAACTTCACACTTATCCCCACAGTCTTCGCAAGCACGCTGGTCCTTCTCGCCTTATTTCTCTCCAGAACACCATATTGTTCCAACCAAGCAAGATTGTCTATGCGCGTGCGTTCCAGAACTTCAATCGCTTTTCCCCAATGATTCACATCCTCCAATAGCTTCGCCATTTGTATCTTCACCCCAATAATCTCATCGCTGAAAGGATCCATTTGAATCTCTTCGGCGACTTTCAGCGCTTGTTTGTAGTACTTCAGAGCTTCCTTTGGTTGGAGGTCGATGTTGGTGTAGTACAATGCCCGCCTGAGCTTCTTTGCGACCTCTTCCGGGAACTTGTGAAATGATGCGATGATGTAATTCTGGTACAGGTAGTTGGCGTAGAGGACAGAGCCGGCGCCAACGAGGATCGCTATCGCGGCTAGGGAGACGCTTAAGGGGTTGTTTTTTGCTAAGTTTCTGGCGTTTTCTGTGAATGAGCCTGCGAATCGGCGTTGGGTGAGGCATTGTGGAGGTGTCTGGCGGATTGCTTGGGGTCGACTAGGTCGTGTTGGTAGTGTGTGCATTCGTCTTGTTGATGTACAGGCATGTCTAACTGCTTGCCGTATCGGCAGAGCCATTTGTTTTGCGGACATGATGGCGTTGTGTAAGGGAGATGGGATGGAGATGCGCGCCATCAATTTTTGAACGAGCTGCTTCCCCAGATTGCCGCCGCATTATTGAATGACGACACCGAGGCACCATCAACGCGTTTTCGCGTGGAACTATTACCAGTAGATGTCCTCTGCTCCTTGACACCATTGCATACTATGTGATTGCAAGACCAGTAGCCCACTTTTGGGCAAATTCACTCACCATGTGCGGTCGATATGTGCTGCGTATGCGGCCGTCTGAGGTTCGACGGCATCTTGCAGACCAGAATATGCCGGTCGACGATGCACCTGACGATGACAACCAGCAACTGCGGCAGAGCTACAACTTCGCGCCGGGGTATCATGGACTGATCTATCGAGCTCAGACTGGCGATCGTGGAGCAGGCGAAAATGAAGCTCACAACGGCCAGGAGGACGGCGAACCCTCACCGAAGAAGGCCAAGCTCTCCTCTACGCCACCGACCGTCGATGGCAGAGCAACGCAGGAGACCAAGTACAAACTGCAAGCCGCAAAATGGGGTCTTGTACCTTTCTGGACCAAGCGGCCTCCAGATTATGGCAGTCAGATGAGGACCATCAATTGCAGAGACGACAGCTTGATCGAGAATCGAGGCATGTGGAACACCATGAAGCAACGAAAGCGCTGTATTGTCGTTGCAGAGGGCTTCTATGAGTGGTTGAAGAAGAACAATGGCAAAGAGAAGATCCCACATTTCATGAAGCGCAAGGACGGACAGCTGATGGCATTTGCTGGTTTGTGGGATATGGTTCAGTACGAAGGCAGCGAAGAGAAGCTCTACACATACACCATCATCACAACAGACTCCAACAAGCAGATCAAGTTCCTGCATGATCGCATGCCAGTCATTCTAGAGCCTGGAAGTGACGCGATGAAAATGTGGTTAGATCCAAACAACGTCGGTTGGTCAAAGGATCTGCAGAGCATCCTGAAACCATTTGACGGAGAGCTGGAGTGCTATCCGGTCGACAAGGCTGTTGGAAAGGTGGGCAACAACAGCCCGACATTCGTCATTCCTATCGACAGCAAGGAGAACAAGAAGAATATCGCGAACTTCTTCGGCACTCAGCGTGCCACAGCCGATGAAGTCGCCGCAAAGAATGAAGCTGCTCGGATGGACAATGTCAAGCTCGAACAGCATCAAGATGAGATACGAGACACGACTGCCAATGTTGAGAACACTGAGGACAATGCTCCACTCCCAAAGCCAAAGGACGAAAGCGAAGAAGACTTGTCCCAATGCATCAAGGAAGAGTCGCAAGAGATAAGTGACCAGGACATCATCAAAGCTGCTGATCAGCAGGTTGAGAAAGGCATAAAGCGCGAGATTTCCGATGTCGATGATCAGTCGCTCATCAACGCTGTCGAAAGCCCACCCAAGAAAGCGATCAAGACCGAAAATTCAACATCGACGCCGAGTCCAGTTGTCAAGACTGCTGGTGCTAAGAAGACTAGAAGCGCTACAACGAACAACACGGTAGCGAAAACACCGACTAAAGCTGGCAACGCCAAGATCACGAGCTTTTTCGGCAAGTGAAGGGCCTAGTAAGGATCGACCGCGACAAGATCAATTGCAAGCAACGACTTCATCTGACTTAGAGCCGATTTACATGTCACAATGCCTCGCCGCCTTAGCCAGGCGATTCAACGCATGTTGGACAACTCTGTGATTGATTGCAGAGGCCCCCAATTGACTGCAGCGACTGTCGCGTACATTCCTAGAGTGTTCGCAAGAAAGGACGTGATCTCGTCGTTAGCCTCGCCTTCGTCAGTATACGTTCGACGGATTTGAAAGATGCTGTTTGGTCCTTTAAGACTAGTCGCAGTGCACAAGCCCGCCAGAGCTAGCACTCTGAGACTTCCATTTGCAGCAGCTGTGATAGCAAATGCGCGACAGGAGAATCCTCTACCACCCCATTTGTCCAGGCAAATAGGTTGACAAGCCATAACTTCGTTGAGGCCTCACGCGAGTCCTTCGCCTGTGTACATAGTAGGAATGTCCGTTCCCCTGATCTGCCGAATGCTTCGAGGTTGATGCAGGTCAGAGGTACAATCAGAACAAGAGATATTGCTGTGGGAAGCAAAAGACGACAGCTTTAGTGATAGACACCTTGTTTCACGTTACTTTCTCTTTTCATTTTATCAATTCTCTCGCATCAGTTGTGCTCTCATCGTCTTCACTATTTCCTATGATCATCTCTATTCAGTTTTGTTCGAGCTGGACAAGATCTAGACGTCTCACAGGTCCCGCAACGATCGACGTGGTAGCTGGCTTGGCAGATGTGGTCACCGCGTCTTGGACGCGTCCTCCGCGCCTTCTCTTTTCCTCATCACCCTCATCTCCAACATTATGAAGTCTGATGTATTCTCATCTGGCCGTGATAGAGACGACGTACAGTATCATGAGCCGGCCGAAGGTTCAGCGCCTGCATATCTTCCCGCCCGGCCATCTAGAGCCACAAGGAAGGCCGATCGCGATACGTCAAGATGTAACCCTGCTACAAGGGTCCTTTGAGTCCTCGACCATGTCAACATGAGAGAGCCCTCAGCCTCAACCCCTTGAGACGTGGAGCTTGATTCTCTGACAAGCAGAAACATACCTTGCAACATGAGCTTCTTAACCTTGGCTTCGGTTCTGTTGCTGTCAGCGTTCACTCAACTCAGCAAGGCACAAACAGAAATTGGCGGTCTTTCTGGCAGCCATACAGACATTCCAAGATGGTGCGGAAAGCCATACGAAGCAGGGTGAGTCTAAGATTTGCGTTCGTACTGAGCAATGCTGAGATTTATAGTTCTCCAAACTTCGATCCCGGAGGACAGCTCTATCCTCCAAAGCCTACGCCAAGTCCGCATCTTCACTTGACCGTACAGCCGCGATACAGCATATACGATAGCAGTGAAACTCAAGGCGAATTCCTCGTCGATGTAAAATCTCCTCACAATGAATGGCAACGAGAGTCCAGAGGTCATGGTAATCCCGAAGCTCGTGGTCAGCTCGAAATCATTATCAGCACCTCGGGAAGCAAAGTCCCATTGGCCGCCGCTGCAATGCCTCTCGACCGGAGTGAGCAATCGATATCGTTTGACCTTGGCAGCCTACGGCCACGATTAGAGTCGTACAAGATCGATGTCGCAGCAACCAAGAAGCATGGCGGGAAAATTGTCCCCTATACGACCAATACTGAGCTTTACTATCTCCCAGCTAAGAGGACCGGAAGCACCGTGAAGGTAGACAACTTGAACGGAGGCATCTTAGTGGCGAATAATGCCACAAAATTCAAATTCGAGCTAATACTACCCTTTGGATTCTATACGTCCTGCAGCGGCTACTTGAACAATTTCATGGCTAATGCCACAGCTTACAAGGACTTGGGATTCAATGCTATCAATCCTGTCTGCGCCTATCCAGACGGAGACATGTCGTCCATTCTTGGTGAGCTAGATGCCTTGAACATTTGGTATCAATATGATATGCGAGGCTCTTATCTCAATACCTCTTCAGTTGCAGAGCAGATACCACTGGTCAAAGATCGCTCAAATCTGCTCAGTTGGTATACGGCCGACGAGCCTGATGGCTGGCAGTATGCGCTCAACTCAACAAGACTGGCTTACGACTTGCTGAAGCGCGAAGATCCATACCATCCTACAGCTCTGGTACTGAATTGTCAGAATTACTACTTTGAAGACTACACATCTGGCACCGACATCATTATGCAGGACGCATATCCTGTCGGCATCGACCCACACTTCAGTCGCAAGTTCAACACCACATGCAATACAACGTACGGAGATTGCGGCTGTGACAACTGTATGGGCTCCCTCTTGGATGTCAGTGACCGCCTCGACACGTTTGAGAAGTACCAAAGCTGGCTAGAAATCCCACAAAAGCCTCTGTGGAGCGTGCTGCAGGCCTTCTCCGGCGAAAAGTATTGGTCTCGCGATCCCACTCCGGACGAAACCTTCGTGATGATGATCCTCAGCTTCAATCACAAAGCAAAGGGGATCATGTCTTGGACACTCCCGACATCCGACATCCTCAGTCATGCACATAGCTCGATGGCGAAGGTGACCACCACGCAACCAGTCCTCGACTTCCTGCTTGGCGGTGATCCTGTCGCTATCGAGACGTCTAGCGAGTCCATCGACGTTGCATTTTGGAGTTATGGGTCACAGAAACTGGTTTCCATCGCTCGCACCAGCGAAGCTGAAAGCAGCGGAAAAATAAAGATCGAGCTTCCATTCAGCGCAAGCAAGATCGCTATGCAGCCTTGGGGATCTTTGAATTGGACGCTTTCCAATGACAACGTACTGGACCTATCCGGGCTCTCTGGATACGCGACTAGCATTGTGATTCTAGACATGGACTAGAAATTCCTTAAGAGAAGTGTACTTAATGGCTTCGAGAGCGTGTTCAGTTCTGCTTGTGCTTAACTGATCGCCACTCCATCAAGAGCGACCCAACAATCGTGGTGCATGCTAGTCCAACAGGCAAGTAATATGTTTGCGAGAGCGATACGTCGAATCCATGGACCACCAGTTCAAGCTTATCCGGACCCAAGCTCGACTGCAGATCTGAGAATCCCATGTTCTCGATGGCGCTCACGTTCAAGTCTGGTGCCAAATCGTGCAAGTTGGCTTTCAGTCGGGTAGTGAATATCGTCTGCGCAACGGAAATGAAGACAGCCGGACCGAAGGCCTGGCTGAATAGAATCACGGATAGAGCTAATGGCGCATCGCTGACTGGAAATATAGTCTGCATCGCCGCTTGCGGGCCTTCGAAGCCAATCCCACCTGCAAAGCCTGCAAACCCAGAGTACAATATCAGCTGCGCGAGACCTGTGTCGACTCTTAACGTGGTCATAAGGCCCGTGGCAATTGGCATGAGTATCGAAGCTGCTACCATGAAGGGTGTGTAGTAGCCAAAGAGCGTTGTGCCGCTTCCCATGATCAGCATAGACACCATGAAGCCAACCAGAATTGGGGCCATGAGGAATCCAGAAGTCGAAGCATCAAAACCATGCACCGCCTGGAAGTATGTCGGCAAATAGTACTCAATAATGGAGTTGACCGAGTTGGTGCAGCTGGAGAAAAGGAACCCGGCCAGCACATTCCGATTGATGATGATTCTGGGCGGAATGGTGGCAGACTCCTGCTTGATGTATTGGTCGACGATGAATATGCCCAGAAGGATGACGAAGGCAACCAGGGGCATGATGACCTTGACGTCGGTCCACTCATACTTTACGCCTCCGAGCGATAGTGCGATGAACAGGCACGCGAGAGCTGGCACGAAGACGACGTTTCCGATCAGATCAAGCTGGCCTAAAATCTCCCTCCAGGACATTTCTCTGCTTGGGTTGGTTCGGACGTCTGTCAGGAAGAAGTAAGTTGCAATGAGTGCGACACTTCCAAGCGGAAGGTTGATCCAAAAGCACCAACGCCAGCTGCGGGCTCTATTAGTTCGTGTTCCGCAATGGAGGCCGACTTTCGAACGTACCCAAGATGCTGTGTCATCACACCACCTAGCCAAGTTAGCTGAGCTAAGCCACTCGCAAAGTATCTTGCGACTTACCTATGAGTGGTGCCGCAATGACCGCAACCGATTCGACCGCAGCAAGACTGGCAGTCCATACAGGTCGTTTCCGCAACGGCAGCATGTGGACCAACAACGTAAAGCACCCTGAGACCACACCAGCAGTGCCCAAGCCCGTGACCGCTCGACCGAGCACAAGCATACGAGATGTAGCTGCAGCTGCCGAAAGCACAGAGCCTACGAGAAATATACAGACTGAGGCCAGGAACACCCTCTTCACCGAGAAAACTTTGTACAACTTCCCAAACAGGAATTGAAAAGACGAAGAGCATAGTCTGTATGCTGCCGAATACCATCCGACATCTGCAATGCTATGGAAGTGGTTTGTGATGGAAGGCAAAGCTGTTGCGAGAATGTTCGCATCTAGACCTCCCAGGATCAAGACCAAGCTCATCGAAAGGATGATCAACCAGAACTTGGCGCCTGTCGGATACTGATGCTCTGCTTCGGCTATTCGTCTGCCATCTAATGACTCGGCGTAAATCTCCTCGGGTTTCAGAACTGCAAGAGATTGGAGTTGGATGCTGTCGATGTCCACTGCAGGTGTCGTAATCGTCTCAGTGACAGTGGTCGACATTGCGAGCAATGCTAAAAAACCCCAAAAATGGGAAACTTCAAGTGATTCGCAAAATGCAGCGAGCTATAGGGTTCGGCGTATCGCCTTTCTCTATTGAAGCCTACAGTACGGACGGAGCTCGCTTCCTTCCATTCCGAACTCCTTGGCTTCACTCCGAGAAGCGTGTCATCATACAAAGGTTACGACAGCTGGGCAGCAGCACGACAGGCCCATCGCACGCACGAAGCTGGCGTCAGTGTTCAATATATGCATTCGTTCCATCGAATGTTGTTGATCGACTACGTGACGCGAGACGCTTTGAAAACGGGTCAGGTCCAGGCCATAGTGTTTGAATAATGATTATTCAGTACTCAGAGGGTATATTCAGTATCCTGAATACAGCTGAGACCTATATTCAGTGAATATTCTATATTCAGCTGAAAGTCTTAGCGGTAGCAAGATCTATCGCTAGCAAGGTCAAGCACCCTTCGAAGTGTGCTCTTTCTACGACTAGAGACCTCTGCTATAGTTCTCGCTTCTGCGTATAGCTGCATTCTTACAAAGTCGGAACATTCACTTACCTCTTGGCAGGAGCCTTAGGCTTTCGCAAAGGACCCGCTCTTAATTCAGGAAGAATCTTCGCCTTTCGGTAGACATAAGTGGGTCTAACTGAATACCGGATATTCAGTTGTATTCAGTCAATCCATATTCAAATTCATATTCAGACTGAATACTGAATATGGTGAATACTGAATGATCATTATTCAAACTTTATGGGTCCAGGGCCCATGCCAAACTTTAAGCTGTACAAGCATGTCGTGCGCAAACCATGCTCAGCTACCGCACCCTGCCGAGCGTGGATGACCTTGTGAGTAACATTACGGTTTCGGCATTTGAGATCAAAGCTGCCTTTCACTGGTCGGTACCTGGCACCCCATCGTAGAAGAATACCACGACAGCATGCTCTTACTAGGGTTCCATGGAACTTGGCAGGCCCATTTGATTGCAGTCAATGCTCCTCTTGTGGTCGATACAAAGTCAAAGGCTGCCGTCTGCCTTCGTCAGGATGCTTTCGCAACGTACGGATTTGGAGGACTGGTCTATATTCTGAAGCGATGCTCGCACGCTTGTCATTCGTTTTGACCTCACTGGTAGCTGTAGTCGCTGCTGTCGATCTCAAGAATGATATTCAGTACTCGCAAGCAGCCAGCTCTGATCCTTCGCCAGTAGCTGCCAATCCGGACAAGCCGCCAGTCACGATCACACGAACGGTGTTGCCCAACCCAGCAAAGACTGGAGCACCTGCTACGAACGGGACATCTATTTGCAAAGATGTACAAGCCAAGGGAATTCAAGGCGACTCGAGGAAAGCGGAAGCCATCAAAGAGGCATTTATGCATGGGTACAATGCGTACAGAAAGTATGCGTTCGGCTATGATGAGATCATGCCTCTGAGCGCGAATGGCACAAACAATCGATATGGATGGGGCTTGACGATTGTCGATTCTATTGACACGGCTATAATTATGGGCTTGACAGACGTGGTGCAGGAAATGCTGCAGTTTATCTCGCAAATTGACTTCACAATTCCTGGAACGGGAGATGAGCCGATACAGCTATTTGGTGAGCAATTCCATATTGGAGTCAGTCTCGCAAGATCATACTGATATGTGGCAGAGACGAATATTCGATACATTGGAGGCTTGATTTCAGCATATGATCTGCTCAAAAGCGGACAGTTCTCTAGCCCAGGTCAATATGACGAACAGCAGGTGGATCTTCTGCTCAACCAAGCCAAAAAGCTCACAGACAAAGTTGCCTATGGTTTCAATACACCAACGGGTATCCCGGCTGTTTTTGTCAATTTCACGACCAACGAGCCGCTGTACGACACGTACCAAGATCCTGCGACCAACGTCACCTACAATTCCACGAACTCTGCCAGCATTGGCACCTTCATTCTGGAGTTTGCACGTCTATCAGATCTCACTGGAAACAACACTTACCGCGAACTGGCGGAACGTGGCAACAGCTATCTTGTGAATCCTTCGCCACCGCCAGTGTTTCCAAGTCTGGTCGGTACGCAGTTTGACGTAGACACTGGAAATATGTTGACGTTCAATGGCGGCTGGCAGGCTGGTGTTGACAGCTTTTTGGAGTATCTGATCAAGTACTACCAGTATGCGGTCACTGAAACCAGCACGGCATACAAAGAGTTCTGGTTAGACGCTACCAAATCCACAATCGACAATCTGGCCCTGCACCCTTTCGGTCACCCTGAGCTGACGTTCGTCTCACGCCAGAGTCGAAATGGCTCAATTGAATGGCTCGCGGATGATTTCTCATGCTTTGCCGGAGGCGGATGGTTGCTTGGTGGTGCACTTCTTGGTAGATCAGAAATCTCGCAGCTCGGTGTAGCGTGGACTGACGGCTGTCATCACACTTACAACACAAGTACTACAGGTCTCGGTCCTTTAGCATTTGCATGGTTCAATGAGAAGGGTGGAGCGTTCGACCCCACAGATGTCAATGATGCAGCTTTCCAGAAGTCGCAAGCTGCGAGAGGGTACTTCCTTCCTGCGGGAGTCGAGAATTGGTTCTCACGACCTGAACCTATCGAGAGCTTGTTCTATGCGCACAGGATCACCGGCGATCCTCGGTGGGCCGAGTATGCCTGGACTGTCTTCAAGGCGATGAATACTACGTCCCGGACGAACATTGCTTGGGCAGCAGTCAACAATGTGGACATGCCGTATGGTGGGAGTATGAGCGATGCTCTCGACTCGTAAGTGTATTGGACCAACTTTGAAAGCTTTCAAAGCTAACGGCGACTTCCAGATTCTTCTTTGCCGAAGTCCTAAAGTATCTCTATCTGACCTTCACAGATCCGAAGGTCATCGATCTCTCGGAGTGGGTGTTTAATACGGAGGCACATCCTTTCTCAACTTCTTGTTCGGACAAGGGCACCTCGAAGGCGCCCGTGAAGACCTCGCAGGGCCATGCAGGTGTGGGAAGCCAGCACCACCGAAGACAGCATCCGTAGAAGACAGTCGATAGGCCAGAACGAAAAGCATCTTGCTGACAGCATCGAAATCAGCCAGGTTTCGCGTAGATTTGTTGCTCTCCATTCGACTTGCACTAAGCGTCAGAACTTTCCTCCCACAGCATGACAGACCTTCGATACCCTCCTCTGACCAGTCCTCGTGTGGTCACATCAAGGTCCATCTTCGCGATATGATCCGGTCCAAGATCGAAAGGCAGTACCTCTTTGAAGCCACGCTTTTCATACCACTTTCCATTCCAGGGTACATCCGGATACGTGAACAACGATACTCTCGCCGGGCCACCGCTAGCCCTCGCCTGCTCCCGAGCCCAGTCGAATACAGCGTTCAGAAGCAGACCACCGACACCCTTCCCATTATGTTCCAGGTTGACCGAAACCTCGCGAATCGTGATTACTGAATCCATAGGAAATGCTGCGATGAAGCCGACAGGCTCTCCTTGGGTGATATCCTCGGTAAGCCAGACTCGTCCTTTCTGTAGCCATTCTGCTACTACTTCTGGTTCAAAGATTTTTGCTCCGCCTTCGCCAATATCTGCGAGCTGGGGAATTAATTTGAATTTTGCTTTTGCGTTGTGATGGATTCGATCTAGTGCTTCTGCATCAGCGAGGGTGACTGGACGGATTGTGTACTGAGCCATAGTCGATGTGAAGCGATGCAAAGAAGCACAGAGATTCTAGCATTTATCTGTGTAACATTCTACGGCTGAGAACCACTTTGACCGAATCGATCGGATGTCATCCGAACAGAAGCAGCAGTCGCCAGACCTTCCCACCCTGCCATGATTGCCATTCACTCAACTGCCGAAGTCGGCGATGGGTGGGCTGCGCGGGGGAACCAATTCACTTCGGAAAACGAATGCAGTATGTAAAAGGCATTAACTCGGTACGACTTCCAGCGATATTGAACCATTGATAGTCACCATTTATCTGGACAAAAGAACTGGTCCACTCGCTTTTCGACTTCGCTCCATTCCTTCAACCAAACACATACGAGAGGAAGTTCCAGAGCCGACATGTCAGTCACCCACGCAGCGAACGGTCCAACAGTTCCTCCACCAGCAAAAGGTGGCAAAATCTTAGTTCTTCCAGGAGACCACATCGGACCAGAAGTAGTAACAGAAGCCCTGAAAGTTCTAGACATCATTGAAGAAGCCACGGGAACAAAATTCGAACGAGATTTCGATCTATGTGGAGGTTGTTCTTTAGACAAGCATAAAGATTCAGTGACCGAAGAAGTTCTCCAGAAATGTGAGAAAGTCGATGCTGTATTCTTTGGAAGTGCTGGTGGACCAGAATGGGGAACTGCACAACCGAATCCCGAGAGCGGATTGTTGAGGATCAGGAAACGGATGCAGGTAAGCAGAAAGAGAAAAATATTTACTCTGCATCGGCGTAAGCATATATACTGATCGATTCCCAGATCTTCGCAAACCTCCGCCCCTGCAAATTCGCCTCGAAAACAATGATCGAATGGTCACCCATCAAACGTGAAATCATCGAAGGCGTCGACTTCATGTTAATCCGAGAGAACTGTGGCGGAGCATACTACGGAAACAAAATCGAAGAACAAGATTACGCCTGTGATCCTTGGGAATACAGTCGTCCGGAAATCGAACGAGTCGCTCGTGTTGCTGGGGCTTTGGCGTTGCAGCATGATCCACCACTTCCTGTCTTCAGCGCTGATAAAGCGAACGTGCTTGCCAACTCGAGAGTATGGAGAAGGGTTGTGACTGAGGTTTTTGAGAAGGAGTTTCCTACTGTCAAGCTTCAACATCAGCTTGCAGATAGTTTGGCGATGTTGTTTATTACGAAGCCGAAGGCATTTAATGGTGTGATTGTTACGGATAATACTTTTGGAGACATTTTGTCGGATGAAAGCGGTGGGCTCACTGGTTCACTTGGTTTGCTTCCGAGTGCGTCTTTAGCGGGAGCTCCGGGGACGAATTTAGGACAGAATAGTGTTGGTGGTGTTATTGGGCTTTATGAACCTGTTCATGGATCTGCGCCGGATATTTCTGGGAAAGGGTTGGCGAATCCCGTTGCGCAGGTTTTGAGTTTGGCTATGATGTTGAGGTACTCGTTCAATATGCATCGGGAGGCGGATATTGTTGAGGATGCTGTTGCAAAGGTTTTGGATGCGAAGAAAGATGGTGGGCTTGAGGTGAGAACGGGAGATCTGGGTGGTAAGGCGACTACGAAGGATATGAGTGAAGCGATACAGGGTGAGGTCAAGCGGCTGCTGAACGAGAGGGCATAAACATGTATTGCTTCGCAAATGGTATAGCGCTAAGGAGGCACAAATTCACACAGCGAGGCGCGGCATGTGAACTTCCGCCGCCAAATGTGAAACGTCTTTGCATGTGAAAGGACGGTCCGTGCCGAAAGTAGCTGCCTTGACGACTTGAAGGCAAGATGATCACGAAAGTACTTCATACCCGTATCTCGAATACTTCTACAACTCATAACTTTGCGTCTTTGATCCAAAGTAGCTCGCAACACTCCACTAAAGCGCAGTGCTTCATGCAGACCAGCGCAGACACGACGACCCAGATCGAAATGGACTCGACTACTCAAAGTCCATTGAGCAACACTTCTGGCACACGTAGAGACGCTATCAGATGCGAGGACGTGGTCGCGCCATGTTACCTGCTCGACATCGCCGCAGAGCTACGTAACGAGATCTACGAGCTCGCATTTACCACAAATGAGACTGAAATCGACCTTGTCAACAGCAAGCCACCTTCTTCAGCGCTCTTGCACTGCTGCAAACAGATCAACGAGGAAGCGACCGGCATCTTCAAGGCTACCGTCCACGACTACTATGAGACCAAGCATTTCTACCTCGCGCTGGAGGAGGACACAGCGATCACCAAGTTCGATGAGGTGGCGAAACGTTTCGACATGCAAAGCATGAAACACCTGCAGCTCGAGTACTCATACGAACTTTTCGGAGCTCACACTGAGATGAAATATACATTGGAGATAAACAAAACGTTCTGGCACTGCTCGAATGATAGTCCTCCGTACTACTTCGTCTTCATTCACAGCACAAGTGGTTACGCTAAACCTGAGAGGATCTACGCCCAGAGCGAGGCAGATCGTGATGCAGATCTAGCCCACATAATTGAAGTGAACTCAGTGGACTTGGTCTTCACTAGTGTCAAGTCTCAGATTGACATATTCTGCAAATCGAGGTCGAAGGCTTTGTCACAAGCACGTACGGAGAGAGCTTTGTCACGAGCACGTACGGATTCAGACTCTCAACCCTCCACATAGTTGCGAGAAGAAGGCATGAGTGGCGGCCGAGCAGGACGTCAGACTGGACAAGGGCAGGAGATATACTCAGCTTGGTTCAGCCGGAGGATGGAGGGCAAAGCTTCGAGACTCATCATGAGGATGGAAATGCGATCTGGGAAAGGTAGCTTGGATTGAGTTGAAGCTACTTTTTATCTGAGTCAGGGCTCATTGTCCTCAATATGGATCTTAATTGAACCTGAACCACGATCTGCCGACGCTTCCAATGCATCTCGTGCTTGCTCCAAGGTGTAGCGATGTGTAACCAATGGTTGTAGGTCAATAACCTTATGCTGCAGGAGCCTGATCGCCCATGGCCAGGAGTGATGATATCTGTTGATGAACTTAAGGTCGACCTACAAGAATCAGCATGTCGCCACTTTCGTTGACGCACGCAACTTACCTCTGCCAGTGAGATGTGCATGAAAGGAATCTCATTCATGATCGGCTTTCCAACACCTATCACCATGACTTCGCCTGCCGCCCTAGGAAGGTAGCAAGCTGTGACCACACTTTGTTGCACACCTGTGCATTCATAAACGACTCTTGGCTGATCAGCGCCAGCATCTATGCAGGTCTGAACAATGTCACTGGCAGTCTCCTGGGCACTTTTTCTTAAGTCGATCTGAAAAGGTATGCAATTCGGCATCCACTCTTTAGCAAACTTCAATCTTCCGGCATCCAGGTCGGTAACGATGATCGGCGCAGCACCACTGGCTTTCGCAACAGCCAAAGCACACATTCCAATCGGTCCGGCACCACAAATCACAGTCGGCTCACCCAGCTTGATCGGAGCTCGCTCGAAGCCATGGAGGACTACGCTTAAAGGTTCGAGAAGGGCGCCGTCGGAGTAGGATAGATTATCTGGAATCTTGTGCAAGAACTTCGATGGGTGAACATGCCACCTCCGAATGGAGCCTGAGTATGGAGGTACACCAGAGAAAGCAACGTCTGCGCAAAGATTGTAATTGCCGCTTGAGCATTGATAGCAGTTATCACAGGGGACGCCAGGTTCAACTGCAACCCTGTCGCCTGGCTTGAGATGCTTGACATTTGCACCAGACCACACAACTTCTCCAGCGCCTTCGTGGCCCAGGACATGAGGACAATCCACTATTAAGGGGCCGATTCGACCAGTATGCCAAAAGTGAACATCAGATCTGGCGCTTGTCAGTACGGGAAACTCTGGTATTGTGGTCCAATCATGACATACCCGCAGATACCATTGCATCGCATGCGAACCACACAATCATTAGGACCTGGGTTCAGCTCGGGCGAATCGCCCATGAAGATTTCTCGCTTCTCGTTCGTATACAGGGCCGGGTTTGCCTTATCAGGCACGAAAGGCTGGATGTGAGGCGTTGTACCATTGACGCCATTCGTCTGATCTTGTTCCTGTCCCATGTTGATGTTATGTGCCGCTGTATTATTGCCGCTATAGGCGTAGTATCCCAATCTCTTCCAATCAAAAGTTGGTCGTGAAAGAGACGGAAAGAAAGAAAAGTGAGAAGAATACTTGCAATTAGAACTCGGTCATAATCTTCAAGAGCTCCAATTCTAGGCTCTTATTTCTTGGGTACCTGTCCCAGCTTGCGCGTTGCCATTGGCAAAGTTGTCAAGATGATGCCGGCTCCTCACTTCTGAGCTCGTGGAGCTGTCAATGTTCGGCAGTACGGGAATCGCCTCCGATGCCGCAGTGGTCAATGAGGAAAGCCGAAGCACTGGATGACTTCGAGAGCGCTGGCTATCAGCTCAACAATTCTGGCGTGACCATGGCGTTCGTTCTTGAGAACAATCCATATTCGTGCCACAGTGAACCGTAGAGTCGCTGTTGAAGATATGAGTATCAGTAGAAGGTAATATCGAGAAGAAACTGCCCGACAAGCTGTCCACATCGGCAGTATCGCTAGATGCGAAGGCGTAGCGGCGCTCCCCAGGATCCTGGGTTTCTCAAGCGTGGTCCTCCGGACGTTGTTTGAGTGCAGACAAAAGCAGGAAAACCAGGAATCCAAGAAGATGGTCAAGTAATTCGTGAAAAGGAAATTGTCTCGCACGGATATCCCAGCCACTGACATGATGGCGACTGCTGAAACACCTTACGCGTAGAATTGAGCACCCGGGCGCATTTTTGAGCTCAGACGACACAGCAAGAGGCGGATCAGGAGATGGTAAGGTCGCTGACATCGACATTCGTAACAACAACAAAACGGAGAAAAAAAAAGGAAACTCGTTCCGGTGATCCAGGCACCGTGAATCATCGAGAATATCCGAAAGGAAAACGGGTGGTGCTCTGATCTAGGTCTTTGAGGAAGCCGCGTCTCTCGCACGCGTCAACAAGCACAACATGTCGCGAAGTCGTCAATTCAGCTCAATTGTTCATCAGCGCATAGACGAAAACACCGAGGCTGAAGTAAAAAGTGTGTCTGGGCCTGTATCATTCTTGAACCCAACGCAAGCGCTTCTCGAAAAGCCAACTAATCAGGATGCCGTCGCTGGCCTTCGCATGCTATGGAGAGCACGGGATAATCGAAAGGGGCGACACATGCTCGTCGTGCCATCAGATCAAGCGAAGAATGCCTTTTCGCCGGGATATACTGGTGTCAGAGCTGTCATGAAGGGCATCTGGCGAATGTTGACAGTCTATGCTTGGTGGGATGTTAGCTGGTGGATCGCAGTCTTGTTCACCATCGGCTCAGCAATCTTCGTCGTTTGTGGCTTCTTTTATTGGCTACCACTCGCAGCCCCATCGACCGAGTTTCATGATGAGGGCTTCATCGCGGGTGGAGTCACCGCATTCGTCGGCGCAACGCTCTTCACGATCGGTGGCGTTCTTTTGATAGTGGAGGCCACGAACGAGAATCAAACAGGATGTTTTGGTTGGGCACTTTCCGAGCTATTCTCCCATAGCAAGTCTGATCTTGGGACTGAGAAGCAAGATAACGCTGCGGGCCCTCGGCCAGCCGACTGCGAGCATCATCATGCCAGTGGGCTCCACCGTAAAGGACAACCTCAGCTCCAGCATCCTGATTCTGGTCGCAAGTGGGAATGGTGGCCCAGCTGGCAGGAGCTTAGAACTCACTACTTCCGTGAAATCGGCTTTTGGGCTTCAATCACCGAAGCAATTGGAGCTATCATATTCTATGTAAGAGAGACAAGCTCGTGCCGTTTCTTGACTGACGAACGATTCACAGATAAGCGGAATCATGGCGTTGCCCGGCATATACAACAATACCTCACAGCCGGTGCTCTGGGGCGTTTACTGGCTAGCTTACTTGATCGGCGGCATACTTTTCGTGACTGCTTCTCTGCTTTACATGCTCGAAGTCCAACCAAAATGGTATAAACCAGCGCCAAAACGAATAGGATGGTGGATTGGGACCTGGAATCTGGTTGGCAGTGTTGGCTGGACGCTCAGTGCTTCCTTTGGGTACTGCTCGGCGTCTTGGTGCGAGTATCAGACCGATCTCAGTCTTCTATGGGCCAGTATAGCATTCTTGATTGGAAGCGCACTCCTCTGGTACGAGGCAATGGACAAGCATCCCGTTAAGATAGCCAAGGCCTAGGACTGATTCTTTTGCGTGTCTCGGTCCGAGACAGCCCGATAAGCTTTGAGCAATACGTCGTTCGGTCTCATGGCATCTGGGGAACCCCATGTTTCTATCTGGAGCCGCAGATTTGGACTAGTTTCAGAGGCGGAAGAATGTCGATCAACCAAGTCCAAATGCCGCGCAAGAAGCTATACCGCGATGGACCTGTGGATGTGCAGTTTTCTCCATATATTGCCCCTAGGTCTCGTATTTTGTCCGGGATGTGGAGTGATCTGTTCAGGTACGACACTTCGTCCGGTGCCACTCGGAAGAGACCGGTGCCACTCTGAAGAGATATATATCAATGCTAATGTGTCTTCCTGCAGGATCTTCCACAATTCATCCTCATAGTCACCATGTTCCTTCTCAGAGCGCTGGCGTTGGCACAATTAGCTGCAGGAGCTACTTTCTTCCCGCTTCTGAATCTCACTGATACAGACGGCAACTTCATACAGGCTCATGGAGGCAACATCATACAAGCCCACGATGGTGATGGATCGTGGTACTGGTTCGGCGAGAACAAGACTGGGCAAACAACAGGCGGAACTTTCCAAGGCGTGTCGTGCTACAAGTCCTCAGATCTGTCCACGTGGGAGAACCAAGGACCAGTGCTCTCGCCCATAGCGAACACCAATATCTCTAGCGAGCGCATTGTCGAGCGACCGAAAGTGCTGTACAACGAGAAGAATTCAGAATATGTCATGTGGTTTCATGGCGATTCATCGAATTATGGAGCAGCACAAGTTGGTGTTGCGACAAGCAAAACGATCAATGGCCAGTACTCGTGAAAGGTAACCTCAAACCCTTCGGTAACGACTCTCGCGACATGACTATCTGGAAAGACCCAGACAACAGCCAGGCATACTTGATTTTTGCGACTTCAAACAATGCCGACTTCCAGATTGCCACGCTTGACGACGATTACTATAACGTTACAGAGGCTATCTACACGTTCAGAAGTGTCTATCAGGAGGCACCGGGTGTATTCAAAATTGGTGGAAAGTATTATCTGCTGTTCTCTCCTCAGGATGGTTGGACTCCCACAGATAATGGCTATCACGTCGCTGACTCCATGTCTGGACCTTGGACAGATGCGACACTTTTGCATCCGAAGGGTGCTTACGCGTACTTGACACAGAATGCCTACGACATCACTATCAACGGGTCTTCGGATACGTTCTACTTGTACCTTGGAGATCACTGGAATGCGAATGCTCTTGGAACCTCCACTTACGCTTTCTATCCAGTGCTCTACAATGGTACCGGTCTAACTTTGCATCCTACTGGCGGATGGACGCTGGATGTGGCAACTGGAACTTGGGAAGACCTTCCTTTCACAACGATCACGGCAGCTAACTCCACGACGTCCAACGCCACTTTAACCGAATGCGACGATGGATGTGCTGGCGGCATGGCTGCGAACATGACTTCATCATCCACATTTACTTTCACATGGGACGGTAGTGAAGGCGAAAAGGTTGTGCAAATCCTCTACACCTATCCTGGAGCCAAGAACGCTTTCAGACATATCGTAGGCACTGTCGATGGCCAGGCTGTAGAAGGCTGGGCAAGCCTTGAGACCACGAGAGCAAATACATTTGCTCAGAGAGCTCCTTTGCCAATGACTTTGAAGTCAGGGTCTAAGGTTGAGCTAAAGCTCGTTGACTTTGATGGAACAGCATTCCTCGTGGACGGAGTTGAGGTCTACGATAGGACTTGAGCAGATCTGTAGCAATGCAAGTCGAATGTTTCCTTCAACCAATCTTCTCGTGACACCGATATTGTATACGCAACGATACTACTCACGTCAATATTTGATGCGTATTTCATTCACTCGCCTTGTATTGCGCCGAGGATACTCAAAGCAGTGGAGCTCGCGATCAACCTCGGGTCCTCCCCTCGCTGACAACCAGAGTATTGACACGCCCGAGGTGAGGCCCGGTAGACGTGTCAGAAGGATTGTATAGATCCGTCTTGTCTTTCAGAATCAGGTGAGGGACCTCTCTTCTTTCTCATCGTCATCTCTCTTGCCATTCTTCCAGAGACCTCAAGACTTCCAACATGTCGAATGCACCACCGCTTCCAATCGCAGGCGCAAAGCCCAGACTCCCAGCTTCACAACGCATCCCTCCAATCGTAGCACCATTCGTTAGTGATAAAGCCAAGAAGCTCCTCGACACAATCGAGAAATGGATCGACGAAGAGGTAATCCCAGCCGACGCAGTATACAGCGCACAAACCGGTATCGGCGATGAGAGATGGGAAGGTCATGGCTCCATCCTCGACGATCTGAAGAAAAGAGCTAGAGAGTTGGGACTATGGAATATGTTCTTGCCTAGGAACCATTATGCCAACCTCGCGGAATATGATCAGTATGGAGGTGCAGGAGGTTTTACCAATGTGGAGTATGGTTTGATGGCTGAGCTTTTGGGAAGGAGTAAGCTGGGCAGTGAGGCTTGTAACTGTGCTGCTCCGGATACCGGAAACATGGAGGTTATTGCTAGGTATGGCACACATGAGCAGAAGCAGAAGTGGTTGGCGCCTTTGCTTGCGGGAGAGATTAGGAGTGGTTTCTTGATGACTGAGCCAGGTAAGGTGATTCGTGAAGAGGTGAATGTGAACAGGGAAGCTGACAACTCTTAGACAAGGCAAGCTCTGACGGAAGCAACATCAGCCTTGATATTCGTCAAGAAGGAAACGAGATCGTTCTCAATGGCAGCAAGTGGTGGAGTTCGGGAGCTGGAGATGATCGATGCAAGATTTACATTGTTATGGGCTTGAGCGACAAGAACAGTCAAGATCGATACAAGCGACAGAGTATGGTCCTCGTACCAGCTGACGCCAAGGGTCTGACTGTCCATCGAATGTTGTCCGTCTATGGCTACGACGAGTAAGTAAAATCATGGAGCGGACAGGAGAAGGCGGATAGCTGACTAGAATCAGCGCACCACATGGCCACGGTCACATCACTTTTACTAACGTCCGCGTGCCGATGTCGAACCTGCTTCTTGGGTTTGGTCGTGGAAACGAGATAATGCAAGGACGTCTCGGCCCAGGCAGAATTCACCACGCGATGAGATCAATCGGTGCCGCAGAGGTCGCTCTTGAATGGATGATCGCTCGTCTCAATGATGACAGGAAAATTCCATTCGGCAAGCCTCTGCGAGAACATGGTGTCTTGCTTGAGTGGGTTGCCAAGTCCAGAATTGAGATTGATGCAGCTCGCTTAATCGTTCTGAATGCTGCGATCAAGATTGATTCTGGTGATGCGAAGGCCGCGCTGGTCGAGATCGCTCAAGCGAAGGTCATTACTCCAACAATGGCATGCACTGTCATCGACCGAGCTGTCCAGGCTCACGGTGCGATGGGAGTATGTCAAGATACTCCACTCGCGAACTCTTGGGCACATATCAGGACAATCCGCATTGCTGATGGCCCAGATGAGGTGCATTTGAACCAGATGGGCCGAAGAGAAAACAAAGCGCGAGCGCAGGAGTGTAGGGAGAGAATCGACAGACAGAGGAAGACCACCGAAGAGCTGATGAGAAAGTACAATGTCGAAGATAAGCAGCTTGGTGGCCGAAAGGCGAAGGGCTTCAATGGATTTGTCAAATCGAACCTGTAGACGCTTTGGGTAACTTCTCAAGCTTGATCGATGTGTAGATCCTCTTCTCCAATTCACGGCCCTTCCTCGTGACACCCATAATCAGGCCAGTTGCGTTCTTAGACCTTGGTCCGTCGTCTGCCGCTTTCCAGTGCACGATTGCGCGAGATGGAAGTGCTAAAGGCCGCATGAACTTCATCTCGATGCTGAAGGGTTCTTGTGACAGCCAGCAGATCTCTTGGGCGGTCCCAAAGGTGCTGTAGTGAGTCAAATCGCCCTGGAGGCACTCCAATGCAAGAGCAGCAACGTGATTACCATGAGCAATCACAGATGGGAAGCCGAAAAGCTTCGCCCCAAGCCAAGACACATGAATGGGATTGTAGTCCTTGCTTGTTGCAGCCCACCTCTTTGGATCTATACTGTTAAGTTTTAATTCGACCTCGCCAGATGTGCGCCATGGTCGACCAGGATCCGGGACGCCCAGCTCTGTCTTTCGGTCATCAATGGCTTCGTACAAAGGTTGAGTAGAAGTAGGCAAGAATTGCAGAAACCACAGCTCTTGTAGCATCACTAATTCGCTTTCTCTGATGACTTCGATGGTAATTCAGAATTCCACACCTCTCTTCCGTCGATGGCCAGGCGTATCAGGTCCACCGAAATTGATGTCATATCCGAGGGTGCCATCTCGAGCTGCGGATTTGATAGCTTTGATGTCTCTACAGAAGCTCGGATTCAGTACTTTGATTTTGTTTTGGGTGTTGACAGCGCCGAGAGGTTTGATCGGACATATCCTTTCGACGAGAGCACATATGACCAAAGGCACTGATTGGCCTACAAGGAAGAGTGGATTTATCTGATTGAACTCTGGCACAAGTTCCTTGCGAATATTGGCTCTCAGTGCATCTTTGAACACTTCCTCGTCATGTTCGTCTATATGAAGAAGTCCCTCGGCTCGAATCGCTGGCAGGATGAATTGCTGCTTAGTGCTCGGGTCCGCGTACAAAGTGGAACTGTAGCCCGGAACTTGTTTCAAGATTGCTCTCGCGATGAGCTTGACAATGTCGTAGGCGTTGATGTGATTCGGCGACAAGTCCAATGTAAAATGTGTTGGCTTCCGGCCTGGCGGTCCAGATGGCTTCTGCATGGAGAGCGTCCAGACCAGGCTTGCTCCGAGCAGCAAAAGTGCGCCTAGAAAGGTCTTGAGCATTGCATCAACAAGATCTCGTTATGTCTTGTGCGTGGCCCAAGATCGTGAAGCTGTCAGTCTGTTGTGAGCGGGCCAGACTACGTCATTAGTGTTGTCTCGAGCTTCGTGCTCATGAGAGCCGCGCGGTGAGAGATTGTCTCTACCATTCTTCAGTACCTTAAGATACTCAAAGTACTTTGATAAGTCTTTTGTTTATTCACAAGTTGTGACCGCGAATCGATTGCTCGTCCGACATTGGCCGTCCACCTGCGGCTTAAGCTCTCAACTTGACAAAAGATGGCAGCCCGATCTTCAAGCTGCGGTCGATATACCGTATCTGCAACTATCTGCAACTACAAGAGTCTGGAGCGCGAGTATGCAATGATAATGATGAGGACTGATTTCCTTTGCCTGGTCATCAGGGAGGAAGAGCAGTAGCAAGGATGATGGGCTATATTTATTTCTCGGATCTCGGACCGAACCTTCTGCACAGGGCTTCTTTCTCCTCTCTGACGCACTTTCTCCTTCATCTCTCACATTACACGAACATGCGATGTACTCATCGTGAGCAATTGGCCTGAGCAGCAGATAAAATGTCTCGCAGAATGTGAGTTAATGCGATATATCGATCAATGGTGAAGCACGAGATTTGAGTGCCGACGAAGACGCCATTCTAGAATCCTGGTCAAGTATGTGCCTATTTCCGAAGATGAACAATTCCCCTAGTCGGTCATGGCTGGGGAAGACGTTCTCAATTCTCAACCGCGAAGATTTGAGATTTCTGCTACTCCACTGTCAGTATTGACCCGGAGCTTGTGATTCCACAATGCGTTTCGGAACGCCCTTGGTCTGTACGATATTTTTGCTGCTGGCGCGAACGCGGGCCATAGAAGAGTCTCCAGGACCTCTGCGTTACGATGGAATCATTCTGAGGAAGACTGGACAGACTGGGACCAATCAGCAGCTATTCGACGACATTCACCGTTCGATCGACCAGTCTATACTTCGTCAGACCATTTCCTACCTCACTGGAGAGCAGCCGAGCAGAATAGAGCAGTACTTAGCCACGCCTGAGCCACTCCTCTTCAACTATGACGTCCAGGAAATAGGCCAGAATCTTCTGAAGGACATTATCAAAGCTCAAAGTCAGCCCTCTACTGCTCCACCAACTACCCCAGCGACTGTGTTCCCGCCATATGCACCGCAGTCGGGCATCTCGGCCATCCTTTTCGCATGGGCTCATTACGTGACTTATGGTGATACAAGGATTCTGAAGGAGAATTATGAGTCTTTCCGAGACTTCCTTGACGAGGCCACTTCTCACGCTCAAAACAACATCCTGATTGACTCCTTGGGCGATTGGGGCGCGAATGACACAACAACACCCAAAGATCTCGTAGGAACAGCGAAATATGCCCAAGGAGCCCATACGATGTTCAAGATCGCGCACGCCCTGGATCATGTGGTCGATAGCTGGAAATACGAAGCCTTACACGAAGACATCCTCGAAGCATTCAACAGGAAGTTTCGGAACGCAACGAACCCCAACATGATCTCTTACGGATCTGGATCCCAGGCTTCAGACGCGCTAGCCCTAGATATCGGTGCTGTCAACGCATCCGACCAACAAGCAGTAGAGACTCACTTCAACACAGCATCTATTGGTCCCAATGGATATTTCTGGAGCGTAGGAGCAGCTGGTCTTCCAGCACTGTTCCGCTACCGTTCGATCAACTATACCAGCATGTACCTCCTCAACGAACTCATGCTCAAGACCGATTACCCTACCAGCTATGGTTACGCACTCGCCCATCCCAATGATACTGAGCATATAATTTCTGATTACGGCGATACTTGGATTTACAGCCTGGCGGGCATGCGTCAGGCGGAAGACTCTGTTGCTTGGAAGAAGATCTTGTACGAACCTGTCTGCGTTGAGAACCTCACATACGCCTCCACGCAGTTCAAGTCTGTCAGAGGTTTAGCCGCGGCAACCTGGGAGCGAAAGAATGTCACCTTCGAGTACAATGTTACTGTGCCAGCGACTGCTACTGGCGAGATCACGATTCAGGCTCCTTTGAACAATATTACTATCAACGGACAGCTGTATCAGAACCAGACTTTGGCTGGAGTGAAGAGCGTCGGCCAAATTGGGACCAAGACCATGATCAGTGTCGGCCCTGGAAACTTCTCCATTGCGGCCAAGAACAAGGAAATGTACTTTTGTGGCCAGACATGATGCTCAAAAGGCTTGTGGTTTTCTGTTATATGCACAACATGATCAAAACTCCTGTCTAAATATCTTGCTTTTTCCTTCCATTTCCTCCATGCACTTCCCACTCAATCCGTCTATATCTATCTGCTTCCTCCTCCAGTAGCTATTCTGATTTAGAATGGGCTGCAAGTGCCCTCAACATTGCCTGGAGTCTCCGCATCGGAAGTACCGCCAGCCCGCTGGCAAGCTGATCCCCAGCCATTCTGCTCCAGACCGACGCCGAACATGTCACGGCAGCTATCACCGTCCCACTATTGACCGAGATGTCAGCGACTGATTCAAAGGCTCGCCATCCAAGATCGATACATACCTGCAGGTTTGGCCACTTAGAGCTAAGTTCGTCGCAAGCATCCTTGCCCATATCAGGATAATCCTCTCCATTGACCTGGCACTTGCAGAGGCTGCGGTAGCCCTTCTGTTGGCCACCGTCGTTTGGGTTTGGGAAGCCTGCTCCGCCATTGTTGCTGTTACCGTTCCACAGTGACTGACGGTTGTCGTTGCCCCATTGGTTGTTCTGTCGCCAGCTACCGCCACGGTTGCCATTCAATTGGTTCCCTTGTTGGTCTCAGTGTTGCTGAGGAGCGGCGAGGGCGCTGGACACAAGTTTAGTGGCAGTGGAAGATGGCCATCGAGGGAGTGTGCTTACGCGGCGGCCAAGGCGAGAACGGATACGAGAGTGAATTGCATATTTGCTTTTGGATGTGGAAAATTGAATGAGACTTGGAGAGGATGGTGTTGTTTGTTGAAGCTGCTGAGATTGATGTTGGATCACCATGGTCAATTCAGCGTATCTTTATAGGTCAAGACGTCTGCTCTACAGCTTGGCCATTTCGGATCGATGATTTTGCGTTGCTCGATCACAATGGAAATGCCAGGCTGCGAGCAAAGCATTTCATGAGCGCCAGGGTGTGTGTGAGTTCATCCATACCAGCGGGAGACAGGGACTTGAGTTCGAAACAGAGAACGAATGGCATGTTCCTGCATTGTGCAGAGACATTGCTGGACTTGCATGGACCCCAGATCGGATGAGGCTCGACATTAAGGACGGATGACGGTCAGTCCGTAAAGACTCGACCAGGCCCCACTGCATTGGTACTACTTCATTGCCTCCAAGGCTTATACTATTGGCGTGGAAAAGCAGGCTCTGGAACGGGCAAAGCGCTGCATTGATATTGTCGTGGAAGCCACGTGCTTCTCCATCACATCGCGATCACATTGAGACCAGATGTGTTCCTCGCACTTGCGTCAGCATCGCTCTTGGCTCGCTTTCTGTGCTACACTCTGCGCATACATTGACGGTCAGCGTTCCTACCGTCACGTTTGACCTGAGATGAATGTGAGTAAGCTTAGCTCGTAGCAATGTTGAATGCAATCACTTTGCGGCCAAACACAAAAGTCCGATAGAGTCGGCAACGCTGCTGAACGGCCCTCGTCGATAGGCCCTTTCGCTCAGACAGAGGTCATCTGAGAGAACGTCATCTATGCTCAGAGGGCACAGTAGACCCAGAAGCCGACGAGACACCGATTGTTTCAGCCACGAAAACATCCCATTCTGGTCGATTCGTGGGAACAGACTTTCGGGCAGCAACATGAACGATCCGTCGATTGCCGCTGAAGGACTTGGAACTTATCGCAGCGAGTCGTCCTCGTGGCATCGAAGCTCATTACTGTGGTATGATCGAAGTGGATATCTGTTATAGCGTCTCCGCCATCGCGATGAAAGGTATGGCTCCAAGACAGCTGTCGTTTTGCCCGGACCGTGCTAGGGCTTGGAAGTTCCGGGAGGATAAAAATAAGTCCTCTCATCGAGAGCAACGTAGACCTATCGAGTTGGTAGACGCGCGAAGGACAAATGACATGCTCATGGAGGATGCTGAAGTGTCGGAGGGCAGATCGGCAGGGCTTTCATCCAGAGCGTGTAAAATAGTCGATGGGCAGTCCCGTCTACTCGAGAAACATTGTCAGATAAGGTCGTCTATGTGATATGTTCTTGCGATGGTGTCGATGGAAGTGCAACCAAACAACGTAAAGTGGAGGAAGTAGCGCGTCGAGGTAGAGTTTTGGGACTGAGTCAGCAGCTCCACCAAAATTTCATACAGCTTCAGCAGAGACGCCGTGTGCTCCTTTGAAAAATCAACAACCATCATGGCGGCTGTGAGATCTCTGTCGGATATTCTGACAGAATTTACGACATCCACGGAGACTGCGATATCTGGCTTGCCTAATGCAGACGCACTTCAAGCCTCCGAAAATGGCATAACACTCTTCGATACCAAGAACGAAATCTTTCTCTCATATCTCCAAGCGCTCGCCTTGCGGAATTTGAACGTCATACGCAGCATCAAGAATGGCACTGATGCCGAAGAAGCGCAAAAGCTCAGCACCGACATCACCAAGAGACTGGTGGAGCACAGAGTCTACTTGGAAAGAGGCGTGAGACCAATTGAGCAGAAGCTCAAGTATCAGGTGGACAGAGTTGTGAAGCTCGCGGATGATGAGGAGAGAGCATCGCAGCAGAAAGCTGCACAGAATGCGAAGACCAACGGCCACGCTAAGGAAGATGAGAGCGACGACGAAAGCAACTCAGATTCGGATTCCGACAGCGAGGCAGAGCTAGGAGAGGACATGATTGGACATGCGCCAAGACTTGCTACCATGACGGCCGGACTGCAAAGGGACGCAAAATCTGCTGCTCGGGCGAAGAGTCAGGAAGATGGTGTATACAGACCTCCACGTATTTCTGCTACAGCCATGCCGACGACAGATCGGAGAGAGAAGGCTGAGCGCAGACCAGCCAGGTCTGGTGTGCTGGACGAGTATGTCTCCAATGAGCTGTCGCAAGCACCTCGTGCGCAGCCAAGTGTTGGCAGCAATTTGGCGGCCGGCGGTCGACAAAGCAAGAACGCGAAACAGATGCGCGAGGAAGCTGAGAGGCGGGAATATGAAGAGACAAATCTTGTGCGTCTACCAGCTATGTCTAAGAAAGAAAAGGCGAAGAAGGGTCTTGGTCGTCAGCGTGATGGCGGTTTTGGAGGTGAAGAGTGGAGAGGCTTGGGTAATAGTCTGGACAGAATTGGTGATCTAACTAAGAGGAAGGGCAAGGATAGTGCTCTGGATAAGAGTCGGAAGAGAAGAGCAGTGGAAGACGGACCGAGAGGCGATGGTATTGGAGGCGCCTTCGACATGAAGAAGAGGAGGCTGTCGAAGAAGGGTAGAATATAGCCCTGAAAATCCGGAAACTTATTCGCTGAAGCAAGGGAATGAGAAGCTCTGACTGCTCTTATGTAGTCGGAACTGTCATTACGCGGAAATCATGTTGCGGAACTCCACATAGTGGCGAGGCTTCAGAATCAAGTCTTGACAGACTATGTTGTTTCCGACGACAATTAGAATTGCTTCTGACTTTTCCCAAGATGCGTTTCATCACCCTTCGCGATCAGGATTTGCTTATATACCTTGCTCCCAAGCCCCAGGTCGCCTACTCCGCGTTTTACACTGCTCCATCCTACATCTCCTCGGACAACCATGGCCGATGACACGGGCTTTTTACAACCCCATAATCCCAACACTCTGTCCCAGGGCCGCAGAAGCATTTTACAAGCATTTAACAACCAGGTTAGGGAATCCAGTCGAGTAATCGTAGGCGTAGCAGGGACAAGCTGGAACTTCATCGCAATCAGGAGTCAAGGGCTTTGCAGTGGTTTCTCCGATGATACTTCAACACGTCAGTACGTGTTAGGTTGACTGCGTCGTTGTCTGGATGGGACCTGCGCCAAGATGATCGCAACGATTTTCATGGTGACTTTTGCCATGATCTCTGAATGGTGGCGTATGAGTTAGGATAGCAGCTGGGCTTGATGGCTCAATGTCGTCGACAACGACACAATTTATAATGTCGAGAACCCAGCCGCGCGGAAATCGTGCTGCGGAGCTCCACTGGTGCTTTCCGAGACATTAAGCATGATTCTGTAAGTAGACTGAGCTCATTTAACGGCAAACGATACGGCCGTGAAGAACCCTGAAACCAGGAGCTTTGTGTATGTGGTATGTATGGCAAATCGACTTTACTCCATAGGCATGATCAATGTCAGGGTGAGCATTTCACGCTTCTAACGGCAGCTTGCTACGCGATGGTACCCTGTATGGCTCCCTGGCCTGAGCAACTGTAAAGATTCTCGAGAGGGTTCGCGGCTTGTTCATTCAGATCAATGCTTGGTGTAGTGTTCTTTGCTGATCGGCATAGTCGAATCTGGTAGAGAGCATCCTGAGTCTGTGAGGGACTTTTGTGCGTGAACCTAAATGGCCGAGGATGATCAGATGATTACACCAACGACTGGTCTGTCTGCGGTTCAGCGTGCTTTGCTGCCGAACGGACATGCTGGATTGAAATTCATGCTATCCTGAGACGCCAAAAGGTAGAATCTGGGGCTGAACAGAGGCCAGGTAGAGCACAGAGTGGTCTAGACAATGGCAAGGTTGAGAGAATAATACGCCATTCTTGTCCGCAGCTCTATACATCAGGTAATGACCAGATCATTACCGAGTACCGGCAGTGAACCAGCTGTACGTTTTCGAAGGGTGGCTGCGATAGCTTGGCTAGAGAGCGCAGCTTTGATACAGTACAGTGTTGAGTTGGGCTGATGTGATCGCGTACATTGTACGAGTCTGGAAGGAATCTTGTGAAGGACGTGTCGATGTTGCTCCGGAAATTGGACCCTACTGTGCTTTTCCTAAAGGTTGAGAATGCCAAGAACCCGGGTTTGTGACCCTCGTAGATCTTCGAGATTAGACTTCTTTATGCCTTTAAGCACGATAATGCCTATATAAGGTCTTACCGCTATTAAATCTAGCCTCTTACGATGTCTTATTATACGTTACTACTACTAGAAATCGCTATTCTTATCGCTATATTAATAGTAACTAATCTATAGCGCCTATATCTCGAATACTATACTATAGCGGAGGTACGTAGTTCTCGCTCGCGGAAGCTAGTTTTAAAAGACCTACTAGCGTATAAAGAAGCTACTAAGTAGCGCGAGTCGCTTACTAAGAAGAAGGGTAAGAAGAAGAAGGATAGTAGTAGTAGAAAGTAGAAGATAGCGTAGTAGAAGAAGTTTAATAATATACCGGTATTCGAGGCCGCGGGCTATAAGGATTACTAGATTAACGATGCCGCTACGGCTATAGAAGATAAGGTCGCTAGCGAAATTAATATTACTAGTAAAGTTAAAGTTAGCGAATTAACGCGTTTAGCTAAGGTCTCGCCTATAAGATAGTAGGCGTAGCGCCTAGTAAAGGGTTAGTAGATAAATAAGGAAGATATATCTACGCTATCTTACGACCCTCGTAAGGATTTATAGTATAAATAAACCTAGCGCCTTCTTACTAATAATAATAAGCTAGCCTTTAAGAACTATAATCGTACTAGCGCTAGTACTTAATATACTAAAGATACGTACTATTAGGCTAACGAGGAAGCGTAGAAGAAGTAGCTCTATATCGGTAACTATATATTAATTATATCTACGTTTAAAGTACTAAAGGGTAATTAGTTTAAATAGAGTTAAAAGAAAGGTAAGGTAATAATATTCTTATTCTTACCTAATAGGTATATCCGCTTAACTTTATATACTAATTTCTTCTATAGCGGACGATTATAATAAGGCTCTCGACTACGCTATAGAGTTAATAAATAATACTAGAGATAAGATTAAGATTAATATTAAGTTTAAGACTACTACGAAGGATACTAGCTCTAGAGCTATTCTTAAGGTTAGTAAATTAAAGCCGAACGATTAGTAGAATATCGATAGTCTTGCCTTTATTACTAAAGAATAGAAGTTAGGTAACTATACGACTAAGCTACTTACTAATTATATATATACCCTCCCTAGCTATAAGAACTATAGCTAATACTACTATAGACCTAAAGGCCTACTAGATATTAATTGCAACTATTACTAGCTCTATAGCGAGGCTATAAAGCTATAGTCTTATACCCTTACTATAAAGTAAGAAGGCGTAACTTTAATAAAGCCGCTATATAGTATATTCGCTAAGATATAGTAATATAAGGAGAAGATATAGTCTCGTAAACCTACTAGTCTACTTACCGCTATAAAGGAGCCCTTCTAGTTATAGACTCTAGTAAGGGCACGCTCTACGCCTATAGTTTATCTACCTCTAGCTCCTACTATTAATTATGCTAGTCTTATCTAAATAATATTTAATTTAGTTAACTAGAAGCTAGGCGTTACTATAAGCGCTTAGCCTATTTAAGAAGCTTAGCCTATATAATAAGAGTCTCCTATTCTAAGGTATATTACTAAGCAACTTAATATACTACTAAGAAGTCTACTAAGATAGTTCTTTTAATAGGTAGTAATATAGTAC
>JAASFE010004503.1:108370-172387 GCA_013365205.1 Pseudocercospora cruenta
CGTATAGCGTAGTATATATTTCCTCGAGATATGCCTCTAGCCGGGTTAATAAGTACTTAAGTAGGTAGATTTCTACCTCCTTTATTATCTTCCTTTTATAATTCGTCTTAAACTACTTAAATAGTAAGAATACCTTACTAAATAGATTATAGTAGTACTTCTATCGATATACGGTCGACTAGCTCGCACCTATCTTTAATACTATATTAATTACCTTATAACCGCTATTAAAATAAATTTTAGTAAGTTAAGTAGTATAGTTAGGTAGGGGTATAAGAAGGGTATAGATAGCGTAGAAGAGCTAGAATAATAATAATAATACCTTAGACTATATATTCAACGGCTATACTATTAACATAAACACTATTTTAAGCGTGGTATTGCAATGGGTCGAGAGGAGGACGAAATGCCCGATTTACTAGTAAAAACTTGGTAGGGTTCCTCCAGTTCTTGGCATTCTCAACCTTCCGGAAAAGCACAGTATTCAGCCAAGCTTTGCATCATGGGCTGTTGACTTCAACAGCAACGCGTGTAGCCAGATCTCATCCTCTTCATACCACTTTGCCAGCACCCATATGTCATGAGGGTACTTCGAGAGCAAGTTCAAGAACTCGTGTCGTCTTGAAACAAACAGATAAGTATGGCTTCTTTCGCAGGCATCTTAGTTGGACACAATAGCATTGAATTCAACAATCACTACTCACAGACAGCAACACAAAGAATCGTTCGCGACATCCTAAAATTACGACTTATGGAGCTTAATCAGGTCTTCGAGTATCGGGGCTGGACAATCAACTATGCTCTAGTAGAACCGGCACCAAGAGTGGGATCGCAACCAGATGACCTGAAGACTGCAGTGTTTGTGCATGGCACGCCATGGTCATCTGTAACGTTTTGGCCAGTAGCGAGAACGTTGTTGGCACATGGAGTCCACAGGGTACTTCTCTACGACTTGCCAGGCTATGGCGAATCCCAAAGATACGAGCCCGTCGAATTGCATATCGAAGAGACCGAACAAACACATTTCGAAGGAGACACATCAGTGCGATTCCAGGCCGAGGCGCTTTCTGAGCTTCTGCAGCACCTGAAACTTGACGGTAAGAATGGAAATAGAGCTCCCGCGGTAATCGCGCACGATATCGCTGGAACGATCGCTTTACGAGCACACCTCATTCACGGCTTATCGTTCTCGAGCCTGCTTCTTATGGACACCAATACAGTTCTGCCGTGGGGCGATGGATTCTACAAGCTCGTCCGCTCTGAACCGAGTGTCTTTCTCCAGCTTCCCCACGGAATATACGAAGCCATGCTTAGAGCTGTCATCCGGAGCGCAACTTTCAATCCCGACAAGTTGAAAGCAGATTGGGAAGAGCTACTAGCCAAGCCATGGCTAGCCGGTAGTGAGAGCACACCAGAAAAGCAAGAGGAAGCCCAAAAGAGCTTCGTCAGGCAGATTGCACAGGCCAACGATGAAGATGTTGCTGAGATGTTGGACAAGAGCATGTATAGCCAGGTCTCTTGCCCAGTGAAGATATTGTGGGGAGAACATGATCAATGGATCCCGAAGGAAAAGATGGAGAGCCTCGCCGGTATGCTCGGAGATAATTTGAAGGAGTTCGTGGTCATTCCGGAAGCCGGCCATCTAATTATGGTTGACCAGCCAGAAAGAGTGACAGTGGAGATCTTTTCATGGCTGTCTGAACGGTGACACATTCTTAGCCGCTTCGATTGATACAGAAACAGCAAATGGCTCACTCACCGAGGATCCAGATTGAAGTGACCGAGAATGCAGCTGGCTTGGGTAAGGTCTTCAACAAACATGAATACCTGATCAACGGCTCCTTGGGTTGTCACTAATGTGAAAATGCATACTGCTTCACAGTAGCTTTCATATCTTGGTTCATTGCATCTCCCTTGATACGTGATCCGCATGCACGCCAGGAGTGTGAGGCGACCCTTGCAGTTCCACCCATCAGGTAGCTGATAGCTGACATAGTTCGACGGGAGTAATATGGACTGAAGACGGGGTGTGCGGACAACGGAATAGTGAAACAAGACCTGAGCAACAAGAGAGCTCCGGCAGAGCGACTGCTTCAACTACGGCCATCTCTTCGTGATCAGCACTACCAGTACTTGATCAGGATAGGACTTGGAGACAGCTCACCCTGCTTGTGCCACCGCTTCCTCGTCAAATATTCTTGGCCGTCGGTCTTCTGGCCCCACAAGGCACAGGGCTGAAGGAGCTGAAGGTGCGGATCGAATCGAAGAGCTGATATTAGCAACTTAGACACACGTCCTTGTGTCTTTGCATACTCTTGATCTCACTGCTCGTCCGTACTTCATCACAATGCTCCACTACACGATCGTTCTCTCACTCACTTCACTGGGGTTGATACTGCTTTTCGCTCAATGGCTGCGCCTCAAAAACCCAAAGCCAAGGCTACCTCCTGGTCCCAAGCCCGTTCCGCTATTTGGCAATGTCAATGACCTGCCGCCCAAGGGAGGTCGTGACTGGGAGTTTTGGTATCAGCACAACAAGCTCTACGGCCCTATCAGCTCAGTCACTGTATTCGGCACGACTATCGTAATACTGAACGACTTAGAAGTGGCCACAGAACTGCTCGAGAAGCAGTCCAATGCCAGCCTGAATCGACCGCATCTGAATTTCCTCATGGGCTTGTAGGTGCATCCTTTTCTATCAGACTTATTGACTGACACTCCACTAGATGCGGCTGGGTACATGTCGTCTCACTTCTTTCAAGCGGCCATCGCCTGCGGGCTTCGCGAAAGCATTTCCATTCGGTAATGGGAACGCAACAGAATCTCGCGCGCTTCTTGCCACTGCAAGAGGCCGAAAGTCACCGCTTGTTGCTTCGTACGCTGAAGCAACCGAATAGCTTCTTGAAGCATATACGAACAGAAGTTGGCTCGATCATCCTCAAGCTCGCCTATGGCTACACGTCCGCCACTGATCAGCCTGATCCTTTGATCGAACTTTCAGACTTGACTCATCGACACGCTGGTATCGGTGCGCAGCCTGGCGCTTGGGCTGTCGATTTCATTCCTGCTTGTAGGAGCTTCACCCGCATTCTTCGAAAGCTATCAACATTGACATGTTGCAGTGAAATATGTGCCAGACTAGTTTCCCGGAGCAAGTTTTCAGCGAACTGCAAAGGATTTCAGAGGGAAGATTATGGAAGCCATCTACCGACCGGCAAAATTTGTGGAACATGAGGTGGAGAGAGGCACGAATGAGCCTTCCTTTCTATCAGTCGTTCACGAGCAAGCCGGCGAAAAGCTGAGTGCCGAGGAGCAGGATATTGCAACCTATTCTGCTCACTCGCTATATGGTGGCGCTTCTGATACTGTGAGTCGGCTCAAATGCATTTCGAGGCCTGCATTAATGGACTATGAAGACCGTCAGCACTCTCTCAACCTTCTTCTTGGTGATGGTTCTGCATCCTGAAATCCAGCATAAGGCCCAGGCAGAAGTGGACAGTGTGGTAGGAAACGCGCGACTGCCAGGCATTAAACATCGTGATCGTCTGCCGTTTTTGCAAGCCATCATCAAAGAATTGTTGCGCTTTCATCCAGTAGCACCCACCGGTCTCCCCCATCTGATGGCTACAGATGCCACATGCGCAGGATATGACATTCCGAAAGGAGCCATATTCATTGCGAACCTATGGTAAAATCGAAGTAGGACTTCTAGAAGACCGCGACTGACTTGGTCTAGGGGCATTGGACGAGATACATCACTCTACACTGATCCTCACCTTTTCCAACCGGAACGCTTCTTAGGTGATCGACCAGAGCTCGATTCGCGAACCTGGGTCTTTGGCTTCGGGCGACGTGCATGTCCAGGCAAGTTGTTGGCAGAGCAGACCATCTTCCTCACGATCTCAAGAGTCTTGGCTGTCTTCGACATTAGCAAGCCGAATAATCCTGAGGGAGAGCCTGCCGTGCGTTTTGAGCCGGGAATGGTTAGCCAACCTGAGCCATTTCAGGCAAGTATCAAACCCAGATCGCCAGAATGCGAGAGGGTGATCGAGCGTGCCGAGAAGATGTATCCGTTGCAGCAAAGCAGTGCCGACACGCTACGCGGTATCACAAGTTGGTACATTGGACTTTCAGAAGAGCATAGCACTTGTTCGTGGTTGTGATGCGGCAGTTTCTGGAAATGCTGCGAAGATGCCGACTCTTCCTGAATGATGTGGGCCATAGACCTCATGAGCTGTAATTTGATCCTTTTTTGAGACTCCTGTGGGTACTGTGTAGATGGTCCATTGGGCAGAAAAGACGGAAAACAGTCGCTTGGTGATTTAGCCTGTTGTCGCCGCCCGTAACGAGGTCATCGCTGGCACTGTGTCGCGATTCGGGGAAAGGGATGCCGAGGTCAAAAAGTAAAATCACCACTCCTCCCACTTCCCGATGTTTGGCAGTGATTTCTTTCCACCTTGCGTACTGTTTCCATTTTTCATCTTTCACAGCCCCAAAAGAATGCGCAGGAGAGCCTGTGTCTGGTCGGCAAGATGCACGAATCGACGAAGTCGCGGTCCAGCGAGCTGGGCACTTCAACGAGCTTGAACAGCAGCGAGCGCTCTCTCCGACGTCGACTTGCTTTCAATTCGCAGCTCCGCTCTCGAACAATGTCCATGATGAAAAGCAGATGATGCGAGATACTTGTTGGGTCTTGATTCGCAGTTGCACCGTCCTGCTCAATCAAGCTCGCCTGAGCAGTTATACTCTCCAAGCAACATCAGTTTCCACTGGCGACAACCTCCGGTCCTGGCCTCAGCTCAGCTCAGCTCAGCTTCTATTTTCTGGTTCGCGCGAGTAATCACAGTCGCGTGCTATTCTGCTCGTGAAATGTCAGGCAATGCGCGGAACCTATAAGGGCTCCTGCGCTGAATTCTGGATGTCAGAACGCACGTCCGGACAGGCCTCCTACACGAATCCATCATGCCTCCTATCCGTGGCGATCGTGCCAACACCTACTACCATCATCTCCGGCTTCGTCTCTGTCCTTGGGAATGGCGAATACATTGTTGACGGTCGCGAGGCGATATCTCGGCGAACTGACCTCGGACATTTCCACTCTAAGCCGGTTTGCTTGCCGCAAACGACACAGGCCGGCATGGCTTTGCGAGAGATGTCCACCAAGTGGAAGCATTGCTTGGAATCACAGGTCATGAGGTCGGTAGGTGGAGGTGAGGTCAACTGACTTCACAAAGCGCCGAGTTACTCTGCACTACTCCAAATGGACCCCATGGCAATTCATCCGCGTCTTCCTCCTCAATGGCGACCACTAAGGCAAGCTGTTGGTCCCATAATCAAAGACCCACCTGGAATTTTCCACGTGCGTCCGGCAGGCACTTCGGTCACGGCTTCGCCACAGACATCACTAGATCTTACAAGAGCCAGCGAATCGGATCCGAAGTAGGCCAACTACTATGGCATTGCCAGCGCTTCTGAGAGCAGCTTTCAATGCCAGTAAGCCAGATCAGCCTTCCTTTCACATCATAGAGAGTGTACTGGTCAATGCTTGGCTCCACTTCGCGTTGTCACTGAGCTGGACTGTGCAGCCGGCGTGGAGGACAGCTCGCCAGGAGAACTGCTCAAGTCACAGTAAACTGCGCATGCGAGATCAGACGATATCAATTTATTTTCTTTCGACACGTGCGACGACTAGGGCCTCAACAACTGCAGATTGCGGGAAACTGCGACATCTGCTCGAGAAATCATCGCTCGAGGCTGAGTCTCCTGCTTGGCGACCATCTGCGGTCTTGGAGGTAGTCTCCACAATAGCCCTGAACTTGTACTCGGCAGGAGAATCGAGGCTTCAGCCAATACCTCTAATCGGAGACTTGAAAGGTGTCGAGGCCATCTGCGGTTAGCAACTTTTGCTCGATGTCCTGAAGGCGAGCAGGCGCTCATAGAGAATATCCGTATAGGCGTCGCTCCGAATGTGGTCGCAATGCCTGGAGAATTTCACACGGCAATGACGCTGCTCAGATCAGTTCCGGAGAAAATGCACCTCTTAAAAGCTTTTGCAGGGCAGCAGACCCTCGAATGGCCACCCAAAGCTCCACGATGTCTGACAGAGAAGCGGCAGAGCTGCCGAGCTCAGTACCGCTTCTTTCCGACAGTTCCCAAGCGCGCGACTGCATGAATTCTCCGACCGCAGACTCCGACATAACCCTCTCAGGTTCAGACCTGCATCGCGCAATGCACGAACTCTTCAACACTATCAACGTCGTTTGCTGGAATAGATAAGGTTCGACGCGTGAGACGGCCCGCTGCTAGCTTCCGCTTTCTGCCAAGGGTCCGCCAGAAACCGATGTAAAACCCTTTCACGATAACGCGAACAGCTTCTTTGCAAGGAAGAGCGCCAGCTCAATCATGACGTATCGTCTTTTGACGACATCTGACTTCAGACTGCTGCACAATTCGACTTGTGCTTATGCACTTTTAGTGTTGCGAAATCTCTGCGTAACACGAAGTGATATGCTAAGCTTCACGCTTCTCTCTGGAACGTTTCGGCTGTCTGACTGGTGGCGATATCTCGCATGCTTTCGGTGCTGTCACGGCGGTATGGTGGACCTCACTCCTGTGGTCCACGATGAGATCATCCTCAACAGCAGCATTCTTCGCTGTGACACCATGGCGTCTTGGTTGTGATGGCCGACAGCCGGGTGCAAGAACCACATGCTCCAGAAGCACAAAAAGGTAGGCTTGCCGCTTCTGTCTCTCCGATGTACCTCTCCTACCTCACCCCGTCCCGTCAAATAACCCCCTTCTATACTGTGTGATCACTTCAGTAAAGATGGTAGCGCGACCGGGACCATCAAGATCCTCCAGTGTCTGGGGACCACCAGACCAGAAAGTCGAGACACCCTACAGCAGTGCATGGAATACTCCAGATACGCAGTCGGAAGTTCAGCAAGAGAAGGTTCAAATTGGATTAGGTCGAATAGTGGGAGGATCTTATCTCGATGCAAACAAAGAGGCAGGATTACATGAGGATCATGGACCGCTGCAGGAGGTTGACATTGATATGCCTCTTACTCTGACTGAGGTGGTCTACCAAGGAGATAAGGAATACATCAAACTCGGATTTGCCAAAGGAGACTGCGAGAACCCTTTCAACTGGAACCCGTGGTACAAGCGCAGTGTGACAACCATGCTCAACCTCATGACTCTCTTCATTGGATTGGCAACGACGGCATACAGTTCTGGTATCGACTCGATGACCGCAGAATTTGGCGTCCCGAACATTATTGGCCAACTCGGACTCTTCCTCTTCAACTTTGTCTGCGCCATCGCTCCTCTCTTCCTGGCGCCTTTCTGTGAACTTGTCGGCCGCAAAGTCGTCTACTCTGGAGCATACCTCTGCTTCTCCCTTTGCTTCATCGGTCTGGCCTTGGGCAAGAACATCGCCACCATCCTCGTCATGCGGGGTTTCCTCGGTCTTTTCGGATGCGTGGGTACCATCCTGGTCGGAGGCACCTTTGACGACATGTACGAGCCACGTGAGCGAAGTCGACCCATGGCTATGTTCTCATACATCGCTATTTTGGGAACGGTTTCTGCTCCCATCTACGCCGGCTTCATCGATCAAACAATTGGCTGGCGCTGGATCGAGGGAATCCAAGGTCTCTCGAACATTCCTCTCCTCATCTGTATCTTCGTCTTCTTCCCTGAGACTCGTGGAGGTGTAACCCTGGCCAAGCGCGCGAAGACCCTGCGAAAATTGCTGAACGACGAACGATATGTCTCACCAGATGAGATCGAAACGCCATCGCTCAAGTCAATGTTAAAAGCGTCTTCGGTCAAGGCCTTCAAAATGCTTGCAACAGAGCCTGTAGTCTTTGCTTTTGGTATCTGGATCGCATTTTGCTGGTTCGTGGTATTCCTCTTCCTCTCGGTCATCCCGATCACTTTCTCTGAGAAGCGCGGCTGGCCTGAGGGTGTTTCTGGACTTCCATACATTTCACTGGCCATTGGTACGACTCTTGGCTGGGCAGCACACCACCTTCAGATGCGGAAGTACGAAAAGATCGTTGACGACCCAGACATTGTTGCGACGCCCGAGCATCGACTCTACGGAGCCATGTACGGCGCCGTCTGGTTCCCCATCGGCCTGTTCATCTACTCTTTCACACAATACGGCTACATTCCATGGATCGCGCCCACCATTGCTCTCGCACCGATCGCTTTTGGTATCTACTTCGTGTTCGAGAGCACATACTCGTTTACCGCAGACTGCTATGGCGATAGCTCTTCCTCTGCAATTGCTGGTCAAGGCTTCATGAGGAATACCCTTGGTGCCGTGTCGCCACTTTTTGCAAGCGCCTTCTTTCACAATGTCGGCAGCCAGTACGCTGGTCTCATTCTGGCACTCGTTGGTACGGGCCTGAGCATGATCGCTTTCGTCATGTTCAAATTTGGTCCACAGCTTCGAGCAAGATCAAAGAGAGCCAGAGAGTTTTAGAGTTTTGATAGCATATTTTCAATGCAACTTTTACTTGTTCAGGTCATTCCCAGAATGATTTTGGGGTGAACATGATTGTTCCGATCGATCGCCTCTACCATCCATTCCACACTCACGTCAAGCACCATCGATCTCGCATCGATACAGCTCTACCTAGGTGGTCGAACGCGTGAGACGCCAGTCGTCTGTCTACCAGCCCAGATCTTCGGAGCTTGTTAGAGGCGTACCCAGCTTGACTTGGCTTCAATCGACAAGCACTCGCAGATTGGAGCGAATGCATCACAGAACATTTCGTCGCTGTCTGGCCGCACCAGGTGCTGCTTCAGCTCGACGAATCCATTGCTGGCGACAGCCACTACCAATTCATCTGGAACCAAAGATTGCAGGAAATTTACAGTCGATTTTCCCTATCTGTTTCGACAACAAGTGACGCGCTCCTAGCCTCACGCAGACGTAGCTCAATCATCAATATCATGATTGCAGTCACTTGTTGTGTGATCACGAGCTCGATCCTCGACATCGGAAGGAATGGAGTTCAGCCCGACTTGACTGCCTCGTCCTGAGTAGCTGACAGATATATGTCGATGACTCGCTCTACCAGGAACAAGAATTTCTTCCGGATAAGGGTGTACCCTCGATCTTCGTCAGCATAGCAGGCTCCGTGTCGTCATCGAAGAGCTGACTCCGGCGTCTGGGAAGGAGCTGATTCTGAAGATTGATCTTTCTTGAGCCGATGATCGTAAGGCAACAGAACTTCGGAACACTTCACGATTACGCTAGCTCTCTCTCATCACTGGTGCAGCATATTGCAACTCTCGAGTTTGCATGTATCCAGATATAGTGAGGTTTCCGAGACCTACGCGTTCTCAGCTCCAACTAATCAGTAGTATAGAACATTACGGATTCCCACCCAAGATCAGTGACGCCCTTTAGAGGTGGAGCTGACGATGAAAAACTGTCGCAATTTGGTGAGGTCCGCCAAGGTCTACGCGTAACAAACTCCTACTCTTTAGCATCGTATTGACAGACCGGATTTCCGACCATGAGCTGAGTCCAGCACCCGGGAATGAGCTAGCTGTGAAATTAGTCAAATTCGGTGAGGTTCTCGAGTCTTACCCGTGTTCAGCTCCTACTCATTATTGGCAGCACACGGTCCGAAATTCCATCAAAGACCCCCCGAATAGAAGAAGCCGGTAATGGAGTCCGTTCAGTGCGAGGCGTCATTGGTCAAATTTGTGAAGGTCCGCAGTGTCCCACGAGCATCCAGCTCCAGCTCATAGGAAGCAGGACATAGTCCGGGTTTCCGCCCAAGACCTGAGATGTCCCCTAAGAGGCGCAGCTACTGACGATTCTGTGTATTGGAGGCATCGCTTTCTCAATTTCAGTGAGCTCCCCAGGCCTCACACGTATCCAGCTCCTGCACTTTAGCAGCTCATTACATACCGGATTTCCATCCATCGGCTGAGTATTATATCGGGAGATGGAGCTGAAGATGGAATTCGTTCGATTCGAGACGATGTCTTATTGGGTTTGGTGAGGTCCGTCGTCTCGCGCGAGGCCAACTCCTGCTCATAAGTAACTCAATCACATACCGTGTTTCGTCCGAAAGGCTGAGTGCAACATCGAGAGAAGGAGTTGATCACAAAATTCGCCCTTTTCAGGCGGCCTTGAGTCAAATTTGGTAAGGTTCGCCCAGTTCACACATATCCAGCTCCTGCACATTAGCAGCCCAATTATACACCGGTCTCTCTCCGAGGGCCTGCGTACAATATCGAAAATAGAGCTAATCACGGAATTCGCTCATTTTGAGGCGGATTTCGGTCAACTTTGATGAGCTCCTCGGATCTCACGCGGAAGCAACTCCTGTTTGTAACTATCACATCTCATACCAGTCGTCGTCTCGAAGGCTTAGTGCAACATCGGGCGACGGAGCTGATCCTACATTTTGTTCAATTCTGGTGGCTGTTTGGTGACTTTCGTCGGCTCTCACGTGAAATCAACTCCTACTCGCCAGCACGGTATCTTATGCTGGTTTTCCTTCGAAGGGCTGAGTGCAACATCAGATTATAGAGCTAATTCTTGCTTTGCTGGCTATTTGGTGAGGTCCGTGGGGTCTTACACGAAATTGGCTCCTAATTGTTAGCCAGCATATCACCATCCGGTCTTCCTTCGAAGAGCTGAGTACAGCATCGGGTGATGGAGCTGATTCTGGCTTTGGTGGCCTTTGAGTAAGGTCTGTAGGATCTCACACGAAATCAGCTTCTGACTATGGGCAAGCATATCCCCTTCCGGGTTTGCTTCGAAGGGCTGAGTGCAACATCGGGTGATGGAGCTGATTCTGGCTTCGCAGGCCTTTCGGTGAGAGCCGCAGGGTCTCACACGAAATCAGCTCCTAATTATGGGCCAGCGTATCACCTTCCGGTTTTCCTTCGAAGGGCGGCGTGCAACATCTTGTGATGGAGCTGATTTGAAATTTTGTTCATTTTGGAGGCTATTTGGTGAGGTCCAAGGGACCTCACGAACATTCAACTCCGTTCGCTATGCTATCTCTGGGTATTCCAACCACAACATGAGTACCCTAGTTCATTCCAGAACGCCAGAAGCAAGCCCATTAATTGTACCAAAATGAGACGGAGAAGCTCGTCGTCAGTCCCTCCACGTAATGAAACCAGCCCACTGGTATGTACAGACACTCGCCAGGCGCCAGAATTGCCTCCAAATATGGGGCGGCCTCGAACTCTGGGTACAGGCACCGCTGCACACCCTTCCTTGCCTTGTTCTCCGCAGAGTCCTTCGTCGACGTCTCCGGGCGCGTGGTCATGATCGGTGGTACGAAGGGCTGAACGTCCACTTTGGACGTGTTGCTCATGTCGACTCCATCGTCATCGATGCCGCGAGGATACATCTTGGCGCGGTGGTCTGGGTGGTAGAGACGGACGTACTTGTAGCCGTGGACCTGGCACAGGATGTTGTGGTATGGATCCGTGTGGAGCGGCGTCTTGGTGCCGGCTGGACCCAGCCAGGCGTTGATGATGGGCTCGTCAAGCTGTCGAGCGTCTGCGAGACCAGGCGTTTGTGCGGCGGCGCCGGTGGCACGTGGTGGGGTGTTGTAGCAGTAATCTGGAATGCTGATGTCGTTCTTGAGGTCTGGCAGCTTGTCGAAGAGGTCATGCTGGGCAAGGTAGCCAGTAGCGTGCGGTCGCCGTGGTAAGAGGTATGTGTCGATGAAATCGCCGAATGGCATGAGTTTCTGCGACCAGCCAGCATCGGTGTAGCTTTCGCCTATCTCAACGGGGACCTGACACGACAATCAGTAAAAGCAAGCACTGGCCAGGTTAGGGTCGGAGACACATACCAAGCGTTTTCCATCAAGCGAGCGCGACTTGAGGTAGTTGACATCGTTCCACAGTGTTCTTGCCGGCCAGCGATCGAATGTGCCAGATATGATGAAGGGAGTTTGAGGAGCCATAGCAAGCTGGAATCTCTCAAAGTCGAGGGGTTCATCATGGCGCTTGACTTTCATCAAGAGCCATTGCAGGAGACGAGGCCGATTGATCTCCAAGCGCTCAGGGATGAAGCGCTGCGGGTTGAAGTCGAGAGGGTGTGTGTTGGTGATAAGTTGGTTTAGTTGGTCAAAGACCGAGTCGAAGAGCAGCTTACGACCAGGTGCACCGGAGACAATGATTGCACGGTCAAGCGTATTGACGAGCTCAGCGAAAGAAGTGTCGTCGATGAGATCCGTGAGGGTTTGAGGCTGCTGGTGACGCTCATCGTCGTTGGAGTTGGCAGTCGATTCAGCCGCAAGCGAGTTCAGCTGCTGGACGGCGAGATGGAGGCTAGCATCTTCAAAGAGACGGCGCCAACATGTTGGCACGTTGGCGTAAGGCCAGGTGGCGAGCTTCTCCTTTGCAAGGGCGATAATCTCGCGTGGACGGTCGGCGATGATGCGCAAGTGTGCCATACCGGCTGATTGGATGCTCTCGTTCGGCACAGCAAGGTCGATGCCCCATTGTATGTAGGATGCGATGGCGAGCAGTTTCTCGCTAAGCTCTTCTTGTGTCGAAGCCATAATTGTCGAGGGCGTTGTGTTGATGCAGTGTGGTGTTGTCGAGGGCTGCGAAAAAGAACAGCGGAAACTAGGCTGAAGAAGTGAGGATTGTGGAGGCTAAAGACCCTCCGAACTGCCGCAAATCGTTCAAGGGCGGTGGGATACAATGGACCAATTCAACATGCCAAGATAGCAAGGCGTTGTGTTAATGCAGGGTGGTGTTGTTGGATGGTTGTGTAATGTCGAAAGCCAAAACAAGGCCAAAGAAGTGATGGTTTTGGAGGCAAGAAACTTCCGGGACTGCCAAGGAAAGTCTAGAGGCGGCGGAAGACAATGAGCCAGTTGACCATAACAACACACGGGCGGGTCCACAAAGATACAGTATGGACTTACTGATGTTGTAGCAACGACAGCGTAGCGTTGACTATCTAGTCTCTCTGTTGTACATTCGCAATGCTGAGGTCCATCAGATCTCGAGCGAGCCGGTAAGCAGTGACTTCCGGCTGCTAGATCCGACGAAGAACGGATAACTGCCTTGCTGCAGCTGCCACTGCTGGTGTACCACATTCCACACAGACAAGTCTCGCCTTGTGATCTTAAATGTGGCTATCTTGCTTTGTCCAACCTCCAAATTGACACGGTCGAAACCTCGCAGTTGCCATTGAGGTGCCGTGGGAATGGTTACGTACAGCTGGGGCACCTCCGCTCCAGCTACATCGCCAGTGTTCTCGATGTCAACGGTGACGGTGAAGATCTGATCCCAAAGCTCTGGATGACCTCCTTGAGGAATCGTGGCATTCGCGGGTGGCCATTCGCTCGTGCTGGCGTTCTTGGCGGTGATTTGGAGATTGCTGTATTCGAATTTCGTGTAGCTTAGACCGAAGCCGAACTCGTACTCTGGCGTAATGTTGAACTTGTCGAAATGGCGATAGTCGATGTACAGTCCCTCTGTGAAGTTGTCTTGCGGGAATGGCCCAGAGCCAATCGTGGAGTTGAGAAGATTCCCGTAATCGCTCTCGTTCTTTGCGACAGTGAAAGGCAAGCGGCCTGAAGGCGAAACATCGCCATACAGCACATCCACAATGCTGTTGCCACTCTCCTCACCAGGTAGCAGCGCATACACGATCGCAGTCACGTTTGGATGCGCCACCCACTCATCGACCACACGAATGCCGGCAGAATGAATCACGACAATCGTATTGGAGCAATTCGTTGCCACATTCTTCACGAGATTATCGCTGAACTCGTCCTTCAACGACTCCCGATCGAACGACTCGCTAGCATACGCATTGATGAACACCAAGCACGCATCCGCGTTGGCATACACAGTTGGATTGACGGCAGCAAAGTCCCATCGAACGGTACCTCTATCGGCGACAACCCTCCTCTGAATCGCCTCGAACGGACTGACAACATACGAAGGAGTGTTGGATCCGCTACCTCCGCCAGTGACGAGGGTTCCGTTGAAGGTATTCCAACCAAAATTCACATCATAACCACCGCCGAAGCGGGCTGGTGTGGTCCATGGGGAGTCTGGTAGCTTGGCATCATATCCATAAATATTGAGGAACCTTGGCTTCTCAAGTGGCAAAGCACCATCGACATTCTTGACAAGCACGGTTCCTGCAGCTCCGATTTCCCGGATCAAGGCTGCGTGGTTGCCGCGGACATCAATGATCGGGTGCTCCTGATTGTAATTGTATACGCCAACATCTGGATACCCTTCGTCTTGGCCAAGATGATACCAAGCTGCGAGGATACGAGTAACCATATCGTCCAAGCGAGTTTCAGAGACGGAACCGTTGTTGATGGCCTCGGTCAAATTATTGCCCCAATAGCCACCGTCTGGCATAATGAGGTCCAGTCCAGCGTTGGCTGCAGCCACTCCAGCATGGTTGGCTCCCCAGTCAGACGTCACGAATCCTTGAAAGTTCAACTCTCCCTTCAGTATTCCATTAAGAAGCTTGGAATTCTGGCATCCATAGCTATTGTTGACTCTCTGGTATGAGCACATAGCTGACGCCGCTCCGGCTTTCACAGCATCCATGAACGGGAAAGCATAGAGCTCATGGATTGAGCGATCATCGGCGTTCGTGGAGATGGACTCGCCCATGGAGCCAGGATTGCGTCTCCATTCCTGCTCGTTCAGGAGCCAGTGCTTCATCTGCGAGATGACGCCGGTATCTTGGAGACCTACTGTCACCTCACGCATACCGACCGAGGAGAGGAATGGGTCTGCTCCGAATCCTTCCCAGTTTCGACCTCCTCTTGCTACTCTCCCGAGAGGGCCACCAACCGGCAGGAGAGCCACATTGATGCCTTTGCCCCGGTATTCTTCTCCCAAGGCTTTTCCGTATGCATACATAAGGTCTTTATCGAAGGTAGCTCCCACAGTGAGTTGTGCTGGAAAGGACGACACAAATTCTTGTCCTCTAATGCCGTCTGGAGCATCTGCCAAGCACATTGAGCGTATACCAAGTCTGCTGATGTTGAACGTATTGCCGACACAGAGGCCGGTATGTCCTCTCGTCATGTTGACCTTCTCCATCAAGGACATCTGGTCAACCAGGGCTCTAGCCTTCGCATAGGCCGCGAGCCAGTTCGTGTCTGTACCGCCATAGCCTTCCGCTGGAACGAAGTATGAGCATGTTGTCTTTTGCTTCTATGTATCATACTCACGCGTCGGATACACTGGTGGACTCTGGCCATACAGTGGCACTTCAGAGGCATTGGTGTAGCTCTGGCACTCAGCGATGGCTGCCAGGGAGAGCAGAGCTCCTGCTTTGGCGGAGGAGAGCTTCATGGTGTGTTGGCTGGCGAAGTCTTGCACAAGGCAGAGGCAAACTTTGCCCCAGCCGGAGCTCTACTGTTTATGTTCCCAAACATTTTGCCAGAGCTATCGCCATGCCATGACCAGCTAACTGCAATATCCAATGGCGGCATCCACTTATTCGCCTATCCTCGCTGCCCTTGGGCCATCATCTTTAGCCGTGGAGACAATGCTGGAAATTGGAGGAACTCAACTCGTGCCTCGCGTCGAAGGGACCGACGTCAGGCCGTGGTATAGCAGTGGAGGTGTAGGAGCGCTATATAGTCAGGTACATCAGGCGTCGTTCTGTGTCGTGACTCGTGATGCAGGCCAAGCACGATCTCGGTTGATCAAGTGCCGTGAGATTTCGGGATTGCGGGCAGCGCGTCCGTTATGGACCTCTTCTTCTCTCGTACCACGCCAAGACAGGAGCAGACAGCACAATCTCAGCAGAATTGTGCATCTGGTTGCATAGAGGCTATGATAGCCATGCCGGAATCGGTGGTCGCTCTTTCGGCGGCTGTGAACAGGAGGCGCGGAAGCGGCGTTTGTCGGTCGAGGCCCTTCCCCCGAACCGAAGACAACAATCAGTCCTTGATGCGAGTGAATAGCAACGACGCTATCGCTCGCGAACTGGGGCTCTGATGGCGATAGAAAGACAGAGGACGCGCTCTCGAGGACACTGGGACCAAAGAGCACGGACCAAAACTCTCCTCCCTACCGAGCCACCAGGATTTATGCTGGACGCTACTACACTCACGGGACTGACATACGAGGAATAGAAACCATGACGGAACGTCCGAAATGCGGGTTCATGGTCGATACAGTCCAAACCAGCCAGCCTACGTATATGCGCCTATAACATCCCACCACAGCCTCACTCCCAGAACGGCTCCGAAGAGGCAGGGGCAGCAGACAGTCAAGAGAACTACGCACGCGGCACAGTATTTCCATCGCGGGGGAAACACAAGAGACGCGCTCTCTGATGCTGAATGCTTTTGTAGCTATGCTTGACGAGGAAAGAAGCTGCATAAGCGAGGATTGAGCAAGGCTACATGCGAAGAACAGTAACATCGACTTCTTGCGCTGTTTGAGGACGCTTCACCTCCCAATCCCGCTTTCAAGCGCACTGTGTACCCCTACCCTACACCGGTTCCTACGTTGCTTCTGGCTTCGTCGAATTGCTTTTGTCATGATGGCACGGCTCTGAATAGTACCTCTGTCTGGGCGATCCTGGTGCTTGCTTATGAGCTCTCCTCAGGTTCACGGATCTGTGTTGAGTGGCTGCAGGCTTTTGATTGATAGGTGCTCGTAGGCGTGTGCTGCTCGCGGCTGCGTCGATCGACTAGCTGCGACAAGTCCTCGATGCTTCTGCACTACTCTGAAGACATCTCAGGTCTGGGTGTAGCAGAGCTACCATATTGACAAGGTGTCGTAAATTCGTTGATTGGGTCTATCTACTGAGTCCAGAGAGGTGATGTATACCCATTCTATGTGGCACCTTTCATTCCGTAACAATAGAAGTCGAGGAAAGAGCGCACCTGCCACACGAGAAAAGATATGCACTCTCTGTGAAGGCAACGTTTGGAACAAGGCCACCAAATGAAGTTCCCCTTTTGCTGCTTGCTTTGATGTTCGAGCAGGCACATCTGCAAATTTCAGTGACTGCTGTCTCCGTTGCAGCCCCCTGTAGATCGCGGGCAGGCACCATATGCACCTTCCACACCGACCCTGCTGAAGACTTTTAAGGCTGCCGAACAAGTACAGAAAGAAACAGTAGCGTCAAAGACAATGGGAAAGGTGCATAGCTTACGAAAGAAGTCAAAACGGAAGCGACTGAGAAGAAGAAGATAGGGTAATTACATCTTTGACTCGGATGAGGTTTGGGCAATTTTTTCATTGTACGGAAACATCCTACACATTCATGTTTCCTACTTGTCCAATCCCTTACAATCACTGATGCGGACAACGCTCTACTCAAAGTCCGCTGGAGTCAGTAAATTATGATCCAACAGTCCTCCCAAATGCGTCTTGGAGATGTCCTCTCCGTTCCTCCGAACAACAGACAACAATACCTTGAGGAAATTGACAGGGCTGTTGCGCACACGAGACTCCTGACCACCGACCTTGCCTTGATCATCGCGCTCGATGAACCCGTCAGAAGCCACTTTCCATCCACTTCTCCTCATGTCGTTGGTGAAAGGGACATGCGACAGGCCGAGGAACTTGCAAGCGCCGACGAAGTCCTCGTATGAGCTAAAGTAGAGCTGGCCAGCGAAGATGTTGAGCTGCGTGATCAGCTCCTTTGGTACCACAGGAGCCGCGCGCCAGCTTGGAATTGTGCAGAAGTCCAACTTGCTCATGTCACGAAAGGTGACATTGTAGCGAGGGCGGTACAAGTGCAACGTCGCGATCTGAGAAGCGCTCACAGAAGGGAGCAACTCCTGTGCTTCGAACGGACTGACGATGATCATGTATTTGACATGATTAGTTTGTGGGTCTCGACTAGTCAGAATCCATTGCACGGATCTCTGAAAGGAGTCCGCAAGAGAGCCTCTACCTGGATGCTTTACGGTGTGCGCAAAGTCCGTGGTAGCCAAGAGATATTGATTTCTCAATTGCGACACGTCGAAGACTTCTCCAGCGCTGGTGTTGCGAAGGGTCTCGAATGCAGGGCCGTATGCCTTCGACTTTGAACTCGCAACACCTTCATCGATGAACTTTAAAATATCGTCATGGAGCTTGTGATCAGCTGGTGTGGCAGGTAATGCTCTCTGCACTACTCGCTCGGCGTCCACGTCGACCTCGGGGCTTAGCTCTCGCTCTTGCTCCTCGTTCAGTTTGCGTGACTGAAATTCCAACAAGCCGAAAGTCTTGCATTTTTGCGCGATTTCTCGGAAGCGAGGTTCTTTTCTTGACTCGAGAATTGCTAGAGGGGACTTCTTGTCCGGCTTCGGACCATATCGATAGTTCAGATCGCGGGCCTCTGGTTCCAGAAATTCCTCAGCGGACTCCTTGGTCAGAATGTGACGACCATCGCGGGCTGTCTTCTCCCACTTCATTTGCTGGATACTGTAGTTGGTGTTCTGTACAGCCCAAAGTGACATGTTCCGACGGACTTCGGCAAAGGTCTCCGTGATCACCCAGAACAAGACATCTTGTACATTGATTTGGTGCTCTTGTCTCACTTTGCCTCGCTCGCGGATTTGTGACTGGATGTCGTCGGGCAGGCAGAAAGTCACGTTCTGGCCCTTGCCAAGCTTTCTTAATCTCATGCAAGCTTGCTTTAGACGATCGTTGGTGACCTTTGGGCCAAGGGTAACAGCCGCCCTACAGAAAGGCGGCAACTTTAGGTCAATCCCACGGGTATGTGCCTCGTCGAGATACACCACACATACATCTAGCCGTGACGCGAAAGACGAGGTCAGCAGCAACTCGCTCCTTCCGAAACGATCCACCACGCACAGCTGATCGTTGTCGTTGCAATAGATCGCCGCTTCCTTGCGGAGAGAGCTCTTTCGGAGCCAGGCTTTGGCAACACCGAAATTGTCCAGCTCGAGAATGTGAGCGCCAACATCGAGAATTACTTCCACAGGCTTGTCCAGTCGCATGACAAAGTCTAAAAAGCGCTCGCCGTCATTGGATATCTTTGTCTCCGGTGGCGGCATTGGAGCGACGAAATTGCTTGTCTGGAGAAGGTATTCGAGTACAAGTGCGTTTGTGTGGTGTTGTTCTGGAAGGTCCTGCTGAACCACATCCATAGGCAAAAGCTCTCTTGTGTCATTCGTACCAGAGAAACCAGTCGTTGGCTTGATCTTTGTCTTGCCTAAATCGCAGCCGGATGAAGAGAGCTTATGAGGATATTGCTTCATCTCCTTCTTGAAGACAATATTCGAAAGGAAGTAGTCTATTGCACCCTTGGAATAGCGTAGCGTCGGAAATATGCTTGTAATGCACTGCTCTCGGTCCTTGAGGTTGATCCTGCTGAGTTCTCGAAACTCAGGAGGAATGTGGACGTCTCGAATCCACATCCTATATTCACTTTCGCTTTGATCTGTAGTCATCAGACGACTGAACGCGGTGAATAGATCTTCGTCTTTCAGTCCTTCGTAGTAGTATGACAGTGAGGTGAGCACAATCGTCGCGTCTGGGTGTGAAAACTCTGATCTAGGCGTGGGAGAGTCTTTCGCCACGTAGGGAGCCGCCAATCTTGTGGGTGGAACACGTTCGGTAAGGCCGTAATTGACGCGCCACCGCTTCGAATGCAGAGCGAATTCCAAAATCCCCATCGCTAAAAGCCCACGCAGAAGCAGTATAGAGGGGCGGCAAATCTCATCTGACCACAACTCGGCCTGTTCCACGATACGTATCTGAGCTGCAGACAACTCGGCGTTGGAGATGTACTGAAAGAGGGCGTCCCTCAAGCCTTGCTGTTGATGAACGATAGGGATGCCGTGGATCCCGTTGAGACATACATCTTCGGCAATGCGCTTCACTAGAAGCTCCGCAGCCTCGGCGCGAAGCACTCTGATCCTTGGAAAGCCGCCCTCTTCGCGAGAGATGATCTCTACCTCTGACGGCTGCTGCTCAGCCAGCATGAGTGCGTGTGACTTGGCGAGGGCCAGCACGTGCTGGATCAGGTTCCAACGGTGAACGTTTAGTTCTATTGGCTGTCGTAATCCCACGGTATAGATGAGCTCAAACTTCACGCTGAAGTTCTCATCACTCTCATCTATGATGTCTCGCGAACAATGGTCGAAGAAGTCTTGCATGCGTACAAAGACTTCGCCGGCAGCGCCGTTGCCCGAAAGGTGGCTTTCACGACCAGAGAGGCCAAAAGAAAGAATGTGCTCCGGCTGGACCAAGAGAATGTTGCCTTCTTTCATACATTCCGAACACAGTGCTTCGAGGGCCTCTGCCGATGCTTTGCTGAGTTTCAATGCTCGCGAGAATGGCATATAGCAAATGCGACGATTCAGCAGTCCGCCAAGCTTGGAGATTAACATCTCTGCCATCTGTTTTGATTGTGGTTTTGCTACGACCACACGGACCAGTTGCGATCCGTCTGCAAGAGCAGCCGCGATCATGGGCACAATGACTGACGATTTGCCTTCTCCCATATTGAGCTGAACGACCTGGTTCCCACCTGAGGAAGGTCTTCTCATTTCGGAAGCGATCTGTTCCTGCACCTCGCGTATCATAATCCCTCCTTCGACTTCGAGGAGCAAGGACTCTGGACACTGATGTGGATCCCAATTTGTGTGGCCCGGGTTGCTAATTTCTCGAAACAAGTCGTCGTTGTTTGCTCCTGACGAGGCTGCATTCAGTAATCGCTCGGCACGCTGTACAGCGGTGATTGCGAGACCAAACCTGATGATGGCCTTCTGCCATCTTGGATTGAGCTTTGTCCAGCGACGACGGCCGAGCTGCTCCAGAAACAATGTTTTCGACACGCGCGGCCATTGCAAGCCTTCGTGACCTCCACTGCGATTGCGGAGTTCCAGATGGACCGCCGTTTCCAGAGCGCTGTTCACCTTTCCGAGATAAAACTCGCAGGCCGTTAGGTGAGCTCTTATGGATGGGAGAAGATCATCCTGCGAAGCGCACGGATCCGTAACAAGCTGACTCTGTCCCCGACACTGCAGGGATGTTAAGCTTGTCTGAAGGTCTTGAATGTATTTTTGTTCGTAGATTCCACTTTGTGTGCCGGTCAGTCGATCAATCAAAGCCTGTAGCTGCAATTCAGCGTTGACAGCGGAGTCTTGACGCTGTCCAGGAAGTACAATACTAAACTGCGGAGGTTCGCCAAGTGACTCAACTTGGGGTTGAAAGCCGGAGAACATGTCGTCGACGGAGACAAACCCAGGCGAGGTCGTCTTGGGCAGAAGGCCGTTCAATGACCAGACCAGAATTTCAGTCTCTCCTTGCTGGAGGCTGGAGACTGCTTTCTCCGTTTTCTGGAGATAAATTTGTAGGCGCTCGTTGTCCCGCAGTGCCTTGTAAAGGCTGCTGACATCCTTCATGACTTTTTCGACGTCAATAAAGTCAGTGCACCCCTCTCTCAAAGCGCAGTTGGGCGTATCCAGTGTCCCACAGCTCCACTGCTTGAAAAGCTCTTTGGCAAACTCTTTCACAGCGGCATCAACATGGCGCGTGTAGTCAGCCAGTCGCCGAATCTCAACTTGTGTACTGGTCTCAAATTCCTCTCCTCTACGACCGTTCTTTCTCTTGCGAGCCATTGACGTTGCATCTGGTGTATCTTCGAAGCGGCGCTTTGCACTCCTCACGATATCTTCGATACTGGATCTATCGGGTCTGACCCCGATGGACGGTCTCAATGGGCCAGTGCCTGGAAGCCGAAGTTCTCTCAGAGGCGCTGCAGTGACGAAAGCAACGATCATTTGAAGCACAGGTAAGTCGGGTGTCTTCGAGAAAGCATGAGTAGCAAGCCACATCATCAGAGCATAATTATCCGCCGATTTTCCGGTCCAGTTGCGTAGTGTCTTGTGAAGAGGAAGTAAAGAGGCTAGCATCGACGAGTCAGACTGCAGCAAGGCAGCATCGTATCTGAGCAACCCATCGTCTAGTTCGCGTTGAGCCTCGTGCATAATTTCCATCGACTTGACCTTTCTCCATAGATCATCCTCTTCAAGCGGCTTCCACGGGAGTTTGTCAGATCCAGCTGAGAGCATGTGGACAATGGTAAATGCATGCTTTGCGCGCGAGGATGTCTGAGCCATATCGCGGGAATCGTACTCAATGTCGACATTTTGTGCGTGATGTTCAGCCCCGAAGGTTGACACTCTGAATGTCGCAGTCCGCACGAGATCTCGGAGCAACAAGTCCTCTTCACTGTCCTCCATACTGGGAAAACTTAGCGCTTGGCCAGGATAGAACATTCGCGAGCGCTCAGCCTGGTCGAGAATGCTTCGTGCGGCAGTATAGAAACTACCATGTTGGGCCATGAATCCGAGCTGCTCATCCCAACTGACCGTCTGCATCACCTTTGCGTCGCGAGGGTAGTACACCCGCGCGGGAGTGAGCAGAGCGATCAACTCAAGCATGTCAATGTTTTCTTGTGTCAACTGCTCAAAAGATCGGACAGCGGCAGAACCGAGGATTGCCAAAGCCTGCTCTGTGCCCGTCTTGTTTGTCAGAGGATCGGGTAGGGCAAAAGCAGTAAGTGCATGCAGATATGCCAAATACAGCTTGCTCTGGATGCTACCATTGTCGACCAATCTACCCAGTCGATTATCGACATGCAGCTGATGTATCTTTGTGACAGATACACGATCAACTGTGACCTTGATGTGGTCTCCGCACTTCGCATATGAGACATCGCCCTCCGGAAGCAAGAGCAATTTGGGGCCGGCTTTCTGAGGGCTGAGCAACAGCTTATTTTCCAACCCAATGAGGGTCTTCACAGATTGAGATTGACTGACGACCATGCCACGAAACTCCTTCGACTCAAGTGACGTGTCATTGGCCTTCAGAACAAAGCTCAGTTGCAGATTAGGGATCTCCACATCGATAGCTTTCCGATCCGGCCGCAGGATGATATGAATGCGATCGGAAATGACCAAGGAGGAGAGCATCTGCGAAATGACAATATGTGTTCTCGAGCAAAGGCCAAGGAGACTCCGTCGATCGCCCTTCAATCGCCAGCCTGCGGTGGCATCAAAGGGAGACAGAATCCATGCTGCATCGGACGAGCACGGCCAGGGGCTACTAGTCGGCTTGAACAGGATTGTACCAGTGTCGATGTCGTACCAATGCACGTAGCCATTGACATAATCTGCTGGCAGATACTCGCGGAAGAGGGATTTAGGCAATGCCTCAAAGCTTCCGTGCTCGTTTGAAGCGCGCACGACAAGATTTTGTGTCCTCGTGGTCTCGTCACTTGCCATACCGAGGTGAACATTGAAGCCTTCATAAGTCGCTTTGGTAGAGAAACGCATAGCGGACTCCTTAGAAGGCATGACTTCAACGGCCGATGAACCAAAGAGCGCGCGATAGATGGGATCCTTTTCGTAGCCTTTCGGAGGTCTCGCCAATCGAAGTCCGTCCACCAGCAGCTCTCCGGTGAGCAGGTTGTAACGCACGTTCATTGCTGCAGAGTGTTGAGACGACCTCGTTTCCGTCTGAAGCCATAGATCGCTGTCCTGATCGGGTGTCCAACCGAAAGATGGGCGATAAGCAGACCAAATAAGTCCAACAGCATCGTCAAGGCCGGAGTGTGTTTTCTTTAGGAGCGGCAACGCTCGGTGTAGGATGCGCTTGAAGCGCCATGACAGAAGTGGAGAGAGTAGTTCTTCTCTCGTTCTACGCTCACGCTCAGCAACTGCCATTGCGCATTGAAGCAAGATCGAGGATCCACCTCTGGTAGCAAGAATCTTCGCGAGATGAGTCTTGTCCACGTCAAAAGTAGTGCCGCAAACGAGCGCAACATCGACGGCTTTGATGAGAAATTGCGAACGGTCTGCGTGGTTGACGCTGCACCGGGCTCGCTCTCGTAGTACTTGAAGCCATCCATGTGCGACTGTGCGCACTTCATCCAAGAACTGGAGGCCTCGATCCTTGATCTTACGCGACTCGTTGAGGGTCAGCAGTCTGCACGCGATGGCGCTGAACACGGAAAGAGCGCTCATAGACTCCCAATTTCCCTTCACGCGAGCCAATGCATCTTCAAGCTGATCGAGAAGCCGTTTGCCAAAATCGGAGTCTCGTAAAATGCTGTGGGCCGGTCGTGTGTCTGTAATGCTTGCAGACGAAGCGTTTCCGAATGGTCCTGCTTGAAGAATACATTGAAAGAAAGTGAGTACAGTCTCATCTTTCCTGAAATCGACGTTTGGCGATGCAAGTTGCACAAGCATATTGTACCAATGTAGACTGTGCCCTGAAGGAATAGCGCAAAGCTCCTGATACTCTTCCACGGACATGTTCTTGGGACATGCAGACTGTTTGGCGATGGCAGTATTCGGCGGCGGACCATTTGCAAGGTGGGCTGGGCGGAACAGAAAGTCATCCAAGGCCTTTGAATGCTCAGGAAAGCGGTATGTACAGGCCTGAGCGACCTCGTCTGTTCTCTTGATGCTTCCCAAGAAAAGATTCGTATCCTTGTCGAGATAGAGGTACTTGGTGGCGTTATCTTTGCAGACATTGTGCTGTGACGCCTTTGATAGCGAAACTCTCTGGCGGTGTGTTTGAGCATGGGCCTTGTTCTTGGTCATGAGTACGATGCGTTGCTGATCCTCCGCCATATGGTATCTGTCTCCAACATGCGGATCCTCAGCTAGTGAATACTGCTTTTTAGGGCCATACTCGAGGGCATTCCGATGACTGAGTACGTCTTGCAGAATTGACAGCGTACAGTCCCTCCAAGTCGAATACCATCGTGGAACCACCAGCTCAAACACGATGGCCTTGGCTTCGTTGGCGTTATGCGGAAGCGGCCATTCATGAGCATGTATCCACATGTCTTCAGCGTTCGCCTCTGTGATGCATTTTCCGCATCGCTTTGGGTCGTCAAATTTGCGTGTCACCATGACATGAGGATAGATTGTCGAGGCCTCGGTGATTTCAATGAAAGTATGTTCTGCTTCAAGCGCACGCTTCTTGAGCTCCCGGTATGTCTCAAGTCGGTTTTCCAGTTCCCGCAACTTTGCGGTTCTCTCTTCCTCTGCTACTTGGTTGATCTCGTCAAGAATTTGGGGCATGTTTTTAGTCTCACCATAAAGATCAAACCATCGGACTGCAAAGCTCTTCGGGTCCTTTATGCTCCCAAACAGGCTGTCAGTGCCATGACGAGCATGATTCTGGCGGCTCTGAAGATAAATCTCGACGACACGCAGGCGAATCAGCTCCTCTTTCGACGACAAAAGAAGGTTCTGCAGTAATTCGGCTGAGATGCCTGGGTCGAAGTCGTGAAGGAGAGGACATGTTTCGAGAGCTTTCTCATCCATTGAGACCCAAAGCTCAAGAATTGTAAGGATCATGATAGACAAGCCCTCAGGGTTACCTAGCCTGCTTGCGGCAGAGATAGCACTGCCATCACGTTCGTAGTGCTTGCGCGCCAGAGCGTGATATTTCTTGATGAGATCATAGACTTCCAAGCAGTAGTCATCCACTTTACGCCCTTGGGAGCGCGTGCGGAGGTGAGAACCGACCCATTGCTCAAACTCCTGCAAGTTCGCAACTTGGTATTGTCCCGGGATAGATGCGGGAAGGTCAGGCAAGGAGTTCACGGAGAACTTGCACAGGCCTGGCTCGGCGCTGAAACCAGCTTTGCTCCCCAAAGTGCGACGAGTGTGTCGAGCTTCGATGTATTGGTCTAGCTCTGGAAGAGATATGCTGGTGTCTTCTGTAAATTGCAGGTTTGCAAGTTCGGAAAGTCCTTGGCATGGGTTCGGCTCGGCCTCGCGCACACTGTCCCACGCTCGGGAGATTGCTGCATTGCAGCTGCTCAGCACATTATGAAGACGCTTCTGGACCATTTTTGGGACACCTTCGCCCAATTTTTGCAGTCGTCTGGACACTTTACAGCTCATGGCGTACTGTAGGTCGACGGAGACGCGTAGCCGGCCAGCACTGTCGAGGAGCTCAGCCATCAGGAAGGCCATGAAAGCCTTGTAAATTGAGCTCCTGCCTCCGAGGTTTCGCGAGAAGAGCAATTGTAGCGCAACTCTAATCAGCATCCACATAGGAGATCTCCGCCACGGCAGATCAGCATCCTCCCATAGCACATCGTCCCTGGTACTCTTGACAATTGTGTCGACGACTGGATGTGATTTATGGCTGCCGAGGGCTTTGAGAACGCCGCTGAGCAAAAGCTCGCATACGAGGCCAGGATGAGTTGTGTCGCGCTCTTCTTCATGCATACTGCCGGCTTTCGAGATCAAAGGCTGCATATCGGCGGCCGCTTGCTTGCTCATCGTTGACAAGGCTTGAGAAATGGTGGCCCGGAACCCTTGCTGGCGGTACATTTGGTCGTCGATAGATGCAGCGACACCAGGAAAGCGTCGCGTCAGTCTGCCCTTGGTGGTGACTACCGCTTCGTTAAGTGGCGAAAGCTCGAACGCTTCAAAGGTCGCGTAATCGCCGTACTTCGATACGAGTAGTCCTGCGTTCTGTGCTCGAACTCGCAGAGCAAGATATTGTCCTGGCGCCAAACGGCCGAGAACCTCTGCAAGCTCAGGCTCGTTCAACGTGCCATCGACACGGCTATGGCAAGCTTCGGTGTAAGCAAGCATTTGGAGCGCATCTGGAATCGATGGGTGCACCTCTCCTCCGACTAAGCTGTCCGAGAAGTGCTGGAGAGCCTGACGCGTTACACGAAGCAGCTCGCCATCGACGTTGGCGGCATCCTCTCGTTGCGGAAGCTGAGGCGGCAAGAATATGTGATTGACGAGGCGCGTGAACAGGTCTTCGTCATCCACAAGAGGCGCCATCGCGCCAGATGCTTGTGTGTGCAATCAGCCCGAACGGGAGGTCTTTGATGTCCGCGAATGAGGATGGCACCAGCAGATGCGGGTGCTTCCAAGTTGATGGGGTCGTGGGTAGACTCGGGGCGGGAATCATAACCGCGACTTGTTGGAATTCTGCGCGTTACACAGAGCACCAAACGGTGCTGCATCATGCCGAGCTTCTGCCATCTGGCACCCGTCTGCAGCCTGCAGCCTGCAGCCTGCAGCCTCCCGCGAAGTAGGCAAGATGCAAACGCTGATATTGCTATGTTGCAGCTGAGATGCAGTCATTTGAGGAGACAAGTTAAGCGGCACCGAAGTGACAATCGTCCATGTGACATATCAAGCCATAATGAGGACATGAAGTGAGCCGGTCTGTAGCTGTATCTTCTCGCAGACAATGGCTAAGATGCGCGTTGCAGTTGAAGGAAGCCGAAGTCAGCAAGATGATATTCTTTTCAGCGATCTCTGCACTTACAGTCGAAACAACCCAAGACATCTTCTTATGTGCGCCGAATGATGCAGGCTTCCGTGAGCTGGTTCTGAGGCACTGACTTGTTCTGTGATCACGCGTGAGCATTTCATGCTGGCACCGGAAGGCATCGAAACTGAACATCTACATTGTCAATCAAGATGTATACCGTCTCTTTCACAATGCCAGTCAATATTGGTATTCGATTCACCAAGGTCGGTGCGTAGCATTCTCCATGGCGTTCATGGCATGGTCCCTCTCTTCCACACACACAGCGGGCCCATAAGGGCGGCAAGTCTACAAGCTGTCGATCGCCTTGGTAGGATTCGTCATGCCTGAGAGTTCTCGTCGATGGAAGTGCTACAAGGATGGTTCTCGCGTGGTGTCCATTAAAGACGCGTCGAGAGAGGGAAGGAAGGAGCGGGAGGGAAGGTATCTTCGGCTTTCGGCTTCGTGAGATCCTCGTTCCTCTCTTGACTTTCAGCCATTGTGCTTTCCTTGCACTCTTCTTCTCCTTCGCCTCGAACACCTTTCAACAAGATGGGCTCACTGATTCCCAGCTCGCCATGTCCCTCTTCAGTGGACCCTCGGGACGAGCTGTTTGCGAGGGTCAAATTTAGATTCACCAAGCAAGGATGCTACGCAAGACACGCGTGATGAGGCTCTACCAGGGGCCTACCGACCACGCCGCCTCCACCTGAAGTCTTCGCACTCATACAATCCCAGGGCCAGCTCGGCCATACGGCACTGGAATCTCGTACCGCTACATAGGTCATAGGCGGAAAATTGAAGACATAGGCAGCTTGTGCATCTCTGCCGATCCTCCGGACTTCCTCCACATCTACTGTATAAAGTTCGAGATGAGGGCAATAGCAAGGTCGGACCGCCTCGGTACGTCGTATTCGAGACACAACAGCAAGGTAGACCTACAAGGTTCGGAGACTTTCTACAAGTACAACGTCACAGGAAGCACGGATGGCCAGAGTTTCACTCTCCTATCAGATCAGACCAATGCCGTCAATGTGGGCTTCAGTCCGAGCTATCCAACGTCGGCAGAGAAATTCCGTTACGTGCGAATAAACGTACAAAGTGTCGTCAATAACGTGAATGGTGAGTGCATATCTGCATGACGAGTTGCGAGGAATTGCTAGACTAACCATTTCGCAGGCAATGCGGCCAATTGGGCCGTGGGTATCAATGAGGTGACAGTCTATGGCAGCTGATTTACCATATCCAGCCACAAAACCAATATCAGAACCGAAAAGCCTCTTCATTCCATGCTCTTCATGTTCCGTCCTCCGATCATAATGCGATAGCAAGCATCCCAATAACGATCGCAACAACTCCAAAAAGCACACCTAGGACACTTGCTTTCCAAGCACTTGCCGTCGAAGTTCCTCCGCCACTGCTACTGCCTCCACTCAGTCCTGTGGTGCCTGTGGTACCGAGGGCACTGTTCACAGACTCCAAGGCATTGCTCGCGCTTGCAAGAATGGTCGCTAGATCAGAGTTGAAACTCGCGCTCCAGCTTGCGTCCGAGGCAATCGAACTCGTGATCTCGGCAAAAGAGCTTTCAGCGTCGGCAGAGTTTGTCACGTAAGCAGATATCGTGGTCGTGGTCGTTACAGTAGTCGATGCAGTCGGTGTATAGGAAGGATAGTACGAGAGGTACCTGTGAATTACCCAACAAGGTCAGTGGAAATTCTCTTCGCAGCTCGCTTAATGTTCGACACTTACCACCAGACATAAACGCTATAGTAATAGCTATACGAATAGCTATACTCAGTATATTCGCTGGTATACGTTGAATAGCTCATTGTAGCTTCGTCGGCGGAAGAGTAAGTCAACGACGCTACTTCGGTTGCATAGGTCGCTGTGAAAAGTCCAGAAGATCCACGACAGCAGATCTGGCTTACGTCGTCCGAACATCTGACACAGCGGGACCCAGGAGGACCTAGAACGAAGGGTACGAGGGTCAGCGTGTGTCTCAACAATAAGAGAGTGCATGCGCTCCAAGAGCAAGGGCTAGGACCAGCGTGCCGTGTCTGAGACGGCGACCGCAGCTGCTGTCACTCGGCGGAGTTATGCCTCGCACCCGTCGATATACTAACAGTGATTGCCATCAGAGCAGCATTCGGACCCATCGAGAGGATAGATTTGACCTTCAGAGCCGCAACAACCCCAACTAAAGGATCGAAGCGTTAGCAAATGGCCCCGGGCTTTAACGAGGAAAGCGAATACTTGATCTACTCACCCAGGCGGTTTGCAGTACCCTGCCGTGCCACAGCAGCGGGAGTCTGTTATGCATCGATCAGCGAAGCTCAACTACGATCGCGAGGAGACTGCCTACCTGGTGGACACACGTATCCATAGCAGCACACGTTCTGGTCGAGTCAGCGCATCGTCAAGCAAGAAGGTTCTCTCACAACGCACCTCACGATTAATACATCCTTGCCCGCAGCAACCAGCATTACTTGGACAACAAGACCCACTGCTGCTGCAAAGTCCATAACCTGCTTCGCAAGTATATTGTCGCTCTAGAACATCTCTCGGAAGTAGAACCGCGCCAAATGGATGTTCTCCTCGATCTGCCCAAGAAGTCTGTGCTCTCACTTCCTCTGCCTCGGCGACCACGCATGCGATCAAAGCGAACGACCAGATCCAAGCTTTAAACATCTTTGCGACGATGGGATGAAGTCGCGCGAACCCACTTTTCACCAACGCGATGCGATTCTTCCGTGACCGCCTTCAAGTACATCTCTCCTCTTCCCAAGATCTACGCCCTGGCTCTAGCCAAAAGAGGTCGCTGCCTGACATGTCGCCTGTGCAAACCACAACTACCACAAAGAGCATACATGCTGCAGACGCTAGCTCCTCGCGTAGCTTTCAGCTTCAAGCCACAATACTGCATTCAAGCCGGATTCGCTATTCCAAGCCAATGACTGCTTTCCGCCAAGCCAGCCATCGACCGTTTTTGAAGCTATATTCTCCGACCCGCGCTACACATGGCAGAGTACACTGCAGATCGCATGGACATGCTTGTAGGGCACGAGGTAGTGGGACTTGGTATGCTAAACCGGTGAAGAAAGGCCATGGCAATGCCATGTTTGGCTGCAGGAGAGGACCGGCACTTGATCGGCAGCATTGTGTCGAGTAGATTGGAGACTTGGCATGTGGCTCTCGTGGAAGGCCTGAGGTCTACAGTCATTGCTGCCCTGCAGGAACATCAGCTGATCCTTTGCTCGAGTGATGAAGTGCCGCGCCAATACACAAGCTGTGACATCTTGAACATTCGTCGTGGCCTGCAAAGCGAGCGTAAAAGCATCTTTCATTCATTAAGTCGTCCAAAAGAGTGTGCTATGTGATGCATTGCTGGTGTTACATTATGTTACAGCCTTCTGGATGTCAATCAATTCTTGGAGTAACCTGCTGGACTTCCATGGCCGCTGTCGCTGCCGCTCGTCGGGGATGTTTCTGTGTCACCAGAATTCGAGCCATAACTTGGAGGCGAGCTGCCTTCATCGCCGCTGCCTCCATTTCCGCTGGGTGATTGTCCTGAGACTGGGCTTGTCGGCGTGTCGCTCGAGCTTGGCGCAGGAGGGCTTGGGCCAGATCCGGAGCCTCCATATCCTGGAGGACTTCCGCTACCAGACGGCGACGTGGGTGGGCTCCCGCCCTGCGAGGGAGGCGAAGGACCGCTGCTGCCTGGTCCTTGTGGCGGGCTACCATTTCCGCTCGGAGGCTGTCCGGTAACGGGTGAAGTCGGCGTGTTCCCACCCTGTCCTGATCCGCCGTAGCTTGGAGGACTACCGCTTCCTGGAGGACTACTTCCTCCATTGCCATTGGGTGGCTGACCAGAGATTGGAGAGACTGGTGTCTCGCCCTGTCCTGGAGAACCACCACTCGGAGGAATGTCTTCGCCTGGAATACCCCAGCCAGGGCTTTGACCAGAGCCTCTGCCTCCAGCGCCTCCGTTTGCACCTCCTCTGATACATTCTCAGCAAATGAAGTATTCGACAACGAAGTTTTATCGCGACTTACCCAATTGATCCTGAGCCTGAGCCTCCGGCACCCCCATTTGCACCTCCTCTGTATCAAAAGTCAGTGAATTGGTTCATGGTTGTTATGAAAGACATCATAGCTTACCCGATCGAGCCGGATCCACTGCCTCCGCCTCTAATCAAAAGTCAATATCCTGCGCAAAGCTTCGGCATACTGATCTTCACTTACCCGGCCTGTCCGCCGATTCCTGCTCCACCGCCGACGCTTCCACCAGCACTGTTTGTACATTAGCAGCATGCTCTGCATCATCAAAGGTGCAATCAGCTTACCCTCCGCCTAGACCGCCACCTACCTGACCACCTCCCCCAATTTGACCACCCGCTGAGCCGCCGCCGTTGAGTCCACCGCCCACGCCAGCTCCACCTCTGTAACGCCGTCAGAAAGAAGTATATGGAATGTGAAAAGGAAGTCACATACCCAGCGCTGCCGCCAATCGAGCCACCCGCGCCTGAACCACCTACGCCGCTATTTCGAAGTCAGTATGAACCCAGATGAGCAGAAAAGAGCTTTCTGTTACCCGAGGCCGCCTCCTAAGGATCCTCCTCCCGATATGCCACCTCTAGTACGACGTTAGCAATGCAAATACGCAGCTGGGAATTCACGTACCCTCCGTTGAAGCCAATTCCTGGAAATGATATCGAGGCACCACCCCCGCCTCCCGAGCCTTCAACTCCGCCGCCGAACGAGACACTTCCACCCAAAGGCAAGCCGAAGGAGAAGCCAGCGCCACCGTTGCCGTTCGCACCAGCACCGGCACCTTCGAAATCATCAGCCATTGGTTCTTGAGCGAAGAGCCGCTCATGCTTACCGCCATTGACGCCGCCTGAGATCCCTCCCGAAGCTCCTCCCCCGACTCCTAGCTTGAGTTAGCTGTGAAGTCTAAAGATCGAACAGGCAGATTCTGACCTCCAGAGGCACCTGTAATAAGTCAGTACATGCTTTCCGTGATCGAAAGTCGCTATGCACTCACCTCCCGAGTCATATCCATCAGCTGACTCTCCTCCTTGGACACCCTTGTTGTGAAAGCCCCAGGTGACAGCGTGCTTCTTCTTGCCATTGCCCCAGCCAAGGTTTGGATCAGGGATTGCGGCAGCCAGTGCCATTGATGCAAACGTCAAATTCACGAAGGCCCGCATCGTGAAGACTGCTCGAAGCTGTTGTTGGGAATCGAACAATGAAAACGACAAGTACAGCAAATGAACTGCAATGAATGATGAGTCAGAAGTACACAGAAGAAGACCGATCTTGGTGGCTTGGTCAAACCTGTAAAACTTCAAGGCGTAGAACAATCTTATACCTACAGATCTCCTGTCCGAGCGCGATGTACACATGCTATGATTCGACTCTGCAACATCGACTCGCTACATCTCCGAGCTCTTGCTGTTCTGACAATGTGTGTTGCAGTAGCGGTAGTCTCCGAAGCAGCTCTATGGTATGAACGGAATCTGGAACATCCTGGCCTGCTGTACGATGGCGCGCAGAATGGTCACCAAAGGAGAATGTGGACCGTAAGAGAGGCAGCTAACGTTTGAAGTCGTCTCCAGAAGTACTGCTTTAGTAAGTGATCGCTCGAGACCTGAGAAAGCCGTTGAGGGTGCGAGAAGCTGCTATTTGCGATCCGGCTCTGATGCCATCCTGAGGCCAAAGCATGATCGTAAGGGTGCTCGACACAGCAATAGTGGCACGATTCTCTTTCCTGATTCGTGTATTCCGAAGGATATCATTCTCCTTCTGGAAGCACATGGGCGGAGTATTCAGGGCAGGTGCAGCTCATACAACCAGTGTTTGAGAGTTGTGATTCTGCAAGCAAGGCATGCTTGGCATGGAAGGCGCCATAGAAGCTGATTGTATCCCTCAGCCGAAACTCAATCGATGCTATAGGCAGTGTGAGTAAGTCAGAATGTCGCGAGAAGTGGTTGAAGCAGGCCAGACCAGGTCGCTAACTCTGCGACTCATGATGTTGCGAAGCTGAAACGCGTGGTGGCTGATGAGCCGAGGAGACCCCAAGATTGCTTGCATATGTAGGTGATTCGGCGATTGCAGTGAGACTTGATTCAGTATGCTCCTGTGCGCAATGTGCACTGCCAAGAGTGGATGAAAGAGTGATGATCTCGTAGAGCACGAGTAGACGGAACAGAATAGACGTGTTGTTGATCGTGTGTAAGCGGATCGTGGGGGAAGAGCCGTGCCAAATGCCAACCACCAGAACTCAGCACCTCAATACATGCGTTAAGCTTGGACTTGGACTTACAGAAATTCGGGACAAGACGGTACTGAAAGAGCATGTTGGCTTGACTAGTATACTAATATACAAATTCATTCTCATTCCGAACGCCGCTAACCTGTGCTGTGATCCACTATTGGGTCTATCTCAGACCTTGTCCATTACCAATTCCTCCATCATCACACCTAGTATAGCTCTACTGCTGGTGTGCTTCGATTGCAGCCAGCTTGAGTTGTGCAGCAGCGCTCTTCAGAAAGATGCCGAGACGCTCGCCGCCAATGACGTAGAGCTCGGCAACCATGAGGTGGGCACTGATGAAGATGATGCTGATCTGGATGAATACCATCTTGACATAGAGCTTGACCAATCTCCATCGAGCAGCACGATCGAACGAGCGCCATGCCTGGACGAAAATGAGCTTAGCGCTACCGCGTGCTTGCATGTCGACATCGCCAACAATAGCCTGGCGATCGAATGGAACAATGGTCTCGTGCTCCTCTGGGAGAAGGAGGGCTTCAATGCGGGTAAGAGTGACGGTTGCTGGGAGCAAAATTGCGAAAGCAACGAAGAGGAAGGTTGCTGGCACAGCCAAGAATCGCAGACCGGTGAAGATGAGCTTGCTGCAGTCGTGCTTGTGAGCGGCCTCCATGACATGCTCCTTGTTGATCTCTGGGAGGCCAAGAGCGAAGGCGACAACCACTGGCAGCACGAAGGTTGCCTGCTGAGCCAAAGCAAAGACGAAGCTCGGCAAGAGTAGAGGCTTGCATTGCTTACGTGCGACCATGCGACGCCAAAATGGCGGCTTCGGGGATGGCTGCGAGATCATGGCGTGAGTCCAGACCATGTGTACGCGGGCGAGGCCGACAGAGACGAAGACATAGACCAAGGCATTACCAAGGAAGCTGAATCCGAGAAATCCGGCGATCAGGTTCACTAGAGCGCTGTGCATGAAGTGATAGATGAAAGAAACGCCAGCGCCTCTCCATCGTGCGCGGAAGCCTCCGATGCGTGTCAAATGTCCAATCGTCGTTCTAATGCTGGATGTCACTGGCTTGTTCGGAATCAAAGTGATCTCCACATCCTTGTCTGCCTCTGCCTCCGCTGGAAGCAGACCTTCCTTCTCGAGGGGCGCATCTGGCTCATCGGCATATTTGTAGGCTGGTGGCTTGTCTTCGATAATTGCGGTCGAGGTTGGCGATTCAATCATAGCCAGAGAAGCCATGACCTCACCAAGCGTGTACTTGACCGAGGCGACCAACAGAATGGTCAAAAAGGCGGTGATGATGACCGGCAACATCTCGTATGGCTTGACCTCCATTGCTGGGCCAGCCTGGTCGTAGAGCTCCGCATCTTTCTGCAATTGAGCCATCTGCTCTGCCGTCACTCCGTGAAAGTGGGCTTGCGCGGCCTCGTACCCTCGTCGAGCCAGATGGCCGATGACGTGCCCGTGGACACCGCTCATGATGTGTTAGTCGTTCGTGTGTCGTTTGTGTGCGGTCGAAAGGTATGGTACAAAAGAAAGAAGAGGTTGTGGTGGGTGAAGAGTGTAAGGAGTTGGCCACGCAAGTCTGTACGTCCGGTGGTTGCCTCCAGCGTCATGTGAGGCTGAGCACGTCTCCACTTTTCTATTGGTCAGCTGTTTCCCAGACACAAACTGTGCTATTCTTGGCAGGCGCGCTCTTTCACGCGACGCCACTTGTTTTCTGTTGATTACCACACTGGCATTAGCTGTCACCATGCACTTGAGACCTGCTAGGCAAATGGAAGTGCAACCGCGCTTATTGGAGAGCAACGCTAGGTGTCACGAGTCCACGGCGCGAAGAGGCAAGCTGGGGCTCTCTCGCGCATAACTTCTCGCAGGCAGCCTGGAAGGAAGCGGAAGAATGATGTATCCGAGCCCGCTAGAATTCCACACGGAACACAACTCGACAATGAGAACGACAGTGAGATGAGACATGAGCGGCTGTACGGAGTAAAACGAAACAAGACAGTCTTATCACGGATTTGAGCCATGGAGTTCGGCTTCTGTCCGGCAGGCGTCAAGAAAGATGATCAATGGTAAAAGACTACACGAGCCGACGACAGGTTACAGATATAGCGCGCCTTAACAGCCACCATACTTGAAAGCTTTCACGCTTTTCACAGTCATGCCCCTGGAATCGCCCGCTCCCCATGTAGGCAGCCACTCATCCTTCGCTCTCCAGAAATCAAGCATCGCCATCGAACGATCTTCATTCCGCCAGGGCTTATCGCCGGCACAAAAGGTCTGACCTGAATCGGCGTCGACGTAGCATTTATCATCTGGCCAGTAGCCGTTGGTGCCGCCCACTGCAACATTGAGGATGAGGTAGAATTCCTGGTCGAAAGGAGCGTTGACGGCTGCGCCAGACCAAGGATTTACAACAGTAGACCCGTTCACATAGGTGCCTGAGAAGTCACCTTGCTGCCACATATCTCCATACTTGGTGCCGAAGCGGGTATACATTGTGCTCAGCAGCTTGTTGTCAAAGTACGTGAAGATGTACTTCGGCGTCCATTCGATTGAGAAGGTATGGAAGCCTTCACTGAAGTCCGAGCGCCAAAGATGAGCTGGACCACCCTTTCGCCAATAGCCGTCCAAAAGGGAATTGGGTCCCCAGTGAATTGTCGACGATATGGAATCTCGGCCTTCGGGATAGGTGTTAGGGTCGTTACCGCGCGATTCCATGATGTCGATCTCTCCGGACTGGGGCCATGTACCGTAGACATCCTCAACAGGCATCATCCAAATGGCCGGCCATAACCAGCTGCCAGCAGGCAGTTTTGCTTTTACTTCGATCTTACCATACTTCATTCGAAGTGACTCGATTGTAGTAAGTCTTGCACTGCGGACCGGGTTGATGATCGTGCTCTCTGTTGCATTGCTAGCTACGGAGCACGCAAAGGTGATATTAGAGCCTTCTGCAGCAGTACAGCTCCCATCACCTGCGGTACTAGTGAGATTGAGACGATATCCGTTGAGCAATTGTGCCGCTGTTATATTGGTTGATTCGGTGGTCAATGTTGGAACAATGTGCAGCCCAGCCTCGTCGACATATGCATTGTCGGAGTCTGTCGTGGTCCAATCGAAAGATCCTGTGCCGAAGCCGTCGAGCTGGACTTCGCGTGTCCATTTGCTTGAGTCGAGCGTGGCGAACGAGTCTTCCCAGTATGGTACGTCGCAGAACTGGCCGCAATCAGTCATACACAATGGCCACTATAGCAGAATTACACTGACCTTGGCAAGAGGCGCGCCTTCGAGATCAATGTATGTGATAATGCATCCGAGACCAATGCCCACGAGAGCACCAGTGTCTAAATTGCGAGGTGCATAGGTCAGCATATGCTTCACTTCAACACTGAAACAATTCGCGATAAGAATTCGCAAAGGTATCCCAGACACAGTCTTTGGACCATAATGATAACGGCTTCCTGAACACTATATACAAAGCCAAAGGGACTTACACAGAATGGCAGTGCTCCAAATGGCCCTTGGGTTAGACTTCTTCAGCCATGGCTTCGGGTGTTCTCCATGCAGTCTGGAGCTGCGGAACTTGCGAGGAGCTGGCTTGACATGTCCCGATGTGTTGATCACAGATTGGGATCGGAATGGATCGAAAGAAGAGGCCGCGGGGGAGACTTCGTCAGAGCACTTCTCGTTAGCTGTAACGATGGTAGTAGCCATATCGACCATTGACTCAAGCCTTGCGAAGTACAAGCTCCAGCGGAGGACTAAACATTATTTGCAGCACGCGGTGCTTTGTGCCCGTATCGTCGCTACTCTGGTAAGCACACCTACCAATTCGGGCATCTCCATCGATAGAGAGCTGTTGAGAGCCTCAATACGCCTCGCAATATCATCATTCTTTGCTGTAAGCGCGGCCACGCGATAGGCACGCGACGAACAAAGATCTAAAATGGGCATAATAGAATCTGTTGTTCTTTCCCTTTGTTCATGACAGGGATAGAAATCCTTGGCATAGTGCCAAGGATGCTTGCCGGCTACACGGACCACTTCGGCAAGCCGACAACACCCGAACGAGACTTTCATGTGAATCCATCTCTCCATCGGTCTGGACCTCAGGTATCGAAGCTGGCGATGTGATTCCATCGATTTTGATCAGAAAATGCGTCTCTCAGTCTATCCGGAGTAGTAGCCATCAGGCATCGATGCACACAGCAGAACCCATCGAACTTGCTGACAGTCATGAGCAGAGCCAGGGCATCTGTCCTGCTCCCTAGATTCTGGAGCCTTTGACTGTACTCTAGCGCCTTTCTTGGGAGTTTCAAATCTATACGGCCGAAAAGAATAAAGATTCAGCTGAAGAACAATCCAAATCTACCTTGATCTCGATACCGACAACTTCTTCAAATGCTCTTGGCTCACAACAACGTTCGAGGCTCTCCTCAACGTTTTCCAGTCTCTCTTTATCACCGCGAGATGCAAGCGAGTGGCTGGACGACCTGGACAGGGTGGATTGGATGGCGGAGCGAGCCTGTCTTGTCCTCGACTACAGCTGCCTCGCAGAGGCCTGCTTGGGCGCCAAATGTTGACGCCGGTGAGTCCAGCATCTTTATGCCTTTGAGAGGGTGGCCGGCTGTGGCTGAAGTTGTCATTGAGAGCTACGGCCGGTAGCTGTCTGGAAGCGAATTGCTGAGGATGGAGAGCTTGTCAATGTGTCGGCCCGAACTCATAACGGCTTCATACCTCCAAACTCTGCTTGAAGAACTGCTGAGTTTCGTCGATCGTGCGAGTTTTGAGGAGCTAGGGGCTTGCTTTCCGAAGACGAGCTTTGCTGCTGTGACGATCTTACTGTCCTGCAACATGGCGCCTGCTGCTGGAGACGAAACGCCAGCCTCTCCGTCCTCCGATCCGTTTGCAAGTCCTACCATATCGCGACCAGCATCAACAAGATCAAACACTAGTCGTAGTGGCCGTCATGTCCTCGGTCGTTCAAGAGTCACCTCTCAGATCGAGGTCAGTATCGTCTGATTGAGAATTTTCACTGAGCATTTTGCTAAGTCCTGCCTTAGTCCATAGCATCCGGCAAGGAAGAACTTGATCGCCGCGCATGGCTTCAACCACAAGAAGACGTGGAGCCACGATATCGCCGGACAATTTGGTCTTGTGAACCGATCAAGATGGGACAGCAGCGAAAACGTGTTCTGGCTGGCGGAGCCAGACAATATGCAGCCTGATCTGGCAGACGCTTTTGACAAGCTCTCAGCAAGCTTTGCGTTTACAATGTCTTCTTCGGTCACATCCCAGCTGTTTAGCACTTGGTCCGCCGGCGATGCTTCATACATTCAGGGCCTGCCATACCCTGTCATTCAGCAGATCAGCGACCTCACTGAGGCGGAGTCTCATCTACCCACGGCAATAGCATACATATGTCCGAACGAAAGGCTCGTCTATGTTTTCGGATCCTTCATGACCGAGCTCGTATGGAATGGCGTGACAGTCGAGCTCAGTCTACTACGATTCCTGTACGAGCAGTCAGGTCAACAGCATTCCTCACTGCCACCTCTGCCTTCTCCGATGCCGAAGTCGCCGAGGCCAGTCTTCTCTGGGCACACATCTTACCGGTCTCAATCCGAAGCCGATACGATGGACTTGAAGAAGGACCCCATCACAACCATCATAGAGCTCGAAGAGGCAGCAAAAGAAGCGGCAGGACGCTTCGATACTGATGATGCCGAGGCCATGAAGATACCAGAGCGGAAGCAGCCTTTGTGGTTCTCCGTAAGGATGTCTTTGGTGGCATTCTTCATCATGCTCATCGTTACCATGAGTGTCGGCAAGCTGTACAAGGACTATGCGATCGGTGGCGCCGCAGCCTACCCGCGCATGGCCTTCGCCATCACAATTCCCGTCTTCGCGTTCTTCATGATCTTCTTCTTCTGCATGATCGTGGGATGCTTCTTCTACGTCATTGGTCCTGTGAAGGATATTATGTCTGGGAACAACAAATACTACAGCGCTGTACCGCCTAAGTTGGAGCGTCACAAAGATACTATTCTCCCTCACATCACGATTCAGATGCCAGTATACAAAGAAGGACTGCAAGCAGTAATCAGACCTACTGTGGAGTCTGTCATGATCGCCATCAAAAGATACGAAGAGCATGGCGGCACTGCAAACTTTTTCGTCGCTGAAGATGGCATGCAAGCAGTCGCTCCTGATCTAGCCCATGCTCGGCAACGATACTACGAGCACATGGGCATCGGCTGGTGCTCGCGACCAAAACATGAATATAGTCGCAAGAACAAGACTGGCTACAATCGACGAGGCAAGGTCAAGAAAGCCAGCAACCTGAATTACTGCCTGGATTTCTCTTTGAGAGTCGAGGAGCGATTGGAGGAATTGCTTACAGAAGAATCTCGCCGGCTTGGATGCCAAATCGAAGACGTCCCAGCCACTGCCCAAAGTAGTGCATATGATCGCGCCCTAGCGGACGAGCTCGCCAAAGATGAAGGCCGCACCCTTGCCGCTGGTGATGTTCGAATTGGCGAGATCATTCTCTTGATCGACTGCGACACGAAAGTACCTAAAGACTGTCTCATCTATGGCGCTTTGGAAATGGCCGAGAGCCCAGACGTTGCAATCATTCAGCATAGCTCTGGTGTGATGCAAGTGATCGAGAATACATTCGAGAACGCCATCACCTACTTCACGAACTTGATTTACCTGTCGATCAAGTCTAGTGTTGGTCATGGAGACGTGGCTCCGTTTGTGGGCCACAATACTTTCCTCGACTGGAAAGCAGTGCAAGACATGTCTTTCAAGGACAAAGCCGACAACAATGTTCGTAAATTCTGGACTGACAACAATGTCTCGGAAGATTCTGATCTGGCGCTACGCCTCGAAACTGCCGGGTATTCAGTTCGATATGCTACCTACCACAAGGGCGAATTCAAAGAAGGCGTATCCTTGACTGTCTTTGATGAGCTTCTTCGGTGGGAGAAGTATGCTTATGGAACGTCCGAGATGATTTTCAATCCACTATACCAATGGCCATACCGCGGTCCGTTCTCCAAGCTAGTGCTCAAATACGTCTTCACGACTCGCATACCTGGATCCAGCAAACTGAGTCTATTCGCCTATCTCGGAACCTATTTTGCAATGGTAAGTGGATGGAGGGAGTGTATGTCTTTGGATCAGGAAAGGTATCGACGCTGACTCCTTACGCTTTTCAGGGAGCAACTTTGCCACTGACGATTGCCAACTATCTCCTGCTGGGATGGTATAAAGCTCACCTTCCAAGCGCATACGTACCTTCCTGGACAGTTATGTTGGCAGTCATCATCATCTTCAACATCGCCAGTCCGATCACGTACGCTTGGTATCGCCAACGAGTGCAAGACACAACGTTCATCAGAGCTATACTCGAACATATGAAGTGGATTCCGGTCTTCTTGCTGTTCTTCAGTGGCCTCAGCTTTCACATTTTAAAGGCTCTCATCTGCCATTTATTCAGCCTGCCTATTGAATGGAGCGCGACTGAGAAGGAAATGGGTCCTCAGGGATTGGTAGGTCAATTCTTGTATCCTCGCCTGCAATGATACTGACGGTCTCAACTAGATGGTCAACCTTGACAGAATCATGCGACAATTTCGATGGGTCTTCCTCTTCTTCGCAATGGTGATCGGCGGGATGATCTACCTGGGAGCCTTTGCACCTCGCGGTTACACTATCAAGGACTTCTCGGTCATCGTCCCGCTTGCAATACAAGTCGGTGGACACATCCTGTTACCTATCGTCTTTGCGGTGATCAACTAATCTCGAATGGTGGGGAAAGAAAGGGAATGTCTTGTTAGCACACACAAAAGTCTTTGTTTCCTTGATCCGTCTCCGAAATATCTAAAATTTCAATAGAAGCGAAGCAAATGTCACACTTCCTAATCGACATCGCCATGCTCAGCTGGCACCATGATGTTTCTCTCAATGGCTTGCATCAGATCAAGAGCGAGAAGACCGCGGGAGTGAGAAGAGACAGGCTCACTTGCCAGAGCCCTATCTCTTCTCGATTCATCCTGAACCTATTGAGACGAGTACGCTCTTGTGAGCTTTGCCTACCATGTGAGATAAGATGTTGACACGGATGAGCAAGGATAAACTCACCCGTCCAGAGCAGGTCTCTTCTCGAAACACGTCGGACGTATTGCAATAAGAGCATTCTTCTAAGCGCGCTCCAAGACGGAATTCGATGAGTCGTTGTAAGTGAGCAGCGAAGATCTGACTTGTACGTGATGTACGCTCCAACGTCAGCAAATCCACAAGCGTTGAGGATTGAGCTCTACGGTCCTCAATGCTTAACATACCATAGAGCACGACACAAAATAGCCCTATCTTTTTCACCTCCTTTATGACATTGCCCCGATGTACCATGATACAGAATCCGGTGCCTGTCCTCTTTCGCGCCGGGTGTGATGCATTGCATTGAGGCTAGTGCTGTCATCCTTTCATGTGTTTGCTGTTTGAATGCCAGATGGGCAAGATTCTTTCACTCGCAGCTTGCTCTCTCAGTGAACAAGATATGATAGAATTTCATTTACAGCTTGGAGTGAAATGGCACAGCTTATCCGTGCTGTGCTCACAGGACACTATCCGGATCCGACAGATTCTCACATGCCTGAGTGAATTAGGCTGTCGCCTTGTGATGGCAGCGATGCTCGGGTACCTTCTGAAATCGATGCCTTCCATGTTACCATCTTTTGCTTTGCCGACTATTCTTCCTTTCCAATTCTTTCTATATCAGACCACCAAAAACCTATAAACGCTTGATTGAGTAGCGCATCCAACCTCGTAGCGATTCAGTGCTTGCGTCTGCCCAAGGTATGAGCCAATCCGCCAAGTCATAGCATGCTTCAAAGCTAATACTAGTACAGATGAATCCGGTCACCATCAACCCAAGCAACTACCAGCAGTACTTTACCTACACTCAGTCAACAATCGGCAAAGCCATTGCATATGGCGTGAAGGAGATCTACGTCAACTATCCCGGCACAATCAACAAGAATATCATCCTGAAGATTCTCACCAGCATCGTCGACTGGCATGATGATGACCTGCACCGCATCTCCAACAAGATCAATACCTACAAGCTCGCCTCGGAAACTCAGCTCGAGGCCGACTTGTGGTATGGAGTAGCCGGCGTTCTCGACATGTATGGTGGATCCGGAGCTGCAGCTACAGTGGCCAACGTCAGTGACTGGGTTTGGGTCTTCGAAAACTTGGTCGATGCTGTGAAGGATGATACCATCGATGGCACGGAGGGAGACAAGGGCCAGCAGATCAGCAAGAAAGCGATCGAGAAGGAAGTCCTCGGCAGGGAGAAGACGGAGTTGACCGAGCAAAATTGAGGGATCGGCCTGTAGACTTGCATCAATTGAGATCTTGTGGTATATTCGGAGCATTAGACTTTAGCGAGGCGTTCGGGGTTGTACTATTAAGCGGCGAAGTTTTTGTTGTTGAACCACAGCCTATGCGCTATATGGTTTGACGACCATCAATATCTCAATTTCGGACGATGTTGACTTGGTCGCGGAGATTGAAGGTCGAAAGTTCGGAGACTTAGGAGCAGGCTAGTCAGTCTAGATCAGCAGCGACATTTGCATCTCGCTGAATTAGAAGATATCGTGCGGGACTTTGCGCTCGCCACAATAGACTTCATTCCGTGATTGGCCTCCACATCTTCCTGCCCACAAACTTCTCTACGCCCTCATCAGCCATGACATCGTCCGCCAGCCTTCCAGTAACGACTGAACGTTCGTGATCGCGGCCTTGCACAAAGAATGCGTCTCCTCCAACCCACCGGCCGGCATCTGGTCCGCTCCGAGCTCTAGTAAATCCTGAATTAGACCGATCGAGAGTTAGAAACCAGTGTCGTTGATGGATAGATCCAATGGTGTTAATAGCTCCAGTGTAGGCATTATTCGCACGTATGACTTCGTCTTCATCATCTTCTGACGCGTTTGCAGCCTCAATGTCGGCGGCGTCGAGCATGTGTTCTCGGCTCGCAGAGCCAATCCCTTCTGCATCAGACTCGCCCTCGCTGCTGGTCGCAGTGGCAGTCTGAACAGTCTTGGAAGGATCCACACGGCGCCGTTTTCGCTTCGGTCTCTTGGGCTGCGCAGCTTTATTGTTTGCAGAAGGTAGTCGCATTGCTATCGTGTAATTCTTTGGAAGTCGAGTGCCGTGCAGTCTAATTCGAATGTGTCTTGACTGGAAAGCCTCGAACAGTTTCTGGCTTTGCGATGCTTTGTCTGCACCTTCCTCGTCATCAGTGCCGGATAATTCATCATCTGTATTTGGCTGTAGCTTGGGTCGTGCGCGTGTTAGAATTTCGTATTGACCAGTATCCCATATTAGAAGAGAGCCTGTTGCATGCGATGCAGATTCTATCAAATTATTCTGACTTCATTAGTACTTACCTTTAACTGCTTCGGAGCATGCCCAGAGATGTTGAACCGAATTTGATCTGCCTTTGACCTACCCATAGATTGTGTACGCGTGTTTCGATAGCCATTCGATTGGGTCGAGTTGAATTTGGATTGCCAGGCAGCCCGTAGGGTACAGCGAAGCTGATGGTAGATGTTTCCGAAAATTGCAGTCGCAAGTCATAGTGCACACCTGCTACGGGATGATCGTGTTGATGGACAACAAAGTGTGCTCCCTGGCTATGCTGATTCCTCTGATACAGGTCTCGAAAGGCATCTACAGGTACTCGGGGACCAACAGTGGGCCTTGAGACCTGGGAAAGGTGATTGACAAAGTACGAGAGATGGTCACGAATGCTTAGCTCGTGTGCCTCGATCCTTGCCATCTCCGACTTCTCGTTGGAAGCGAACCCATCCTGTTCCTGCTCCTGGTCTGGATCGTCATCCGCATTCAGCGGCGTTCCTGGAATAGTTGACGCTCTTCTCACTGGAGGTGGCGATACCTCTCTCGCTAGAGTGGCTGGGCGGACCATTACCAGTCGACCATATCACGCGCTGCTGCTCATGTGATGTAGTATGGCTGATATATCACGTCGCGTAGAATAGATGACGAGACGCGTGGTGAAGCCATGTTCAAAGGGAGATGACGATTTTGGCGTTGGCCCGTGCGAAAGCTTTGGTGATCCTGGAAAGCGAGCACAAGACTTGTAAGAATCTATTACATACAGCATCGACTTGAGCATACCATCCAACGACACACACGTCCTCCAATCAAGCCGATACATCAAATCGAAATGTCTTTCCTATTCGGTGGTGGTCGGCCGCAGCCGTCATCTGCAGAGAAGATTGCTGCAGCAGAAGCTGAGATCGAGATGGTCTCAAACATGTTCAACCAGTATGCGCAGCTTCTGCAAAGATGACAGCATCATTGACTGACTGTTCGGTTGCCAGACTCGTCGATACTTGCACGAAGAAATGCATACCGCCACAATACCGAGAAGGCGAACTGAACAAGGGCGAATCTGTATGCTTAGATCGCTGCGTCTCGAAATTCTTCGAAGTCAACATTAAGGTCTCAGAGAAGATGCAAGGCGAGGCGCAAGCAAGACAGGGTGGCAGCGGAATGTTTGGCCGTTAAGGGGCGACCATCGGAGGAGAAGCAGATGTGGACGAAATGATCAAGCCGACTTCCTGAGATATGCTTGGGCAGGAGCAAGCGCAACCGGGATGCAAGAGAGACTGCGCTTTATGGGCTGGAGCCACATGTCCATGTCCATGTACGATACAGCTTGGAGTCGATTGAGACGAGGCGGCTGGAGCAATAGGCGCAAGGCGCGCCATGTACATATACTGGGACATTCAGCTCGGAATACAGCATGTCCAGACGGGGCTCACATATGGACAATCGGCAGAATCGAGAAGTTGGCGTGACGCTCTTGCTGTTCTATCACGTCTTACTGCAATGCAATATCTACATGGAAGGTGCTGTCTATCCCTAAAGACCACGAAGCCATGCAGTGGTCATTTCCCAACGCCTGCGCACATGCGATGCAATGCGATTCTGGTATCATAAATTCGTAATCATGCTTTCTCAAGCCTTCTCCTGTCGCTCCTCCTCGGTAACGTCCAAGGTACAGCACAGATGACCTGGAACTTGTTAGCACCTGCCCCACGCCCAGAGTCGGGCAACTTACCTCTCCCTCACTATATGCCCAGAAATACACGATCGTCGCAACAAAATAGTACAGCGCCGGATTCGTTGATTGGTACATCAAGATTGCAGACATGCTTGCAAATGGTAACCACATCAAGCGCATCTCCAGGCTTCGATGTATCGACGTGCCGGCCACAAATTTGAGCGGCCATTCGTATATCAAGGTTATGATTCCGACAACGAGATTTATGATCTGAAGGATCGGAACAGGTTTCACTGCAGAGTCGAAGTTTTTTGTGAGCCAGTCGAAGAAGAATTTGGGCCAGAAGAAACCTTCAAGGGCGGCTGCTATTTGATCTTGCTGGTCGTTAGCATATACGCTGCGTCGAAGCTCTAAAGGACAGCTTACAGATGGCAGCTGTTAGGACAATCAGTCGAGCCCAGTGATTCTTGATCAACTTGCCCATGGCGTTGGTGAGACAAGCTTAAGTCAAATGCGCTATACGGTCTCTATGCGCTCTTGGCTACCGTCTCTGCTGGAGGTATCTCATCGTCCAGAAAAGCTTTAAGGAAATCGAAAAGGGCTCCTTCGTAAGGTTTGTACTCCAGCTGAAGGTCTCGATGTGATCAATAGCGCCCAGGTCAATTGAAAGTAGCCTAAGCTGCGATAGCACAACGATACTGCGGGAGAGAAGAGAGATATGCGAGGTGATAGAGGAGTCCAACCGAGAGAGAACTTACGCCACGCAAGCCCGAGCAACAGGATCTACAGATATCTGGGCGCGCAATTCGGAATGGGCTGACTCGTCACCAGCCGTGTGTCCGGAAATGGAGTCCATCTCTGCGTGGCAGAATGCGGTGGGCAAAGTGCTTGCAGGTTGGCAAGCTGGAAGCGCCGACAAAGACGAATCGTTGTTGACTCTGACTTTCTCAGGGAAGCTTTGCTTTCTGATTGGATTGTGAGATTGCGGAGCACATCTGATGGCCGGAAGTCAATCTTGGCCTCGACTGCTGGACTTCCAACCAGAAGTTCACTTATTTCTCCCTCAATGCCATCGTCGGTTCAGACGTCAATCGTTGGAACAAGACTTTTGCAAGTCGCGATCTGTACTCGTCTTTCTTTGAAGCTCCAATGTCAATCAATTTGCCTAGAGAATGCGAAAAGCCGAAAAGGCCTTCGAAAGGGAGCGTGAAACGGCAAGCCAATGAGAAGCAGACATTCACTTTCCTGACTGCCAAGTCACTAGCGCCAGCGGTTAGAATATGCAGGTGCTGTCGGCTCGCGCCGCCGAATCCTACAAGCAGAAGCCTCTCTGCTTGCACAACGCCAACACGCGGTTGGAAGAGCATGCAGCTTTCTGAGAGGTTGGAGACCTGCGACAATGGCGGCTATGAGCTCCGTGCGGATCGCCGTCACGCATCGCGAGCAATCGGTAAGCATAGACACGGGTGACCTGGCGCTATTGTGCGTGGTTCTCGAAGGTTGGTCACGATTGTTCTCTCTACGATCATCTCTTTGAAGAAGCCTCGAAGGACTGGTCACATTTGGCATTCCTTGAACGCAGAGAATTACTACTGTACAGATCTTTATTCACGCCAATTCACGCAGACAGAATCCTTCCACCGATCCAGCAAGAGCAAATAACTCTAGTACTTCACGAATACGACCTTTGCGATATGAGCCGGTTATAGAACAGGACGAGCTTGTCGCAAACACCAAAGAAAGGCCGCAGGCCGGCCACACGATCTCACGATCTCACGATATTAAGAGCGCCATCTACAACACTCAAAATACCATGGCGGTCCCTAAGCAAAAGTCATGGCTTGCGAAACAGCTCACGCCGCGAAAGCTGCTGTTCTACAGCATATTTCACGGCCTACACATCCTCATATTCATAATTGGCTGGTGGAAACAAGCGACAGACCAGCGTCTCGCGCCCCTCAACACACTACAATTTAGCGTCTGGTTCTCTCGTGGAGCTGGACTATGTCTTTCAGTAGACGTCATGCTTATCCTGTTTCCCATGTGCCGAAACATCCTTAGAGAAATACGACCCAAGATAAGGTGGCTGCCACTCGACGAAAGTCAGTGGTTTCACCGACAAGTTGCATACAGCTTGTTGATATGGACAATCGTACATACTGGATCACATTATGTGAACTTTTTCAATGTCGAGCGAAGTCAAGTCCGAAAGGAGGCTGCGATAGAGGTTCACTATCATCAAGCCGGAGGCATCACTGGACATGTCATGCTATTCTGCATGCTGATGATGTACACCACCGCACACGCAAAGATCCGACAGCAGAGTTTCGAGACTTTCTGGTACACGCATCACCTATTCATACCCTTCTTTCTGGCAATGTACACACACGCAACAGGATGCTTCGTGCGAGACAGCCTGAACCCGTACTCGCCTTTTGCAGGCAAGCCTTTCTGGGGACACTGTATCGGCTATCAAGGTTGGCGATGGGAGCTTATTGGAGGCGGACTATATCTATGCGAGCGAGTCTGGCGGGAGATCAGATCGAGACGGCAGACTGAGATCATCAAGGTCGTCAAGCATCCCTACGGTGAGCATTGGTTATTCGGAAAGTGTATACCTGAATACTGACATGAACGTAGACGCCGTTGAGATCCAGTTCCGCAAGCCCAGCTTCCGCTACAAGGCCGGCCAATGGCTCTTCATCAACGTTCCTTCAGTGAGCAAGCACCAATGGCACCCTTTCACGATCACATCATGCCCATTCGATCCGTACGTGAGTGTGCACGTTCGCCAAGTAGGCGACTACACTCGTGCGCTCGCCAATGCTCTCGGTGCTGGGAACGAGCAGAAGGAGCTCTACAGCGACCTGGACCCAATGGGAATGTACGAAGTCGCACTCATGCATGGTCAAGAAATGCCAAAACTTCGAGTGGATGGTCCCTACGGTGCACCTGCCGAAGACGTCTTCGAGAACGAAATCGCAATCTTGATCGGAACTGGCATTGGTGTCACACCTTGGGCAGCAATCCTGAAGAACATCTGGCACATGCGATTATCACCAAACCCACCAAAACGACTTCGAAGAGTAGAATTCATCTGGGTATGCAGAGACACGACCTCCTTCGAATGGTTCCAAGCACTGCTTTCAAGTCTGGAATCTCAGAGTCGAGAAATGAGTGGAGCAGGAAGTCACACAGAGTTTCTCAGGATTCACACCTACCTCACCCAAAAGATTGACGCCGACACAGCGCAAAACATCGTGCTGAACTCCGTTGGTACAGATAAGGATCCCTTGACCGAGCTTTCAAGCAGAACCAACTTCGGTCGTCCGGACTTCAATAGGTTGTTTGTGGCGATGAGAGAAGGTATCTTGAACCAATCGTACATTGCTGGCATCAACCAAGGTGGTAGAACGGATGTTGGTGTCTACTTTTGTGGACCAAATGTTGCGGCCAGAGATATCAAGAAAGCCTGTAAAGAAGCTACTGTGAAGGAGGTTAAGTTCAAGTTTTGGAAGGAGCACTTCTAAGTTGCAGCAGAACGGTATTTGTACAGTGCATGAGCGGGTCTGGCGTATTGGAAGGAAGCTCGATACCATTTGATGAATTTATCTAGTCACGCTCAGGAAGCAGGAATGAAATGCTGGACCAGCATCATATGATTCTACCTTCCGGGCTCTCCAGATCATTCATGTTCGCATGCCTGGCAATTCAAGAGCAGGCTGTCCACGTTACTTCGGAGTCGAGCCAGGTGAGGAACTCAGAGCTCACCCGAATGCTTTGGGGCACGTTCGTCTTAGTGAAGAGGGAGCAGCTCTACGCAAATTAGGAGCTCGGCAAGTTCTGTCCCAAGAAGTGAAGTGTTTGAGTTTCTCACTTTGTTCGACTCCGAAGTAACGTGGAAAGCCTGCTCCTAGATTACCGAGTGATATTTGATGCACATTGGCTCCGTTCAGAAGAGCGTAGATGAGTATTAGTTGAGTATCCTCCGTGCCGCACTCCTTCTCTGAAGCAATCTACTTTTGATTGTTGGCACCGACTCCAAGCAGCCAGAACTTTGCTTCAAGGTTGAGAACGTGACCGCAAGAGGATGGTCTTGCTGCCGACTCATCCTGGTGGGCGGTGTCTGCAGCATCCATGGCGTTGATGGCACTCTGACAGGTACCCTTGAGGCTTGAACGTCAGGTCTGAACTCAACATCAAGCCAGCTCGGGAGGCGGACAATGCAAGGTCGTGCTTCTAGAGTTCCAGATAGCATGGATCAAATGCAATGATAGCCACGCGGCTGAACATACACACCACTTTTCCAGCTCCCTGAGCTCAGCCAACCCTATACGCCTTCTCAGCCGTTCCCTTCCATACCGAAGCTTTATGCTCATCATCAAGCCTAAGACTATTATGATCAACCAGCAAAGTGACCACGTCTTTCCAGACGACCCACGAGTCCTCCCCAGCAGGACCTCTGACATTGCACACAGGCCAATCACTCCCAAACATAACCCGACTAGGTCCAAAAGATCCGAAGACATGCTCGGCCCAAGGTCTCACATGTGTCGCGATTGCAGCCGCATCTGAAAGCCCTTCTGGAAGCTCACTAAAGGCTCCAGAAAGTTTCATATAAGTGTTCGGAAGCGCGGACATATGTTCTATGATCTTAGACCAGCGATCAAAATCCGGACCATTAGGTATAAAGTCGGGTTTACAAAGGTGATTGAGAACGAATGTGACTTTCTCTTCTTCCGGGACGTCAACGTGTGCGGTAGTCATGGCTCGGGACATGAGTTCCAGTTGCCAGATTCCTCCCGAATGCTGATCGACACCGACATCAAATGCGAAACCCCGTTTTCCGAGGACTTTGAGGTTGTTGATGAAGTGTTGACTTGAAACCAGGGTTTTGAATTCCTCTTCATCGTGGATCGCTTGGAGTAAGAATCTGAAACCTTTGACTCGTTTCCAGGTTTCTGGGCCAGCGGTTTCTTCAGCGAGTTGGAGCCATTCTTCTAGGACTTCTGTTGATTGATCCATGGGTGCCCATAACACGATGGCCAGTAGCATTTTGCTGTCTCGATCTCCATATTTGCCTTCTACGATATCTCGTAGGAATTTGATCTCATCTAAAGGTCCTTTTGCCCAGTCTTTGATGTTTCCAGATGGTTGATCATATCGGACATCGGTCTCAACGTATACGACACCAGTGACTTCCAAGTCTGCTTCTAAAGAACCATCCTGTTTTGATGCGGCGTAGTATTGTGACTGAATGTGTTCTTTTGCCAAGGGCATGCCAGGTGTCATCCAAGCATGCCCTTCTTCATTGGACATATGCTCAGGCCATAGGTGAATGTGGCTATCAAGCACAGAGAGTGGAGCCATTCCCGATGCGGTAGACGGATCAGCTTGAAGACGGTGTTTCAGGAGGTTACCTCTATTTCGTACTCTTGGATGGTGGCGTGATGTCCCTGTCGGTATTTGTCTGGCGTTCGGGTCCTGTCGAGAGCGGCATCAGTAATGGCAGCGTTGAATGAGCGGTATCTTTCTCAACCATGTGGACCTTGATGTCAAGCGTCTGCCTCTCGCTTCAAAGCCCACCGAGGACCCCTCATCGCGAGCTACCCTGGCAAAGTTTTCCAAGCAGTACATCATCTCCAGCACGACTTTCCTGCTATGGCGCGTCTTCACGCCTGTGGACGCGTTGCTAACAGAAGATTTCTTGACACGCAGGCGAGGGTAAGCTCGTTCATTCAGTCACGGAATGGCACTTCTACAGGGCAAAGTCGCGGCAATCACGGGAGCTGTGACTGGCATTGGAAGAGCGATTGCCATTGACTATATCAAACACGGCGCGAGTGTTGCTGTTAACTTCTTTCCGGATGACAAGTCCAAGAAGCAATTCGAAGAACTGCAAAGCGAAGTCGGACCTGATGCAAGGCTTATTGGTATTGGTGGAGACATCACCAAACCAGAGACTGGACAAGAGCTCGTGAAGGCGACGGTCGAGAAGTTTGGAAGGCTAGACATCTTCGTGAGCAATGCAGGAGTCTGCCAGTTTGCTGACTTCCTAACGTGAGCATTGTTCAATTCTAATTGGGAATCCCGCACCTGCTGACCGAAGTGAAGGATGTCGCCCGACCTCGTAAACCACACAATCTCCACCAACCTTAATGGCGCCTTCTTCGCAGTTCAAGCCGCGGCTCAGCAAATGGCGAAGCAAGAGCCTTCGGGAGGTAGCATAATTGGTGTATCATCTATCTCAGCACTTGTCGGAGGCGCCGGCCAAACACACTACACGCCCACAAAAGCCGGGATATTGTCCTTGATGCAAAGCACAGCATGTGCTCTGGGAAAATACAATATTCGATGCAATGCGTTGCTCCCAGGCACCATCCGGACGCAGCTCAACGACGAGGATCTTGCGGATGAGGAGAAACGCAAATATATGGAAGGTAGGATACCGTTGGGCAGATTGGGCCAAACGAAAGATTTGGCAGGTCCAGCTGTATTCCTGGCAAGTGACCTGAGCGAGTACGTGACAGGCGCGCAGTTGCTGGTCGATGGAGGGCTATTCGTAAACCTGCAATAGATGGTACTTTCGCGGAAGCTTTCTTGCAAGTGAGACCTTCTTAGAGATTGGAACGCTCCGTCCTTTGCCATCAATGGTGTTCGCTGCGTCGCGGATAAGGCCTTGGACAATATTGCCCGACAGAAATGCCTAGGCAAAGACGTCGAATTACCATCGTGGCTACCAGGCTGGCGTCGGCTACCTCAATCAAACCCACCAAAGTCCGATCCACTATTTTCCGAAGCTACTTCCCGGGTGCGGTTCTGGCTGCCTTGAATGGCGCCCTTTCTCTTATTCTCTTCTCGTCGTACGTATCCCGCCTTTGTACTGATCCTGGCTTTCCTCGCGACTTTGGGATCTTTACTGGCGCCACGTGCGGTGCGAGATTCCACGCCGTGCTTCCTCAAATCGTGCTTAGCTTTCTTCGTCAGACTTGGTAACGCATCAAGTAGCCATTGTTGCACACCGCCCTCTTTGCTCGTCCCCATATCTGCTTTCTGCTTTTGCGCGGCAGCAACTACATTGGCAACATGCTTGATGTATGGAACATCTTCCTTGGTGTATAGCGTGACAGCCACGCCGCCTTCTCGGCCCGCACGTCCGGTCCGTCCTACTCGGTGTACATATGCAGCACTTGAGGTCGGTATATCATAATTGACCACTCCGTTGACACCGCGGAAATCCACACCTCGCGATAAAAGATCGGTCGTAATTAGAACCCAGATTTCGCCCTTGCGGAATTTGGTCATGACGCTGTCACGAGCACTGTCTGAGAGGTCAGAATGCAGCACTGCGATCCGGCTGATGCCGCCAGCTTCAGCAGGAATGTCATAGAGAAGCTCAGAATGTAGCGCGACGGCTCGTTCGATGGTCTGCGTGAAGACCAGGAAAGGTAAGAGTAAAGAGGGGCCAGTTTCAGAAGAGCTCGTTGTTGGGTGCAGCAATTGTCGCAATCCCATCAATTTCCCTTGTTCTGATGCGGCATAGATTAGTCTATGCTCGACGTTGGGAACCGCTGAGTCCTTCAAACCCACTACGAGACGAATGAGCGGGTTATCGTCTTGCAATATGTCCAGCCTTTCTCTTCTCTGCCTTATGACCAGTATCGCTAGCTCCTCGATGTTGCTGCCCATTGTTGCTGACCACAGACTGACCCGCAAGTCTTTGTGAGACAGCGTATGCCAGATGCCGAGTGTCTGCTCGCGGAAGAGAGGGTCGAGAAGGACATCTGCTTCGTCGAGAACGAGGTATTGGACGTCTGGCAGCGTTGCATCGCTCGTGGACATGATTGATGCCAGAATTCCTGGAGTCGAAACCAAAACATCAGACTTCACCACCACCTCTTGTTGTCCGTTATGATCTTCGTCATCGTCTGAATCTCCTTCGTGGCCGATTGTCGTTGCGGACGCTAATCGCATTCCCTTCCGCACTTGGGTGACTTTTATGCCTGTATTGCGAGCCAATTTCCGGACTTCGTTCACGATTTGACCAGCAAGTTCTTTCGTCGGCGCTAGAATGATTGCTTTGCAACTCCTCCGATCATCTGGTCGTTCTCGTCTAAGCTTTTGAATCTTGTACAGCAGCGGAATTGCGAATGCCAGCGTTTTGCCACTCCCGGTCGGTGCAACTGTCAATAGATCTAAGCTGGAAGAATGAGCAGCGACAAGCGTTTGATCTGCAGAAGAGAGAACGTTTTTGGGCTTTTCCAGTAAGAGCGGGATTGCACCTAGCTGTACTTCGGTGGGCACTGTGTACCCCTGTTCCTCAATGTTGGCTGCGACTTTACTGGAAATATCATATCGGGCCTCCAGCTCGGTGAAGGAGCACAAGGGCTGTGGGAAAATGGGAACCTTTTCTGCCCTTCCGCTCTTATCCTTCTTCTTGAGCGTACGTCGCTCTGACACCTTCTGTGAAGATGGCGCGGGATTGAGCCATGTGACCTTTGATCTGTGTTCCTTCAATATACGCTTGCGCTCATCAAGAGGGAGTAGAGTAGGCTTCTTCGACGGTAGATTAGGCAGATGCGCTTCTTGGTTTTCGACACGTTTCCCCCTGCTGGCACTTGCCTGAGGGCTGGTATCGCGCGCATCGTTTCGTGAACTCTCTCCGAAAAAATTGAGCTCTACGGTCTCTTGTGGCTCGCTTTTTCCTCGTTTGCGCTTCTTCGAAGTCGTGGACACATTCGCGATGTTGCCTTCGCCCTTGCTAGGAAATAGTTGTGGCAAGGCATTTTGACCGCTAGAAGGTGTTGTCGTAGCACTCTTTGCGCTCGATCTCCTGTTCGATTTTTGTCCACGCGCCAGAAGCCTCTGTAAATCCATCTCATGCAAAGAGGTTGGAAATGGCGGCGGGAGAAGTTGGCTGGCGGTGTGCGGCTCTTCTCCTGCAGTAGGCGAAAGTTTGGTACGCGCGGAACTAGCCGTCAAGATTTTGGCATTGAGCTCCGGTTCAGCACAACATCACCAATCGAGACTCCTTCACACTCCTTCGATATATCACAGCCATGGCCTCCCCTGCCGTATCGCGGCTGGTCCTCCGACAATCTCGATTCATCGTCCAGCGACGCGCCGCCTCGACTACCTCCGAAGCCGCCAACGCTGCGTCAAAGGGCGCAACTGCTGCTAAGGAGACTGCGCAGAGCACAGCATCAAAGGCATCTGAGGGCTTATCGCGAGTCACAAGCTCAGCTGGTCCAGCACTCAGCAAGGTGGCCAGCTCCGCGAGCAATGCGGTCTCGAGCATTGGAGGACGAACCGGCAGAGTGATCGGCTTTGTGCAAGGTTAGACCAGCAGAAAAGAAGCTATGATGGAATTCATGCTGACAGCAGGCGCGAAGGTCTTGTTCCACACGTCGTATACTACGGCAAGGTTGCGGGAGAACTTGGCAAGATCATCTACAATGGTCGCAGCATGCAGCCACCGTAAGTCTTACGAATGCCCGTCTCAGTCTTCACCTTTGCCTAACGCACGATTCCAGGTCAATGCAAACCGTCCAGTCCTACCTCACTCCTGTGACTAACGCCATCCGCAACCCTTCCACAGCTGCAAGCCTTGGATCAAAGACAGCTCAGGCTGCCGAGCGATCCGCGGAAGCCGTCATTAGCCAGCCACAATCGTTCCTTACCAGACTACGAAATCTCGACTCTGCAACCCTGACCCAGGTCGGTATTGTTGGAGCTGAGACTATTGGTTTCTTCTCCATTGGTGAGATTATTGGACGATTCAAGCTCGTTGGCTATAGAAGCAGTGCTCCTGCTCATCACTGAGTAAGAGGCATATAAGAGGTGAACGGAGAGAGAGGAAGGCAGCTGAGATATATCCTATAGACACTGTGATTGAGCTAAAAGCAGTTCTCTTGCAGTCGGAGGAAGGAAACGCGCCATCAGCAAGCAGCTGGCGCCTGTACTTTTTTTGTGCATAACTTGAAGCATTTACTGCCTCTTGATTTTACGCGCCGAACTGCAATTCTCCTCTGCGGTGCCAACTGACTGCAGTGCCTTTCACATGCCATTGGAAAGAGCACCTGGTACAGCTACAGGACCTTCCGGCAGAAGCCTTCCGAGCCTCGGTAGTCTCTGCAGCCTAAAATCTGGTAGGCGTCTCAACAGCAGCATGGACAACATTGAAGATAACAACGATTGCCAGAAGTTTGTAAATTAGGAGTTGCCTTTCCCCGAATTCCTATGCGCAGGCCAGCCCGGTACGTTGGTTACCTACTTCCGCTTGCCCTTCTTCTAGAAACACGACAGGCACAAATCTGCCATTGGCATTCCTGAACAACTCTCTTACCATCATGGATGCACATCGTGTGTTCCGGACAGCAGGTGAGTTGAGGTGAGCTCACCTCGTCCCACCTTCCTGATCGCAGGCGCCAAGCGATCGATACCGGAACCTGGGCTGACTCCTATTTCGTGGCCATCTCTTTTCGTGACGAAACAAATGCCGACAGTCTTGCGAGGAAAACACTGGAGCACGCGGGCTGTGCACCTAATTAGGAGGAGATTCTCGTCCAGGTACTACGACTTCTGGACAGCGTTAAAATAAGGTCTGTCGAACATCGACAAGACGTCAAGAAGTCTCACAACAGCAGTAGCCAATACTAACCCCTGCCAAAGAAAAGACCAAGATCCAGATGTCTCGGAGAAAGGTTCCCAGCCCGAGAATTGTACGGTACATGAGCCCTATAAGGTACAGGACATGTGGAGGCCTCCGATGGGATGGATTCGACGAGGCTTTATTAGTTGCGACGCGTCTACAACCTGGACACTGTCCAGAATCAGTACGGAGCCTCTGCATAGCATGGTTCTGAAAGGTAGAGTGGAGGGCGCTGAAAGAGGCCTATCTTCACGGGTCCCGACTACGACTTCTCAATACAACCATGAGCGCACCGTAGCTGCCGACTGACGATGAAAAGCCATTAACCACTAAGAAGATGACAGCGCACGGATAGCACCCGCTCGACAGGACAATGCCAGGGTGCCTGATGGGTACATCGAGACATCCTCAAGGAACGCTATCCGGGCTACGATGTTTCGCCTACCTGCATTAAATGGACCAGGCTGAAGCCGACGTTGGAATTATGGAGCAAACATGCCTTGAGAAGTCGTCTCGCAAGCATGATGACCGTCAAACGACGTGGCATTAGTCAATGCGTATTCCTGGCTGCGACACACGTCTCTACCGGCATGAATGGGCTCGCGCCACCCGAGGCTTGACCTATACGTATGTGAACGAGCAACAACACTGAACACGTGATTAGCATATGCTTGGAGAAGTCAGCCATGAGATTCGTCTCGAGAACAGATCACGTCTGGCATCTATTCAAACACTAGCCGCCGACACACATGTACCATGGGCAGTGTACCTTTTGGCGCTCCTGGTTCAGATCGTGGATCTAGCGTTGCTGTGTGGGAAACTCAGGAATCAAGTCCCCAAGCGCCATTTTGCCGCGCGGAATCATCATCCGCGAGGCATACAGATTGGTACCTGCATAGACTGAGATCGATTTTCAATGCTGTGCAACTCTTTTCCCAAGAGCCGCAATGTTGCACAGATGCACGCGGACTCGACACCGTTTCGGTCATTTGCTATCGGCATGAGGAGATCACATCCAGCCGCATGGCCGTGAATGCCAATACTGAGGCGAAGGACATTCACTCAGGGTATAGATCTCGTTTCGACGGCACAGGAGCACTGATTCAGACAGGATGAAGTCTTGTTTAGCCGTAGCGAGAGCCGCGGGACAACATCCGCAAACGCTAGAACCGTAGATGAAGGTGGAGCGCCAGCAACGACCACCTCCTCTAGCGAGGTCGCCCACTCTGAAAGGAATGGCATTCACGCGAACGTGCGCTTTTGGTGGCTCAACGTTTTCATCGCCGCTATGCAGCAGTCTTAGAAGCTCCCAATGCAACTACCATACAAGCTCGCAAGCATGAGCTTCAAGCGAGATGCAATACTATCTGGCATGAAGGCGCATATCGGCACGGGGAGAGCATTCCACGCGAAGCACCAAGAATGCCTGCTTCAAACCCCAGAAATACTCACAAGCAATATGCAACAAGCAGGTCGGCAAGGTGTAAGAGCCATCAAAGCTACGCCGGACCATTGATCATTGTGATGCTCGCCTGCAGCGGCCACGGCGGGCACGGCACTTCTTTGACGTCAAGCCGTGGGTTTTGCAGCTGAATTGCAACGCTCCAGAGGTCTGCAAGGCCAGAGAGAGCGATTTGCGTAGTTCGGACAATTCGCTCAATCAGTAGGCTTGCAGCACGGTAGTCTCTTCCAGGCGCGCCTCAACCACTGCTCTTGACAGCTGTAAGCCTAGTTGCGTCGCCTGGCCCGTTGTGGACGAAGGAAGTCTCGGGCCAAGTAGCACGCATGGGTGCGGGTGCGCTCTCGCCGCTCGAGCAAAACGCCGAGACCAAGCAGTCCACTCAATCAGCAGATGCGGCAATCGATCTTGTGAAAATGGAGAGGCCATAAGCTGCGGGTAAGATGTTGTCGCTTACGACCCAAACATGTGCCATCCTCAACATTATTGCGATTCTGGTGAGCAGCAACACGGACGGAGGATGCACGATTTGACACGGAGGTACGTACCTAGCAGACCAGGGTGGTAATGAAGCTTTTGTCCATGCACCTGTTCGTGAGAAAAGGCCTAGCCGAAAGGCTGCACACTAATAAAGTCGTCATTAGCCGATGTGTGGACACACCCGCCTGTGCCCGCTGAAGTGTACCCCAGCTGTCATCTGTCTGGGCTACTAATCATCGTCGATAGTTTTGGCAAACCCTGAGGTGGTGACTTTTGAGCATGTAGCATGCTGCGCTCCTCAACGCCTTTGACCCGGAATGTGAAAGGGATTGCTGCTCACACCCTCAAGGCAACATAGCCTACCAGAGTGGCATTGCAGGTCAGCAGCAGCGAACGTCCCCAGCAGCGCGCGTGGCTCGCCGGCTACGGCGCTGATGACCGCTGAGGGTGTGAGCGACGCGCATGCGCTGGTACCGGCAATGTGTCTTCAAATTTTCTTGCCTCTTTTAGTTGTGGCACTGACGGGCAACCACCGACCACGAGCTTGGCCGCATCGCGTCGGTGCGTTTTGGCATTTGCTACCGACCTTGAGCCAACTGCTGGCTGCTGGATGGCTCCATCTCCTTGCCGCCGAGATTGATCCAGTCGACGCACTGCGGCCGTCTGGAGGCATAGGCCTTACAATGCTAAAACACTGCGTCTCAGGGAATCATCTGCTGCAATGGCAGAGGAGCGCGGACGCGGCGCTAAAGTGCTCGAGCAGCAATGCAAGCCAGCGTCTTGAGTGGCGAGTTCTAGGAAGGTGGGCGTCCGATGCTCTGCGCTCGCGCCGCAGCAGTCCAGCGAAACCATCCGCATGTATCCCTAGCACCTTACTAGCTTATGCAGGCCCCACCCCATCTGCTATCGCACTGTGCTCGACGCCGACCAGGAAGAAGCTCTCTCTGCAGCTTAATTCAGTGAGTGGAGCAGGATGCTCAGCATGCTCGCGCCTCTAATTCTAAACGGTGATCTCATAAGACTATGGACTTTCGCAGCAGAACATGCCTAATAAATCGCCCAGCTAGCAACGGACCCTAAGCGCTCGCTCGCTCGCATGACAACCCGAGGGTCCGTGGCTACCCATATATCTCAAGGCTATCCTCTAATCTTCCTCTTCGCACTTGCAGGTGTCTATGTATGTCGACTCCGGCCTTGCCACCTCTTCCTCTCGTTTAGGACAGCAGCATGGGTTACGGTTTGATAGCTGTCGCCGTCTTTCTATGGTATGTCGACCATCTCGCGGAAGCGGGTAACAGAACTCTAATCTCGCCAGCCCACGTGAGCTAACGAGTCGAACAGGTTGTTTCGTTATTTCAGATTGATTGTTAATTGCATATCTCACTGGACCTTCAAGCCAATTCCTATTTCAGCCAAACCTCAGTACACCTCGCAGGATGTCACCATTATATTACCGACAATTGCTACTGGAGGCGAGGAACTCGAGACTACTCTTTCGACATGTCTAAAATCAGAGCCATACGAGCTGCTACTGGTCACAGTGGACAGCAATGCCAAAAACTTGACCGATCTGGCGAACAGAATTAATGCCAACAAGATACGTGTCTTGAGCATAAGGGAAGCCAACAAACGTCGGCAAATGTGCAGGGCGATCCCGGAAGTAACGACCAAGTTTACGATCTTCGTTGACGACGACGTTGCGTGGCCGCCGAAAGTGTTGGAATGGATGTTGGCACCATTCGATGCAGACGATAACATGGGCGGAGTGGGCACTTCGCAACGCTTGAGGAGACGGGTCAAGGCCGATGGGATTATGGAAGCCATGGTCGATTTCTTGGGTGCGGCTTACCTGGAACGGCGAAACTTCGATTGTTCTGCCTGCCTGCACATCGATGGTGGACTTCCGTGCCTGTCCGGTCGAACTGTGGCCTATCGAAGCGACATTTTGCAAGACCCAGCTTTTACACATGGGTTCACACACGAGGTCTGGAACACTATGCAGCTGAACGCCGACGATGACAACTTCATCACGAGATGGATGTACGCGCATGGGTACAAGATCGCTATGCAATATCACAAGGAAGCGGAGGTTCAGACCACATTGGAGTCTCAGCCGAAGAAATATCTCAGCCAATGTTTGCGATGGGTTCGCAGTAATTGGCGAAGTAACTTGACGAGCTTGTTCGTTGAAAGACACTATTGGCAGTAAGATCGAGATTTCTGGCAACTGTCAGCGGTAATGTTTCATGCTGACTTTTCACAGTACACAACCGTGGAGCACATATGCTGTGCTTCAAACCACTTTGACAGCATGGAATTTCGTATGGGATCCGCTGAACATATATCTGTGGTGGACAATATCAGCAGACTGGTCAGAAAACGACCGTTTCGCGCTGAGAGTGTTCTTGATCACTTGGATCTACGGCTTCAGCAAAACCGTGAAGCTTTGGGGCCATTTCATCCGATATCCTGCAGATGTGGTATTTATACCAGTCTACATTGCATTTGGCTATTTCCACACTCTCATCAAGATCTATGGACTGCTCACACTTAGTGAGGTAAGCTAAAAGCATAAGCTTAGATGACGATTGTGCATCGCTGACCGCCTTTTCACAAAGACCACATGGGGAAGCAGGGACGGAGCCGATACCGACAACCGCGTCCGTATGATTCGACTACCAGCCTACGACTCGACTACACCTGACGGCCGAAGCTCTGAAACGTTTGACTACCCTCTGCTGCAGCCGTCCACTACCACTGAGGACCAACTGCCTGCATACCTGCCCGCATACGAAAGTCACAGGAGACATCAGACCCCTCCATTTACGACCCCATATCATGATTGACGAGTGTAATGTTTGCGCACGCACGATACCCAGGCATCATCTTCGTTTCTTGCATTGGCACCGCGTATAGAGGCTAGATGAGGTGCCGCGGCACGTTCTGCCACGAGAGGAGGCACCATCTGCCAGGAGGAGAGACGCTATGCTTGGCCAGGAAAAGTTTTTTGGTCTTTATCAGCAGACATGTTTGGCGAGGCGCATTTGGCTTGAAAAGTTGGAGCACGGCGAGCATTGCAATGCGATTTCATGCTTGGCCGAGCGAGATTGATAATGCAGCGAAAGGCATGGTGTTCGGTATGACTGGGGCGGCTTAAAGCTTTTTGATGCACGCAACAGCTTCCATTTGAGCGTTCACAGCGACATTGTACAGAGTATACCATCGCAGGGAAACACTGCGATCGAGCACGTACATACACCTTGCTCGCCTTCGTCTAGATGCTCTCGCGTACCTGCAGCGTGCGACGACATCCTTGTGCCGACGCTGTGGGCCTCTTCTTTGCCATCGTATCTCGACAGGACAGCGTCCGAGAATATCAACATTGCATCGTCCCAAAAGACTGCCACGGCCGAAACTGGCAAAGCCGCAGAGCTCAGCTCGTGCGCGCCATGTTTTCAGTCCGCCGCGCTCGAGCTGACGATGGAAGCGAATTGGGAGGCTTGAGGACCAGGGCACGTTTAGGAACTACATCTGGCTAGGAAGCTGGAAGCCAGGCCAGCCACCATCTGCAGGTAGCCTAGCTCGTGCAGGTGGAGCGAATCCTCGGCGATCATGAGACGACATCATCAATCCTGTCGAGACAAGATGACCTTGCCTGGATAATTCGCCAACAGACGCCCCAGCCGTGGTGCTTACATCTCCACACCAATATTTTGATTTTCAGTCATGCTGTATACTGATCCACCAGGGCCGTAAGACTTTGAACAAGCTCGAAAGAATCTTGCGGTACGTACATATACTGGTCTCGGCGCTTGCAGGGATCAGGGTCGAAGGCCAAAGAGACCGTCGCCGCCGCTCGTCGTTCGTCATGCCCGTCAAGTCCTCTTCGGCCCGCTGATTGCGTGTCTGCGAACTCTGATTGTAGATCATGGGCGTGCTCGAGCAGTGGCATTACACTTCATAGTGGTAGCGGGCGGCCGTCGTGGTATTGGATTTTGCTCCTTTCAGAGCTCACAGGCGTAGCGAAGCTTCGAAACGGAAATCGAGCTGGAAAGTGATCAAAGCCAACATCTCGTCTACGTGCATGGAGGCTGGGGTGTGTGCCGTGTCTCACCATGAGCATTGCACGGAGCTGTTTGCCAACGCATTCGGCAGTTCACCAATTCGCTGAGAGAAATTGAGAGACAGCTGATGTCGTGATGGGTCCAATACCCACAAGCATAGTTGCTGACCCTCTTCATGGCCGGACGCTTTATCGCACCCCAGCAATCTCCGTACCCCAGCGGGGGATATGTTTCTCCGGTATCCTGTAGCATCAAATACCTAAGCAAATCGTTAATGAATGCCTTGTAATTCAAATTCGCGTAGTACGCGCCCGATCGCGTCTCCTAAACCTATACCTAAATACCGTAATTTGTATATTCTAAGTAAAACTATAGTAATAACGACTCTAGAGGTACCTACTAGTACTTAGTAGATATATAATAATACTATATTATTATCTAATAATAAAGCGGAAGGTATTATAGTATCTAAACCTACTATAAACTAACCTAATTTCTATTTCTTAAAGCTAACTTAAAAATACTTATTTTCTATATCTAGTACTAAGAAGATATATAATCGATATAGAGGATAGTAGTAGTACTAATTAGTTAACTTATCTCTACGTATTCTACTACTATAATTAGCTCTAGAAGAGGTTATTATTATAGTTAATAGTATTACTATAGAGGAGGTAGATTATATAAATAAGGAAGAGCTAGATAATAAAGAATTTAATAAAGAATAATACGATCTACTCTCGTAATACGAGTTTAATATATTCTATTAACTCTTAGACTATATCTAAAAATATACTATTAATCGAGGCTTCTAGCTAAAGCGTTAGAAGTAGAAGAAGACTAAGAATAGTACTAGAGTACTATATAAGCTAGAAATTTACTATTACTAAGAAGGATACTTTATAGGCGATAAACGAGTAAGGAAATAATATACTATAAATAAGATAGGAGATATACTTATAACTAGTAAGTACTTATTAAAGAAACTATACTACTAATAGCGTATATTTACTATTATCTTAAGTAATACTAGACTCTATAAAGAACTAGGTTATAATATTAGAACTAGATATATTAGTAGTACTTATCGACTATTATAGTCTTAAGATTAATAGTAACTCGTATATAGGTATCTAAAGAGTAATCTTATCGTCTTACCTAGTACTTATAAATAATAATATATAGTAGATATTATATCTACTATAGTAGCCTTCTATAAAGCTAATATTAAGAATATAAGAATTAAGGCTTACTTAATATACTAATAGCCTAACCTTCTTATTACTAAGGCGGATATTAAGAACGTAGTCTAGTAGTATTATTAGGCTTATAATAGGTACTATAGGAATAGGGACTATTATAATAGTATATAATATATTAATTATTTAAGCTAAGTTCTCTCTTAAAGGGAGGTATATATATATCCTACTAAAGGTAGTATAGACTATAATAATCTCCCTCCTAACGAGGAAGATATATATAGCCTCGTATACTATAATAAAATAAGATAAAATAAAGATAAATTAAACTAATACTAGCGCTATATTACTACTATATAGGCGGTAAGAGGCGGTAGCTAGACTATTCTATACGCTATTACGCTACTTATAGTAGAGAATCGTATTAATATTAATTCTAATAATAATAGCTAAAAATCGCTAAGATAGAGGCGATTAGGTACGGCTATAAGTAGTTAG
>JAASFE010004503.1:177883-189644 GCA_013365205.1 Pseudocercospora cruenta
CTATATTATAAGATAATCGCGCTAGACGCTACTATAGTAGCCTATATTATTCGTAAGAAAGGGCGTATTACGAGCGAGAAACTATCGATTAGGAGGATATAGTAGGGATATATAAGGGTATATATATCTAATTTTAAGGAAGCTATATAGTCGATTAAGAAGATAAAGTAAGAATATACTAATACGCGTATATCTACTCTCGAATATACTATATATTAACGTTAATATATAGTCGCTATAGGGTCCTATATTAGTCTAGTTACTAAGTAGAAGCTTATAGTTACTAGAATCGTCGAATAATATAGTTACTATAAGAATAGCCTCGCTTACTTAGAAGGATTATTACGACTTAGTAGGAGTCGTATCGCTATAGTTATAGCTAGACCTACGCGGTTACTAGAGCTCGTCTAAAAAAGGCTAACGTACTTAGGTCTTCCTAACGATCTTTCTAATCCGCTTCGCTAGCGGTTATTCTTCTATTAAATACGCTTAATCGTATATATCTACTAGATCCTTAGCTACTTCTAGATTATCGAGGTTATACTATATATTATAGCTATTAATATAACCCCGCTATTTAACTAGATACTAGACTACTAGCTAACTACGTCGGACTACTATACGCCTATCTACTAATCTCTCGATCTCGTATAAGTCGCCTTTATCCTAATCGCTAAGCCCTTCGTCTATAGCGACTAGTAGTAGATCGTAGTCGACCTAGTAATTATAAGAATTAGGGCTAGAAGGGGCCTTTTCTAAATATACGATTAAGATAACTAGGTAGATTTTTATAACTAGTAGTAGCTTAAGGTAATAAGCTAGTTAACTAACTCGTTTAAGTACCTTAAATAGATCCTCTTAATAGTAGCTAAACTTACGCGATTACCTAAGTACCTTATAGCCTAAATAGTTATAGCCTAAGTATAGACGGAGTATTACCTTATCGCCTAGGTATAATATTAATAGCTTATACTTCCTATTATATCTCTTCTTTATCTTAATAGTAGCCTAAGCGATCGTATTATAAACTTCCTTTTAAATTCGTCCTCGCTTAGCTATATAATTATATAGATAATCGTTAAGATTCGTAATAAGGTCTAGATTAGTCTTCGTTCCTATTATAATCTCCTTAGGTAACTAATATTATAGTTACTTAAGATAGTAGTTAGATAACTTTAATTATATATAAGCTAAGGCTTCTTTAGAGAGAGCTAATATAAGTAGGAACTAAGATAGAATAATTAGTATAAGGGTAATTCTAATTAGTAAGTAGATAATATAAGTTAAATGCCTCGAAGCTATAAGGGTATCTTAATATTCCTAAATATATAGGAGATATTCTATCTATAATTATAAGCGACGTAAGTAATACTATCGCTTATAATCGCTCCTATCGCTCTAAGATAATAGAGCGATAGCTTAGCTCGCGAGTTTTAGCGTTACTCTAAGATTATATAAGGGGTCTATCTAATTAGATCTATAATACTATCCCCCTCCTTAAGTAGAATAGTCCCTTATTCCTCGTAACTTCTATAGCTTTCCTTCGTATAATACTAAAGTTATTTAAAGATCTTTCTTCCTATTAATATAAGGAGAATATTACTAATAATATTCTTACTAATTGTTTCGCTATACTAATCTAGTACTTTTACTATAAGAAAACTAACTATTCCTATAAGGTTAATCTTTAATTAGGGCGCTATACTAAGTACGCTACCTATAGCTAGTTATATAACTTACAAGTTATTTAGATAGAGTATAAGAAGATCCGAAAGGCCCGCTAGAAGATTATAAAGGATCTAGAGGTAGTAGAAGAGGAGGAAGATCTTCTTATATAGAGGCTTCTTAAGTATTATACTAAGATTCGTTATCTACGTAAATTATTATATATAAAAGAGGATAAGGAGGCTTAGGCTCTTAAGGTAGAGGAAGCCTCTATATAATAAGTAGAGGAATTCGAGAGAGAACTCGATTCTTTAACTATTAAGCTAATACTATTCTTATTACCTACTAACGAGCCCTTTCCCTTAGATAGGTAATTATAGTTATCGCCTTACGACTAAAGTTACCTAAATAGAACCTTATAGTCTATTTCTAAGATTTCTAGTAGGAATACTAAGAATCTATTATCCTAAAGATATATATTCGTAGATATTATTATCTATTCTATATTCTAGCTAGTTAGTCTAGTAGTATAATTCTTAGCCTTAAAAGACTTAGTAGCTAGCCTCTATTAATAGTCTATCTCTATAGACAAGATATAAGAGTTAATAGAAGCTATAAGATTAATAGGGTCTAAGAGGTTATAGGTTTAATTCCTATACTAGTTACTTTCTTTTTTTATAATTTTTAATTATTTATTAATAATTTTCTAGATTTTCTTTTAGTTCCTAGGTATTTTCTAAATATAGATATCCTTTCTATTTAATAAGGTATTTCTAACCTTTCTAGTCTAGAATCTTTTCGACTTTAAACTCGTTCTCCTCTTTAGGTTAGAAGTAGAATATCTCTTAGTATAGTATTTAGGCGTCTATAGGTTCTAGTATAGAGATATAGAATATAGGGTATATTTTTACGTCTACTAGTAGTTTAAGTTAGTAGTTTACTAGTCCTCTAGGCTTATTAATTAAAATTAGCCCGACTTTGACTTAGTTTAGTTTCTTAGTTAATCTCTAGGTTCTTAGGTTTTTTATTAGGAGGTAGACCTTATCCCCCTTTTTTAGCTAAGGTACTATTTTTCGTTTAGTATTATATCGTCCCGTAATCTACTCTTAAGACCTAGTAATTGCCTTCTATAATTCCTTATATACCTACTTTAGGTCCTTTAAAGCGACTATTACCTTATCTATATATAAATATTATAAATACTATTTCCTAAATAGCTACGGATATTTCCTAAAATTAGCGAAGAATAGTATTTCTTTCGTAGTCTTAGATTATTAGTTATTTAGTACAAGTTGTACTATAGGTAGTAGTAATACCTAATTGTCTTATACGTAGTTAACGTAATATCGTAAGTATACCTCTAAGGCCTAGTTCTTAATTTCTATCTAGCCGTCTATTTATAGATAGTATACCGTTAATAGCTTATATTTAATTCCGAGTATTACTATAAGCGTCTTCTAATAATTAGATATAAAGAGCTTATCTCTATCCGTAAAATACGCTTTTAGAAATCTATAATATCGTATAAGTCTATTTAGTATAAGGTATCTAAGTTACTTTACCGTACTTAACTCGTTAGTAGGAATAAAGTATATATATTTCGTAAGCTTATTAACTATAATTAGTATTATATCGTATTTATATCTTATAATAGGATCCTTAGATTTTAGTAGTTTCGTAATAAAGTCTATTATAACTTCGTTCTATAGTTATTATAGAGGTACCTTAAATTAAATATATCCGTATTTCGCGTATCTATTAGCCTTATTATACTAATATTACGGGCATTTCTTAATATAGTCTAGGACTCGCTATCGTATATATAGGAATCTAAAGCTTCGCTTAACTAATTCTATTATCTTAGAGACTTTAGGATATCCGTTTTCTAGCCCATTATAGTATTATTATATATACTCTATTACTCGTTCCTTTAGTATTTAATATTTCCTATATTTAATTAGAAACTACTCTTCCGTATCTTAAAGAACTCGTACGATATTATTAAATTCTTTATATTAGTATTAAGGCTTCTATCCTAATTTGCCTTAAGTATCCTTTATTATACTAGTTTATAACCTTCTATATAGTCGCTACGGCGGCTTAGTACGTTAGCTCGTCTATTCTCGCGTTTAGGAGTATAGCGAATTTCGAATTTATACTACCTTAATAGTTCTAACTAGTAGGCCTATCTTCGGGTTAGTACCTTTATTATAGTAAAGTAAGTTAGATTCTTATAATTAAAAAGAATTATAAGACTCGGTACTCCTTCTATATATACTCGCTAGTATTATAATAATATAACTATCGTAAGTAGCTCCTTATTATAAATATTATAGTTCTACTCTATAGGTAATATCTTCCTTAAGTAATAGGCTACTAGGTATCGTTTCCTATTATACTCTTACGTAAGGCATACTATAATAGCTTTATCTAACGCGTCTATTTCTATCTAGACCGCCTTTTTCCTATTAAATAATCGTAGCGTTAGCGCTAAAGCGTATTACTCTTTTAATTATTTAAATACTAAATCCTCCTTTAGGCTTTAGTTCTATTTCTTATCTTTCTTCGTAAGCTCTATAAGGGATACTAATATCTTAGAGTATCTATTAATAAATTTCCTATTATAGTTAGCTAGTCTTAGGAATAACTATACGTCCTTAATATACTTTAGTATTAGCTATTCCTATATTAATTTAGTTTTTTCTAGGTTAATCTTAATTCCTATAGTACTAATAATAAATCCTAAGAACTTAACTTCTTTCTTATAGAACTCGTACTTCTTTAGTATAGTCTTAAACTCTATTTAGGTAAGTTATTTAAAGACGTCCTATACTTATCGTATATAGATATCGAGAGCTCCTATAGTATAGACTAAGATATCGTCTATATATACGATAACGTATACGTCTAGAAGGTCTCGAAGTACTTTATTAACTAAATCTTAATATATTACTAAGGTATTCGTAAGTCCTATAGGTATAACTAAGAACTCGTAAAGTCTATATCTTATTCGGAATACTATTATCTATTCGTATCTAGCTACTATACGTATCGTATAGAACGTATTACGTAGGTCGATCTTCGTATACTAGTCTAATCTAGTTAATCGGTCTTATATTTCTTTAATATTTAGTAGTAGGTATCGGTTCTTAATCGTAATATTATTAAGTCGTCTAAAATCGACTACTAGCCGTCCTTCGTCTAATCTAGCTTTCGGAACGAATATTACTAGTAAGGCTACTAAGGATATTAACTTCTATATCTAGCCCTTTCCTAGCTTCTCTTTTAGCTATTTATTTAGGGTTCTAAGCTCTTTCTTAGACATCGCGTATAAGGGTCTCTATAGAGGCTCTTTCCTAGGCTATAAGTATATTTTATAATCCTATAGTTAGTATTTAGGTAAGGCCGCTTTACCTCTTTCCTCTTTAAAGAGTCGCTTCTATTTACTATACTCCTTAGGGATATCTAAGTCCGAGATTCTAGTTTTATCCTTTAATAGTATATAACTTCTATCCTTCCTATAATTATTATCGTAACCCTCTTAACCTATTAGTAGTATCGATCCGGGTTAAATATAGTTCTCTATAATTCCTATCGATATAAATGTCTTACGACTCGTACTACGCTTATTAATCTTATCTACCTACGAACTCTACTACTATATAGGTTGAATATCGATTATATAATTATATTCCTTAAATCTAAGTACTCCTCTTCTCTAGTTTATAACTAGGTTATACTTTCTTAACTAAGGTATACTTAGTATAATATTATAACTAGCTATATTAGTAATATCTAAGATAATTTCCTCGTAGTATCGTTAGATAGCTAGTAGTAATAATATCGTTTCTCGTTCTATACTAGGTAGCGGTAACCTATCTACTACTATAAGTTTATATACTCCTTCTCTTCTACTTCGGGTTGCGATCCCTTAGCTCTTAATAAATAATTCGGAGGCAAAATTCCCGCTCGCTCTAGAATCTATTAGTATACTCGTTAGGTACCTATTAACGATAATCTTAGTATAGAAGACTACTATTAATACTTAAGCGCTTTCTATATTAAGGAACTCTCTTAGAACGCTTTAATCTAGAGTATAGATCCTTTTCCCTACTAGTTATTAGCCTAACGTAGCTCTAACTAGTTCTAGATCTTTTATTCTATAGTTCGTATATATAGGTATAGTTACTTTTCTTACTATATCTCGTTATATACGAATTTTCCTTAGACTTCTTATACTTATTAATACTAGTTATATATCTCGTCTAGCGATTCGCGTATTTCTTTTATAACGATTTCTTAGTTTAGCGTAATATATCTAAAGGGTATAAAGTTGCTTCCTATTAGTATAGTCTCTAAGACGAAATCTTTAAACTTATAGTTTATTTCGATCTATAGATATCTTTAGTAAGTTAATCGTATCGTTTATAGGAGATAATTAAAATAGTAGGGATTTATTAGCCGTTTATTACTAATAAGTAGGAATACCTATTTAGTTCGTTATATAATATATATAAGGAGCCTCTTTATTACGAAAGGTATATTAAAGGTAACTACCTAGATTTCTTCGTTATCCTTAGTATCGCTAGATTTATTACTAGAACTTTCTTCCTCTAATTCCTCTTACTAATCCTCCTCCTACTAAGGGGACTCTAGTACTTCTAGAATAATTCTAAGCTCTTCCTCTAAAAGGAATAAAATATTTAGATCTCGATTCTCTTTATTATTATCGTTAAAGTAAGATTTATTAATTATTTCTTCTTCTACTTAGGATTTCGTATCTTCTCGTACGAGTCGCCTCTACTAAGGGAAAAATCCTATATCTATTTTAGTAGAATAATAAATTTAGTATCGGTCGTTATAATAGAATCTCTAATAAAGGGTTCTATATATAGGTTCTTATCGTTATACTATTATATAGATCTATTATAGTTCTTCCTTTACGACTTCTATATAGGTCCTTAGTATATTATCGATAGAGTATAGTATTACTTCTATTTAGTAGCCTTCTCTACCTAAGTCCTTCGGTTATATTATATTAAACTACTCGCGTCGTACTATATTTTTACTACGATAGTCTCGTACTATATAACCTTCCTTACTATACGTATAGTAAGTTAATCTTCCTACTTTTCTAGGCGATCTCTTACCCTTTCTTCCTTTAAATACTTAACCTTTCTAAGTAGTATCTAGCTCTATTAGTTACGGACTATAGTTATTTCCCTTAAGCTTATCGTAGGAACTATAGTTTCGTTAATTATTATATCTAGGAGTATAACTAGCTTTTCTAGAAATCTTAGAATCGTAACGTCGTTCTAAGGCTCGCTTATAGAGCCTATTATTAAGATCGATCGTAACCTTAACTAGTATTTCTATATTATCTACTTTTCTACTATCTTATATAAGCTCGTCCTTAACGTTATTCTTAAGGCCTTATTAATATATTATTATAAGAGCTTCGTCGTCCTAGTCTATAAGTTAGGCGTATTCCTAAAATTTAGTAGTATAATCGGTATATAACCCCTTCTAAGTTAAGTATTAGATAACCCTAACTATAGTAGTAACCTCGTTAGAAATTCTAAAGACTTTCTTTATCGCGTACTTAAGATATTCGTAGCTCGCGAGGACTCTATTCGAGTTATTAGTTCTATTACTATCTAGATAAGTCCTAAGAAATAGTTTAACCTAATACTAAGCTCTACCTTATATAAATATCGTAGCGAAGACTAGCTTTAAGTTTTCCTAAACCTAGTTAAATACGAAGTATATATCTATCTAGCTAACCTAGGTATTAAACTTATCTTAGTCGCTATAGTAGAAGTCTAGCTTTCCGATCTTAAGGGATTCGTTTCTAGTATAGGTTCTTAGTATATTACTAATACTAGAGGTAGTATATTAAATACTACCTATCTTACTAGGGGTAGGAGTTCCCCTTCTAACTTATAATAAGGTACTTATCTTAAGGGCGTTTAAAGTATTATAGTTACTCGAGATAGTAGTTAGATAACTTTAATTACGTATAAGCTAAGGCTTCTTTAGAGAGAGCTAATATAAGTAGGAACTAAGATAGAATAATTAGTATAAGGGTAATTCTAATTAGTAAGTAAATAATATAAGTTAAACGCCTCGAAGCTATAAAGGTATCTTAATATTCCTAAATATATAGGAAATATTCTATCTATAATTATAAGCGACGTAAGCGATACTATCGCTCGCGATTACTCCTATTACTCTAAGATAATAGAGCGATAGCTTAGCTCGTAAGTTTTAGTATTACTCTAAGATTATATAAGGGGTCTATCTAATTAGATCTATAATAACTAACTAGTTATAGCGCTTTAAGAGTTATTAAAGGTAGCTTATAGTAGTAGTAGGTACTACGTCTAATCCTTACTAGGATATTCTACGAGCTAGTATCGTAATACTATCTCTACTATCTAATTAGTCCTCTCTAATTATCTATTAGTTTAGGGATAATAGGCGGCCGATATAAGTAGTTTCGTACGTAGCCTTAAGAATACCCCTTTTATAAAGCTAGATAGCTAGCGAGGGTCGCGATTACTAATTAGTATTAAAGGGAAGCTTATATCTATTATATATAGGCGGTTAATCTACGTAATTCCCTACTAGATAGTATCCCAATCCTTATAGCCTAGTACGATTACGACTTTCTTAGTAAACTTATATATTAATATTATAATTATATCTATACTATCTAGGCTAAGTAGTAATATAGTTACGAGATTAATCGTAGTAGTATAGTAGATACTACTAGTTAGAGGGATTAGCTATAACTTACTATAAGGAGTATAGCGTTATATACGTAGTAGAAGGTACTAGTAGTAGTATTCGATATATTTATATAGTTTCCGGCTTATACTATAAATATAAAAGGAGGCTTAGAGGCAATTATAGGCTTAGTAGAAGCCTTAATAGTATCGATCGTTATACGCCTACTCGAATACCTCTTTAGTTATAGATTATAGAACGTAGAGGCGCTTATAACTAGTAGCTAGTTCGCGGTAATAGAGGAGGTCGTCGCGCTTAAAGAATTCAATACCTAAGGGGTTATTAAACTCGTTACTAGCGAATAGGTCCCTACCCTTCTTATATAGTACTAAGTCCTTTATAACTATAGATATATCGACTCTATTAAAGTAGAGTCGTTTAAGTATATTTCGTACCTATACCTTATATACTAAGCGCTATATAAATACCTACTAATTATTATACTCGTAGGCTAGTACGAGGCGGCGCTTAAAATCTAGGTCTATCTTAACTAATATCGCGTAGAATAAGGCTACTACTCTAATATCTCTATTATATATAAAAGGATCTAAATTCTCTATATTAGGATCCTTCTTTAGCGTTTCTATATTACCTAAGAGACGACTAAGGGCGTCTAGGACTAGATAGATACGACTAGGGCGATAGATTATATTAATATAGAACTATAAGAGGAATATCGAGGCTCTTACTAGTTTAAGGTTCTACTTCTCTATATCGGTTATAGTAGTTATCGAGATCGTATTTATTAGACTAATAGCCGCGTAATAATTTATAAAGATCGTAGTTAGGTATATAGAGGCCTATATTAAATACCTAATCTTCTTTACTATCTATATAATACTAGAGTATTCTAGCTTAGTTAGCTAGTATCTTTTCTTAGCGTCGCTTAGACTACGACTAAGGAAGAGTACTAGTTATATATAGTAATAGGGAAATAGCTAAGCCTTTCTATTCTTATCGAAGATAGAATTAGGGTTACCTTTAATATAATAGACTACTATACCGTAGCTAAACTCTCTTAAAGAATCTATATTAGTATATAATTAGTATATATAATCGAAGTAGTAGAGGAATTCTAGTAACTTAAATATAGATTATAGATAATTAAACGATTTAATTAGCTTCTCGCGATACTAATAATTTTCGCCTAATATCGTAGTAGCTATATACCGTCTTCTTACGTTTCCTAATACTAGTACTCCTTTAAGTAATTATATCTTCTTAGCTTATAATAGTACTAATATCTAGGCGTAATATAGTATATACTAGCGAAGCTAGTTTGTTAGACTAATATATTATTCTAGTTTCTAGGCCGATTTAGGGAATTAGAGTAAGGTAATTACCGCGATCTTCTCGTTACTTATAGCTAGACTTAAACTACTAATATACTACTCTAATAGGGTTACTAATAGGAACCCTAAAAAGTTTTTCTTTAAACTAATACTAATACGTACTACGTTGAGTAGATAAAGAACTATATCTAAATAGTAGAGATATTCCTCTAAGGTTTTTAAAAATACTACGATATTATTAATATAGGCTCGTACGAAGCCGTAGTAGTCTCGTAGTATCTAATCTAGCTTACGCTATACGAATTATATACTATTCGAGTAACCTATAATAGCGATATTAAACTACTCTTAGCTATTAGCTATAGTAAGTATTAATCGCTAGTTTTTAGTAATCTTCCTTATATACTCTCTATTAGTAAAAGAAGGTAAGGCAATCTATAGTACTAATAAAATAGTAGCCTACTAGGAGACTAAATAGATTAGCTTATAAGGGAATCTAGTAGCTATCCGGGATATAGACTCGGTTTAGACTATAGATATTAACTACTACTCTTAGTTTATCTATTAATTCGCCTTTACTATTAGGTATTATCTTCTAGACTATAAATACTAGGAATCTAAAGGGGGTTAGCTCGGTTATAAACTATATCTTACCCTAATTATATAGGTTATTATATATCTTATCTACTACTTCCTAGTCTCGCTTTTCTAGATTAATTACCTTTAAGGGAGGTAGCTTATTAAGGTAATTAGGTACTATATCGATAGGTATAAATTCTAACTCTAGGATATCTATAATAGTATATCTATTAGTAAATAACTAGGGATATTTCTCGACGATTATAGCGATCGCCTTAGCTCGATCGCGCGTACTATAAATTATTACTCCCGAAGTATACTTTCTCTTAAAGTCTACTAGAGTTATTAGTATATTAGGGTTAAGGGCGGCTAATCTATAATTGCTTATATTAATATAGAATACGCTCTTAAAGGAGCTATTAAGTAGGGTTCCTACTCGTTAGCCCGCCCTAATTAGGATATTAGATATAGAATTATTACGTATCTATATATAGGAAAAGTTAGAGTCGACTATTTAATTATAGCTAGAGACTAATAGAGGCGATCTAGCTAAAAGTCCCTAAGTAGATCTATATAGCTAGAGTACTATACCTACCTCGAGTAGAAAATCGTAGTAGTATAGTAGCTTACTAGTAAAGTAAATTAGTACTATAGTTACTAATTACGGTAGTAGGGTAATATCTTCTACTATATAGATAGGACGGTTAAGTACTAGCTTACCCTTCTTCTATTTAACTATTACTTTAAAGGATATATTACCCTAGCTAGCTATAGTTACTTTTCGAGCTAGTATATTAATTTTTATACCTTTAATAGTAATCGTATCTATTCCTACTAAGATCTTAGCCTTTAACTTTAGGACTAAGTATACTTCGCGGATTATATAGACTAAGACTACCTTCCTATCTAGTAGCGCTACTAGGATATAGAAGTCTAGCTTAATATACTCTAAGATAGCTTAAGTACTAGCGATACCTCTAATTTCTAAAGATTCCTTTAACTAATAGACCTCGATATCTAAGTAATACTAAAGTACGAATACTTTCTCCCTAATTATTATAGTATAGCCCGTATCTAAGTAAAGCTAGTCTATTACTCCCTATAGCGTAAATTAAATAGGAAAGGTTATATATTAGTAGTTTTAAAAGGCGTATCCTTACTAAGTCGAGGCTAGCGCTATAGATCGCTAGATCTTAAGACGATCTAGTAATCTCTACTAGACTAGAAGAGTTAATATTACTTTCTTTAAGTAACTATATCTTAGATATATATATAGAAGATTACCTAAAGCGAACCCTTAGCTATAGACCTTATAGGTATATTTAGTTATAATAAATAGGTATATAGCTATAAGGATCTTAGATTCCTTTAGTAATAATAGTTTCGATTTCTTAGATAATAATAATAGGGGAGTTCCTACTCTACTAAAGTAGGCT
>JAASFE010004538.1:3099-31334 GCA_013365205.1 Pseudocercospora cruenta
TATATTCCTTATATATACGGCAATAAAGGATACTAATCTTATAAATAGTACGCGTAATACTACGAGGTAAGTACTAATATATTAACCTTAATCGAGTATATATTAATTAGTACGCTACGAAGTCTAAGAAGATAATAACTTACTTAGTAGGCCTAATTCTATTACCTCTAGTTAATCTGTAATCTCGTACTAGTACTTTAACAAATATATATAATACTAGCTACTATATTCGAGTCGTCTTATATATATATTCTAGCGGTCCGTATAGTATTATTTAAGTTAACTAACTACCTATTTCTAGCGCTACGAGCGACGTAATTATACCTAGCGGTCGATACTTTAGTCGCTCTTATTACTAGCCGATAGTAACCCGAAGTATAGCTAGTACTATAGAAATTATTAATAGTAGCGCTAGGTCCTCGTACGTATCGATATCGGCCTATTCTAGTACTATTATAGCCGCTAAGAAAGAGTATATAATAATATAAAGATAGGAACATAGTCTACGGTATAATTTGAAAACTAAGTAAGGTATAGAGGCCTTAGTTTTACGAGCGGCTAGATTTATCGTATATACCTACTAGAAGAAGATAACTAGTAATAGATTTACGAGTAGATTAAGCGCCTTCTAAATCTACTAGATTAGAGGTATTCAACGATAAAGACGATATCTATATTAGATTAGATAAGAAGTGCTAGATTAAGCGTAAATCCACTCGTAAATCCAGCGAGGTATTCATGGCCTAAGCTTAATCCGATCTGGGGTGTTGCAATTTCAGTACCATTGCGTTGGTCGGTCCTCGTCGCATCTAGACTCTCTTGTGGCTGTTGTTCTGCATCAATGTAGATCTTACATCTTTCAACATACAGCAGAGATTCAAGATGTACGCGATACCTATATTGTTAGCGAGCTTGAGCGCCGCAATCGCTGCGGACAATACATTCCATATCATCGGGATGCAAATCGAGTCCTTCCATGATACGACATGTACCGCGAAAGTGGGCTCGCATGACCTGGATAATACCTGCCATTCGACTCAGGAGGGGTTTTGGAGTTATAGTCTCAGCCATGGTGGAGCGGCAGGAAAGAGAGATATTTCGGCGAGAGGCGAGGGGCTAGAGATCAATGGAAACGGTATGACCTGTGCTGGGCAAGTGGGAGACAATTTGGGTGCTGATTATCGTCGCAGAATGTAAGATCGAGTTCTGGGCCACGGAAGGCTGCTCGGGCAAGCCGTTATTTGCTGCAAGGCCGCTTGAGATGATGTCGAGCTGTAAGGAGGTTAAGCAGTCGGATCATCAGGGCATGAAACAGAGAGGACTGAGTAACCAAGATGCGGCAAGGAGCTGGAAGGTCTCGTGTGCGAAAGCTTGAGCTGAATCCCATTGAATGAACTACACATATGTTGATATGATCTGTACGTTGATGCGATCTGGATATCGGTCCGTGTTGTTGATTTGGGAAGGAATTCAGGAGCACCTACTTTAGCGCAAAGGAAGTCAGCAGAGGTGGTTCCATTGACGAAAATACTGTTTGCAATTTTCTGATTGTGGTAGATATCACAGACAGAATGCTTGATGGGTTGATGGCTTGGTCCGGATCCAGCCTCACACTGAGATGCATTCCTTGATCCATAGTTTCTTCGATGCGCTGTTATTCCGAAAGCATGTCTATCCAGTGAGCACTGGATGATGTCAAGGTATGTTGCGAGTCTGCGTTGGATGGTGGTCATCGACAGCTTCAATTGTCGAGTCAGCAGCCGATGGAACGGTTGGCTGGGCAATCGGGCTTGTGTCGCTCTTTGTCTGCCCACTGACAGAGTTTGCTGCAATAGTATGCCTTATGGCAAGCGTTGCATTTCTCTGTCCATGTCGACAGGCTCATGCGACAATGGTGACATTGTGAGTCATCATCGAGCTGTACAGCGTTTGGAGGACCGTTGAGCAACAGCGAGTCCCACGTGGGTTGAACAAGAGACCCAGCTGTAGACGCATCAGCCCGAGCCATTTTGTCCTGGGCGGCAAGGCAGTCAACATACCAAAGACCCCTGACCACTGTCTGTTGAGCATATCCTTCTCCTCCTGCGTGCACCACCGAACACGACAAAGATCGTCGTGGACGCCACACTCTTCGAGCCTCTGCCGCATCGCCTCATATATCTCCTCGTCGCCGCTGAATGCCCATGTCCGAGGTGCGAAAGATGGACACTGTTGTTCGCCTGTCGAAGGATCCTGACGACCCCTGATGAATACATCAAGGAGCAAGCCCACGATCGCATCTACCGTGTCGAGTAGAGGGCCCCCAGTTACGAGTTGCACGGGCCTTGAAATCAACGTGATCGTGCTTGGTGGGTGGACTGCGATCAAAGTTTGAGAAGTTGGTTGAAGTGGCCAATGTGCCCGAGGTGGCGTATGCCAGATACTGCCACATGAGTGTTAGCTACGGCGGATGTATCAAGCGTGAATGACATCTCGTTTAGGCATGTCAGAATAGCTGCTCGCTCAGAGGAGCATGCTGTATGCGATGATCGGGAAGTACTCAGAAGACCAACCCGAACACCCAATGATTAGGCTGCCCATCTGGAGTGAGTTGTGGCCTTGGAAGGCCGTTGAATGCCATCGGCAGATCTTCCATCGCTGCCAGCTGCAGAGAGCAGAGTGCGCGGTCGTAAGGCAAGATCCTGAAGCGATGACTGCAGAAGACCTGTTGTGAATTGCGTTTGTTGTGCCCGAAGCAATACGAAGCATTCGAGCACCGCAAGGCAAGGTCTCTCAGGCAATGCCTTGTGCAGGAGCCCGCAGGGAAATGTCCTGCGCTTGCCATGCAAATTGACTTGATGAAGCAAGTGAGACTATCAGGCAGAGACGAAGGCACGATGTGGCCGAAATATCGTACCATATTCTCAATCTGCGCATCGCAGAATCGCGTGAAGTGACGAGCGCTCCGAGAAAGTATCTTATGGGCCATGGCCTCTCCCAGGCATCGCGTGACCACTTCACTGCCTTCGACATTGCCACTTGCACGTGTGATATTCTCTACTCATGTCTTGCTGCTGTTCCATTCTCTTTGCTCTCAGCAACGGCAAGGCTACCGCGGCGATTCGCGCCTTAAGCTGGACGATTTTTCCGTTCTATGCAGCGGTCGTGCTGGCCATATTCTCCGATCAAGCGCCTGCTGATTCGTGGCATTGATGTGTTCATCTCATCGAGAACCTCTGCTGCTGTCCGAGCCCTGTGTCTCAACGAGTGCGAAAAGGACAAACAGCTCTTGTGCGAATGTTTTGATTGAACGCGAAGAAGGTCAACAAAGCGCGATCTTTGGCCAATTGAATTCTTGTGTGCACAGACCTCCGCTTCTGACTTCATCGGCCATCTTCTCCTATTTTACGCTGCCATATACACAACACAACATCTGCAATATCGCCATGCTACAGCTTCATCATATCGTGGGTCTCGGATCATAATGCGCGCCTCATGAGCTCTAGCCTGCCTACAGACTCTACAGCGTGTCTTGCTCGAAGCTGCTGGCAAGATGAAGGGGATGGGCAAGAATGTTCTTGAAGTCCTTCATATCCTTTGCCTTTGAAGGTGTTCCACAGCTCTTCGGCCAAGGCGACATAGGGAGTCGGCCGAAACCAACCAGAAGTAAACAGAAGATCCTTACCACATGCTTATCTTGACCTATCGGACTTGGCCGCGCGAAGGAAGCCATGCGTACCGAAGCTGTCTCTTGGTAAGGCAGAGCGCGCTTTTGTGTCACTGCGAGGCCGAAGGCCATCTCATATATGTAAGTGAGATATCCTGTTCGATCTGGGAAAGATCCATCTAGCCAAAGTCGTCACCATGGCCACAACGCAATACACGAACAGGAGTATTCCCAGAGTCTCCCTGAAGGACTTTGAAATCAGGATTGATGAGATTACCAGACAGCTCGTGCATGCCGCCGAGACAGATGGCTTCTTCTCATTAACAGACACTGAGATCAGTATACCCGAGATTGACGCCATCTTCGAGACATCAGAATCCTTCTTTGCTCTACCGGACGAGGTGAAAGGCACAGTTCCTTTCAGCACTAATAATGTAGGATGGGAGAAGAAAGGTCAGATTCGCCCTTCTACTGGAGTGGCGGATCAAAAGGAAAGCTACCAGCTCCAATTCGGTAAAAACATGAAAGACAAGTGGATCGCCGAAGATGCCTTGCCTGGTTTCAAGGCAGATGCTCAAGCATTCATGAAAAAGGCTCAAGGTGTAAGCGAAAAGCTGATGCTTTGCTTTGCGCGAGGCCTCGGATTTCCAGACGAGTACTTCATCAAAGCACACGATACCAGCCGACCCGATTGCCAATCAGTCTTGAGATTGCTTCATTACTTTGAAGTGGACCAAAGCGCACCGATTTCGGAGAACTACTACCGAGCTGGAGCACATGCTGACTGGGATCTGATCACCCTGCTCTTTCAGCGTCCCGGCCAAAGTGGGCTAGAGATCTGCCCAGGCCGAGAAGTCGTTACTTCTTTTGGCGTCGGTGATATCTGGACTAAAGTCGACTTCGCGCCGGGCGATATTGTATGCAATATTGGAGATTTGCTGATGAGCTGGAGCGATGATCGTTTCAAGTCTACATTCCATCGTGTTAAGGCACCGACTGATCTGGAGAAAGATTACTTCGGACCACGCTACTCTATTGCCTTTTTCAACCAACCTTGTATCGACTGTGAGATCCAAGGACCCTTGAAGAAGTATCCAAAGGTGACCGGAGCGGAGTTCACGCGTAATGCTATGCAACGAAACTTCGCGGCGATCAAGGCGAAGCAAGAGCAGGTCAAGCAGGAAGTGCATAGCTTGACCGGAAGTTCTGGACCTGCAAGAACCTGAGCGGATGCATACGATATCAGATTGGTTGAGATTTCAGAGATCGCCTGCCCCCGCAGAAAATTATGAGATCTAGCTGTATGAATATGCTCGAGTGGTGTTAAAGTTTGAATGGCAAATGCGTTGCCTACAGCTTATTCACTTATTCTCGACTCCCGAATCACAAGCTCTTGGCAAAGCCTTGACCTTCTGCCGTTTGTCCTTGCTTAAATCAACCTCCACTTATCTAGTCTGCAAAACATGACACCAACACACAACATGCCACGATGTGGTCGTGCTGCTAAAGACTTACGCCGAGGCACGTTTGTTAAAGGAGGAGCGAATATGGCGGAACGTGAAGTAGGAAGGTCGAGTCCGCTGCTTGCCGCAGTACTAACGTGTTCAAGGTCAACCCCGACGCCCATCTCTTGAGCCTGTCTGGCGAACTTCGCAACGTAATCTACCGCCTCGCCCTCCTCGAAGAAGACGATATCCTCATCACACAGACCAGCCATACCGAGCCAGGCTTGTTGCAAGTCTGCCGCCAGATTCGCGACGAAGCCAAACTCATCTATCGCCAGGAGAACGGGTTCCGTCTGCACGTCGACAACTACGAGCCAATCCTGCCAGCTTACCCTACCCACTGGATCTGGAAGAAAGCCCGCTTCGCGTGGCGATTCACTGGCCGCGCGTCTGGCATGAGCCGAGAGAATTTCAAGGCATGGATGAGATTGATTCACGCCGGTCGGCCTGTGGCTCTTGTTGCGGAGGACGATGTGAGCGTGGAGAGTCGTTGCGTCAAGATCGCTGCTAGAGCAGCTCGTGTCACTTTATGGTCGCGACGTCTACGCTGGAACAAAGTCGAGCCGTTGTTGGACAATTTCATTGGGGGCATTGCTGCGGCAGATCCGAGCTTCTGGGCCTGAGGGACGAGATCGCACATCGCAGCATTTATGACTAGGGCTCATCGAATAGCACACCTACAAGCTACTGAGATCGAGCACGTAAAAGGATAAGAGACCTCGAAGCGCCGAACAATGTCGTGCTTTTGGACATGCCTCACCTTCAGCAAAAGCGAGCATGTTCACTTCGAATGAGACGGCACAGGATATGCTTTCCACAGCAGGCTTGCTGGAAGCTGTTTCTTTATGGCTGCATTTGAGCGATGATACAGTGCGAACGGTGATGGTCAACTGTGCCTCACCAGCAGGCTCCATTAACTCAATGCTGTTGACTGGACACTTCTATTCAGGCTCAATCTCTTCGTTCAAATGTACTTGCCATTCTGAGCTTCATGAGTATGTGCCATGACGTTGTTAACATCCTCTTCTATACTTCATTTATTATCTCACAAGTTTCCATTCATCCTCGATAAATAGTATGCCTCTTCCTTTCACTCACAACGCTGTTCACATGCGGACTGCAAACGCACGTCCCGCTGCCGAAGCGTCACCTGCAACCTAAAAACCTACCATGCTTCGCCTTGACTGTTACCTTTAAGCTTGAACCTTTCGCTACCACTCTTGACACCAACGAGTCAGAAGAAACCGATGTCGAAGCGCAAGGCTGTCAGCGCCACTGACTTGCCACCTTCGAGGCGCTCAAAGCGCTGGAAAGAGAAGATGGGCGACATCGAAGAGATCAAGGTTCGTCTAGCTGGTCTCTGACTCTATACATCCATCAGCTGACAACTCTGGCAGCCCGAACAAGAAGAGCCCGCCTACCCACGCGCCTCCCTCCTCGGCCTCCCAGCAGAGCTACTCAACCGCATCTATCGTGAGGTACTGGTCGAGAATTTCAAGATCCCAATACTCGCAATGAATAAGCCAAAGTATCCTGGGATAATCGCTGTCTGTCGTAAGACGTACGCGGATTCGCGCCTCATTTACCTCGAGGAGAATACTTTCGAAATCTACTGCTTCGACTACAAGTGTCCCATGCCGCTTAACACATCTGCACATTGGATCTTGCACCCTACCGCGAATCGCTTTCTTGTCCACTCGGGATCGATGATCTGGGGTAACCTTAAGGAATGGATTAAGCTATGGTATGATGGAAAGGCTGTGAGGGCTCCAGAATTCTGTCAAAACGCTAGGCTGATCACCCGATTTGCTTCAAGGATGTTCAGGGTGGCGGATGCAACGGGCGATGTGGAGTGGAGTGTGTTGGAGAGGGTTCTGGAGGAGGTCAAGATGGGTATGGAGGATGCTGGAGTAGTTTTTGGCTAGTGCGCCGTTGAGAGGGAGGAGATTTCATTGTTGACGACTCTTGTGTGAGGTGCTGCAAAAGGAGACCTTTCGGCGTTGAGGATGATCGAAAGCGAGGCGTTGACTGGAGCTATTGTTGCGCGACTGTATGCTCAATATTGTGCGCTTTCGGAAGCCTCGGCGTTTGGTCGAGGAGGGCGTTCGAATAGCTTGCATGCAACATGGAAGCAGACGTTGAGAGGGAAAAGTGGTGGGTCGTGAGTATGGACTTCGTTTGTAACTGCATCAGAATTTCAGCCTGACACAGAATGGACGCGCTTTCTATTGCCTTGAACAGGCACAGCTCACTGAATTGCTACGCCTTTCCATTCTCTCCGACACTCAGCTTGCTCATCGCCTCTTCCGTAGTCTTGCCCACGCTTGCCTCGTGTGCACCTGGTCCTTCAATACTGCCATCTGGCTTCGCTTCGATCGCGCCATTCTCCTTCTTCGCACCGGGAAATCTGGAGCCAAGGTTCTTCTCCTTCTTCTTTTTCTTCTCGGGAGCAGGTGGAGGCGGGTAAGCTTTCTGCTCGATCTCCTGCCACTCCTTACTCTCAGCGAAGTCCTTCTGGATCGGCTCAAGAATCTCCAAGAGCGCTTCAGTGACGGCAGGCTTAAGTGACTGTGGTTGAAGTACGTCTGCAAGGTAGTCATCGTGCATTTGCTTGATGTTGGCGTACTCTAGTGGCTCTGCATCCCGACGTGGCACAACGAATTTGGGTGTGCCGTTATTCTTGAGGGCCGATGCGGGAAGGAGCACGTACTCCACGAAGCTGAGCACGCCGTTGCCCTCTACTTGCTTTGGAGGACAGAAAGCTTTCTTCAGCTTCTTCTTGACGACTTCCGGCTGGTCGATGAGGTCGATCTTGGAATCTGGATCGGAACTAGACATCTTGCCACCTTCTTGCAGACCAGGAATGAGAGGGTTCATCAAGTGCGCACGCTTGGCAAACCCAACACGAGGCAATGCTTCGACAGCCAGGGTGAAGATCTTCCGCTGGTCCACGCCACCGAATTGTGCGTCCACACCCAGGTACTCCTCATCGAGCGCCTGCATGAGTGGGTATATTTGAGATGAAAGTGGTGGGGCTTCGACTTGCTTCACGACTTCTGAGCCGGCTTTGCTTGCATCATGACCGGAAACAGACGTGCTGAGTCGAAGCAGATCCATGAAGTACTTGGCACCGCTGTCACCGGTCGTCTGGTAAGATGAGCCGAGCACGAACTTCAGCCGCGAAACATCGATGTTGACGGCTTTCAGTGCGGCGGTGATACAGTGTCGGTAGTAGTCGGCGCGGAAGTTGACGAGTTCGATGGGTGCTTTGAGGTTGTCGAGGAAGCCATGGACATCCGCCAAGAGTACCTTCACTTCGCAGCCAGCAGCCAGAAATTCGGCGATCTTGAGCATGGGAACGAAGTAACCGCAGTGAGGTTTACCAGTCGTTGCGGTACCCCAGTAGATCCGGAGAGGGCGCTCATTCTTCTTCAGAACTTCTTCGATAATTTCGGGATTGAGCACTTCTTGGAGATTGTTCTTGATCAATGCAAACTTCTCGTCGGCGGTCTGCGCCAATTGGCCGTCTGCGTTCGCCGCCATGTTGTGTTGAGCTCGCTCTCCGCTGTCGTGGTGCTGTCGTTACCAAGGACTAGAACAGATTTGTTTCAAAGGCAAGTAGGTATTGTTTAGAGTCATTGAAGTTGTGAGTCTCGAATTACAGTATTTAGCGCCGCAGTGGCTTGAAGTGGCTGGTGCAAAGTTGCAAGGTTCAGGTTGCGTGTCGATCCTCGTTCCCACGCATCCGCATCCGTGCACACTGTCAGTCTTACACGTCCACTCTTACTATACCATAGACTTGTGAATACGGACCTGGAGTTTTGGGAACATGCTATTTGTCGGATCATGACCACACAATCAATACTACGCGACAATGGATAGACCAGATCCTGTTGAGCCTGCTGCCGCCGAAGCCCCAACGCCAATCCAGGACGATGCTATTGAGAAACAGCCCTCTAGCAGTGCAGCGCAATCGAGTTCTCACGAAAGCACGATAGCGTCTACGTTACAGTCATTCACCGACCGAGCACTCCACTTTCTATCACATGCAAGTAATGAGACTCTTGGCGCATGTTTAGTCGGCCTTGGAGCGACTACGTATCTGGTACTGGGACGAGTAGGACTGGTCATTATTGGCGTCGCGGGCGGCGTGGTACTGCATGCGACATGGGAAGGAGTACGAAGTGATGACCGAGACGAGGCTACGAAGAAATTAGACGAAGAACGAAGGCGTGAAGCAAGTATCGAGGTGGCTAGGAGAGTGCTCGAACTGCGGTCGAGTAAGCCAGATTCAAAGACAGCAGAGGATACCAGAGTATACGCGAGCCAGGGGCTTGACTACTCTTCCTTTGGACCAGAGACTGAGGCAGCATTAGATGCATTCACGACTGCAGTCATCAAGGACTACGTTCATTATTGGTACGATGCCACGATTCCCGGCGAGCAGAGCTTTCCAGCGACATGTCGAAGGACCTTCACCGCATTTGTATTGTCTCTTTCTGGCCATCTTCAACGCAAGCGACCAGCCGACGCTTTCCTGGACTTTGTCATGAATGCCAGCTCCATGATTATTGTGTTCCTGCAGGAACTGGCCGCAGCTCTGAACGCATCGCCGAACGCAACCGCCGAGGAAGCAATTTCGACATATCTGCTTATGAAACCCGAAAGCCATCTAGCTCATCTGTTGGACCGAGAGTCGCAAGCATTGAAGATGGAAGACAGTGCCGAGGATGTCTTGCAGTCGTATCTTGATCCGAAGCACACCAACTGTCCTCCTGTATACGTTTTCTTGAAAGAAGTGTTCGCAAAGCTTGTGCTTGGATATACTGTTGATTATTGCTCGCAGCCTGCCTGGATCAATGATTGGATTGTGTATGGACTGGAAGAGTCGGAAACTGCAAAAGAAGTCATGGACATTGTTGACGCGGGCATGGAAGGCAGGAAGCAGGTCGACGCACCGAAAGTGGAAGAACAGATAGCACAGAAGCAGCCACCAGCGGACGCTGGATCCGCATACGCAAAAGAGCATAGACGGAGAATGAGTCGAGCAGAAGAAGCTATGGACGAAGCCATGCAGGAAGCACGGAGATTGACCGAGCTCATGATAGCAGAAGACGAGCGACGTGCAGCTGAAGAGCGCAGGAAAGGTACGGAGACCTCTCCAATCGCCGGAGACAGCTCAGATACTACAACACAAGGAGCACCCACTCCTACCTCAAGCCAGAGCGACCGTGATCGCCAGACTGACGACACATCATCTGTCAGCGAGAGTGCAGCCGTTTCAGAAGAGCAACTTGTGTCCCCAAGCAAGCAGTTCACTAGTTTCGACCAGATCGTGCCAAGAAGTCAAGCAACTGCGCTGTCGATGGGCAGTCCATCGAAAGAGCAATCGGATCCAATACAGAAGACGGCAGTCTTGACACTGCACAATGCGAATATCTCCATCTTTGATGACAGCGTACCTGGTGAACGAGCGTCGCTCAAGGCCAAACCAACTACAGACTACATGGTTCAAATTGAGCCCGCCTCTTCTGCATTCCCTGGCTGGATGATAGTGCGGAAGTATGCTGACTTTGAGACCCTACACGAAGTACTGCGTCGGCTCTCTACTATCACTGGAGTGCCCTTCGCGAATGTGCATCCGGAGCTGCCGAAGTGGAGGGTGCATACCAAGGCATCTCTACGTACTGAGCTAGAGCGCTACCTAACTGATGCAGTCCGCTACCAGCCATTGGCAGAAAGCGAAGGCATGAAACGATTCTTGGAAAAGGAACAGGGCATGAGCAAATCACCAAATGGTTCAGGTAAAGGCTTTGGCTGGCCGACCCCAGATGCATTTGGCAAGATCGGAGACAACATGTTCAATGTTCTTACCAAGGCTCCGAAACAGGTCGGCGGTGGCGTTGCTGCAGGTGGCAAGGCTGTGTTCGGAGGTGTTGCAGGTCTCGTTGGAGGCACCAAAAAAGCCAGCCAATCTCAGTCCAATCTTGCTAGATCGACGACAAGCTCGAGTTTCGACAGCAATGCTTCGAAGCACAGGTCAAGCATGCAAATTGCTGGACAATCATTCATGACCGACAGCTATCTCGGATCTATGGAGGTCTCTAGGCAAAGTCAGGACCTGCCCAGATCGCCGGCTACCGACACCCTGGAAAGGCGTGGCAGTTCATTTTCGACCAGAAGTGTCGAATCTCTGAGATCTGTCAAGGTCCCCCCTAGCAGCTCTCCAAGTCGCCCGACAAGTGTCATCAGCCATCCTGAGCTTGGGCTCACCTCGGACTCTGTCACTGAGCTTCCAGAGAGTGAGGAAGGCTTGGAGGAAAGCATCAATCTGCCACCACCACCGTCAGAAATGCCAGCGGATTATGATGCACCTTTTTCTCCTGTACGGAGGAGCACTGAAGTATCACGAGCCAGAGCCGCTGATTCTCCTGCACCATCTGCAGAGGAACCACCGAAGCTACCAAAGCGACCTGTCAAGGCGGAGAGTAAGCCTCCTCTGACCGAGCGAGAGACATCGACAGCCATTGAGCTGATGTTCGCTGTCATCACACAACTGTACACACTCTCGGGCGCTTGGCAGATCAGACGGACCTTGCTCGGCGCCGCGAAAGCGTACCTGCTTCGACCAGGTAATCCACAGCTGCTGACAATTCGAGATCTCCTCCAGACATCCATGCTTGATTCGAACCTCTCGGATGCCGGTGTAGCCCATCACGTTTACGAGTTGCGGAAGAATGCTCTACCTACTGCCGAAGAAATGGAACTATGGAAGCGGGACTACCCAGAAAAGACAGACGAAGAGAAGGAAGAGCTACGAATCAAAGCCAGAAAGCTGCTCGTCACTCGAGGAATGCCTCAAGCTCTTACGAGTGTGATGGGTGCTGCGGCAAGTGGTGAAGCTCTTGGCAAGGTGTTTGACTGCTTGCAGATACCCAGCGTCAGCAGAGGTCTTATCTTTGGGCTGATGCTTCAGGCACTACGTGTAGTGACACACTAGTGCAGCTGAGACATGCATTCAAGCTGCTACAAACAGGACTCTGTGAGGATCATCAACATAGATCAGAATATGTTCACATTTGCAGGTGCATTACTGCCGCCGTTCCGACGTAATGGCGAAGGTCTGAGGGCTGAGACAAAGAACAACTTACGAATGCTCGTCCAGGTGGCGTCCAGATTTCTGTGTCCAACAAAGACATCTCATACCTCAGACAAAGGCACTCAGGTGAGTCCGACATCCCGTCCGTGTCTGTCTTTGTAAGTCAAATTGATCTTGGTGCATTGTGGTCATGCGTAATTTACCATGCCATCCCTCACCAGAATGCACAATTCCGTGACTCTCTTCACGACTTGATCTCCTCGACGTTGTCGAAGTCCGCTCTCTTAGCACTATTGACTAGTGTATCGTCAGCATAAAGCTACCGTTCGCGCAGGATCTCGAACACCGCATCATCAATAGCACGCATTCGAAGCAGGCCTTCGTCCTTACAAAGCGACAATACTATCCTTTCGGGCACGACAAGTAATACATAGCGATCGACAACATGCCTCGTCAACTTACCATTACCCCAGCATCATACAAGTCCTCGCTCCTCTCGATTCCTCCTACACCATTCTCGCCTCTTCTTCCAATCACTCCGCCGGCCTCACCACCCAGATATAACCAAGCCGCTGGATCTCGCGCCGCCAAGCTTAAAGCTAGCGCAGAGCTCCTACCTCCACCTCCAGAGAGCCTTCACTGGCTTTGGCAATGCCACAAATGTAACCGTGTCTACCAGCTCGGCGTTACTCGGCGTTGTCTCGATGATGGCCACTTCTTCTGTGCTGGCACCACCGTCGTCAAGCGAAGCAAGAAAGGCAATGGTGGAAAACGAGTTGTTCGCCACGCAGCTTGTGCAAGCGAGTTCGACTACCAAGGCTGGAAAGCCTGGGGCAACTGGAGAAGAGCTGTAGTAGAGCGTGTAGAGGCCGCTGAGGCTCTGATGGTCGCCGAGGAGATTTTCGAAAAGGAGATGAATGGAAACATCATGGTACCGGAAGGTAGATGGTTTCAAGGCCGCTGGACCACAAAGCCCGAAACTCGAGACGTAGTCGCTGGGGCACAGAAGAAAGACTGCTGGATGAAATGCGACTATCCCAGTGAATGCAGATGGGGCAAACAATTCGGTGTCCAAACCACTACCACCCCTAAAGTCGCGAACGTCACCGTCCCCAGTACTCCAACAACCAAGTCAGAGGAATCAAAGCAAGAAATCAAAGCTAAAACCTCTTTCGAAGAAATCCTAGGCCTCACACTCGATTCATCCGACATCGCCGATGAATCCCCATCAGCGGATTTCCTCGAACCTCTCAGCCCAACCAAATCTCAAAGCCAGAAAGCTGTGACTGAGGGTGAGACGAAGAGTGTCAGCATGGATGATCTTTTAGAAAGTGCGAAGAGAAGGAAGAGAAGGAGTTCAGGACAGATTCCTTCTCCTCTTGGTGCTAATCCTTCTTCTGAGGTGAAGGAAGAGATCAAGATCGGAATCAGTGGAAGTGAGATTTTGCAGAAGGCTTTTGATGATATTGAGTTGGATTTGAAGAAGGGGTTGGGTCAGCTTTTGAAGATGGAAGAGAAAGCGGATGCTTTTGTTTAGGGGTTGAGTGTGAGTAGGAGGAAGTAGGGATTGATGTGGTGTGTGGTGGGTTGTGTCTAGTGTAGATGAACTTTAGCGAGTATGATGACCATCTGGTGAACGTGTGCACGGTAGAGTCTACATATTTTAGAGTTTGGTGCGCCGTTCACTGAAGGGGTTCGCTTTGTTCTAATCCGTTCTATTGATCTGACACTTCAATTTTGTGCAATGGGGCATATCCTGGTGGAACGGTTGCTTAGATATGGCTTGCCTTAAAGAGACGTACGGAATTCTGCAGATGTACGGACTTCTGACAGTAGTGATGAACGCGACGTCTCAAGTGTCCAAGATGATGTACAACCGCGATAGTCTACACCCCAATGTGAAAGTCGTGTTGCATTTCTCGGAGTTCGTGGAAGCTTTCGCTTTGTTTTTGCTTGGCGTTGCCAATCTCGAACCTCAATGGACACCCCTGCTTCATCGTGGACCGGAACCACGACATCGTCATCAGTCCCGGACACCGGCGGCACCATCTGAATGGATGCAGAGTATTTGGTAGCTATTGCGTATCTTGAGCCGCCTTTGCGGTGCGTGCGCTTCCAAGATGGGTCTTCTCAGCTGGCTCTTCAAGTCCGGCGACGATGCGAATCCGTCAGATCGAGGAGAATATCAGCTCGTTGAGAGGGGTATGGCGGTCAATGAGGCATCAACTGCGTCCTTTCACCAGCCCTCGGTGGCAGGAAGCTCTAATCATGATATGGTATGCTTTCGTGGAAGTGACGTGAAACTCCGACTCCAGCTGACGGACTCAGGCAGGAACGTCCGGATCACTCATGAAGCAAGACCCATACTCTGTTGATGCACACAGCTTTCATACAGATTCTGTGGACGATCGGGAGTATCCTACAGAGGCCGATAGAAAGGTGCTGCGAAAAGTGCCTGACAAGCTGCCATGGTCTGCATTCCTGGTAGCAGTTGTTGAGCTATGCGAACGCTTCACCTACTACGGACTATCCGGACCATTCCAAAACTATATCGAGAACTCTTATCACGACATCAATGGACTTCCAGGAGCGATTGGCCTTGGTCAGAGTGGCGCCACTGGACTTACCGACTTCTTCCAGTTTTGGTGCTATGTTACTTCTGTCCTTGGCGCAATTGTGGCTGATCAGTATCTGGGCAAGTACTGGACCATTTTCTACTCCAGCATCATATACATCATCGGTATTCTGATTCTGTTCTTGACATCACTACCGGCCGCCATTGAGAATGGCGCGGCATTGGGAGGCTTGATCGTTGCCATGATCGTCATTGGTTTGGGTACCGGTGGCATCAAGAGCAATGTGAGTCCGCTTATTGCTGAGCAGTATCAGAACACGAGGCCATTCATCAAGATCCTGAAGAATGGTGAAAGAGTAATAGTAGATCCAGCTGTCACCATTCAGCGAATCTACATGATCTTTTACATGTGCATCAATTTGGGATCGCTCTCAGCTGTTGCAACAACGACGATGGAAGCACATACTGGGTTCTGGTCTGCTTACCTACTCTGCTTGCTGGCATTCTTTGTCGGCTTTGGCTGCCTTGTTGTTGGCAAGAAGAAGTACGTTCTTCGACCACCAAAGGGGTCTGTCATACCACAAGCCTTTAAAGTCTGCATGATCGGCCTACGAAAGCGCAATCTGGATGCCGCCAAGCCCGAGTATCACCAAGAGATCACTGGCCGACGTGATATCCTACCCTGGGACAGCCTCTTCGTCGAAGAAGTTCGTCGAGCAGTAGTCGCTTGCAAAGTGTTCTTGTTCTTTCCAATCTATTGGTTGGTCTACTCACAAATGCTCAACAACTTCATCAGTCAAGCTGGTCAGACACAGCTTCATGGGATACCGAACGACATCATGCAGAACATTGACCCCATCACAATCATAATCTTCATTCCGATTGTCGACAGATTCCTCTACCCTGGATTGCGAAAATTTGGCATCGAATTCAAGCCAATCACCAGGATCACTTGGGGCTTCCTACTTGGTTCTGGTGCTATGGCTTACGCTGCTGGAGTACAGAAATTGATCTACAGCTCAGGACCATGTTATGAGGCGCCTGGAGCCTGCAAGGCTGGACTTCGACCGGACGGGAGCTATGCTCCTAACAATGTTCACGTGGCGGCACAGACTCCAGCTTATCTCTTGATCGGTCTCTCCGAGATATTTGCTTCAATCACTGGTCTGGAATATGCATTTACGAAAGCACCACCAAATCTAAAGTCATTCATCATGTCTCTGTTCCTGCTTACAAGTGCTTTTGGATCGGCATTGGGAGCCGCTCTCAGTCCTGTCGCTGTCGACCCGAAGCTGCTCTGGATGTATACCGGTCTTGCTGTGGCGTGCTTGGTTGCTGGAATTGTCTTTTGGATATTGTTCCACAAGCTGAATGACGCGGAAGACACGATGAATGAGCTTGAGCAGTTCAAAGACAAAGGACTACCACCCGCTGAGAGCCAGTTCGGTGATGAGCATCATGATGCTGAGGGCAAGGCGTAGTCAGACTTTCACTTCACGGTCTGATCGTTCTTGGAATTGCAGTCTTGCGGCTCCGAAACCGTATCGATATCGGCGCGATGGCATGAGATCTTGCTATACGGCCCTGCATGTGTCATGCCACATACGCTCTGCTAGTGTATGCTCACGCCCATATTGCGCACATAAATGGCTGAAAGTGCTGGGTGCAAAGCTCGAGATGCCTCTACCCGCTCTCAACACGGAGCATATACCGCGGGTGTAACAAAGATCATGCAGGTAGCCAAGCGCCTCGCAAAGGTCCTCCTCCAGCGAACGTGAGGGCCGAATGCCTTAAGAGACATGGTCGTTAACTGAGGGCGAGAGCAAATACACTGTTCAACTACTCTGCGAGCAGATTGAGTAGTAGGCTAAAGTTGTTTTGGTGTGCCTGAAGGAGGATAGGCCCCACAGTCACCACGGAAAAGACCAGTCAGAATATGCATGCAGCTCTTCACCCTGCGACATTCTCCACATATACCCGCAGCCTCCCGGCTTGACGGGTCGTGTGCAAACGCAGCGCTCAAGCCAGCTCCACGTCCCACATCCATTTAGAAGTCAACACAGACAAACAGGCCGTTTCTTCTACTGGACCTTCATCGTCGCCTTGGGTTGCCGCCTCGATTGCAGCCATTGAAGGAATCATGGCGCTCTACCGCTATGGTGGTCCCTCTATTGGGCCATACACAAGCTTCGACAGGCAACTTGACATAGAGTTGGCTCGCTATCTTGCACGATACCCGAACTTCAGCAGAGCCCTCCAGCGTGAAATGGAGAACTACCTCCGCGCTGTTGCTGTGGCTGACGGAGGCTGCTGCTGTCACTGTTCTAAATGTGGACGGTACCTCGAAGTCGAAGATGAAGCTGAAGAAGACGAGTATGAAGATGAAGAAGGTACGAATCGCCTGCGCCCTTCATGGCTTCGAAGTGCTCTATCGGTCCTGAGATCAGGATTGTTTCTTGCAGCATCCTCAGGTCGATCCATTCTGCAGCGATGTAGGGGTCTTGCACACCACACTGAATTCATGGAAGACTAATGATTGCATCTTTAGTCACTCCAAGCCGAATCAAGGACTTCGAATCGGATAGAAAGGAGATTGGTCCTCCACCAGAGCCAGACTTCGATCCAGCTAATTTCGATGCCGATCTCGTGAAGCTTCATGCTTCATACGGCGGTGGGCGGCGGCGTCAGGCTACCAAGAAGAAAGCCGTCCAGCAGTGTCCGAGGACCAAAAGAACTCCGACCACTTACCTGGAGAACGGAATTAGTGATCAGACTCTTCAGCAAGCAGACCAACTCATCATTGCTGCGCGTCAGCAAGGCTTTATCAACGAGCAGCTCACACTGGCTTGCACGACCGGGCTCATTCCATCGCCGGATGACAGCCACAGTCTGTCACTTGCTGCCCGTGCTGGTGTAGAGAAGCCTGCTCGACAACAACGCAATCGCCGCTACCGAGCTCCTGTCGACTCAAAGAACATCGCGCACCAGCCTTGCCAGGACAAACACAACCAGCTAGACCATAGCCATCAACCAGAACCTGGCTCGACTCTACCTCAATATCATGACCGCAAGTATCGCAACAGCCAAGACAGCTCGGCTTCGTCTCAACCAGAGCTCAAGGTCAAGCAGAAGACGCGGCCTGGCGATCGACGTGACTCTGTAGCCGATGCCACTCCAAGCGACGCTCAAGCTGCTGATATTTCAGTGACTGGTCTGAACAAACCCCAGCCAATCGTGGCTGTCCAGGTAACAGAAGCCTCCAAGGAACTTTTCCTGCGCATGTTTGGCGCTCTCCCAGTCAATATTACTGGTCGCAGCCCAGTGCACTTCAACGAGTTTGTGATGGCCATGCTTGATGCTGGATTTACGGTCGAGCATAGTGGACAATGCGGCGGCTCCGGGGTCAATTTCAAGGACAACCATTGCAAGTATGGTGGCAGAAATATCTCCTTCCACAGACCACATCCAGATCCGAAGATCCATCACCACAAGCTCAGGACTTGGGGCAAGAGGCTGCAAGACAAGTTTGGTTGGAGCCAGGAGTCCTTCCAGACTGGTTCCGCGCATGGCTGACGCTGAAATACTCTGGTCTTCTCTGCTGTTTAGCATATCGGCCCGGGTATTGTAGTCAAGAAGTGCGAGTGTGTTCTGATGGAGTCTTGCTGCGGACTGAAAGGTGTGTAGGAGGATGGAGGAATATACCTGGCAGCAGAGAACTGTCGAGCGATCCTGATGGATGTGATTACTTGCCTAGCAATACGAATCAACTCAGATGCCCGTGCTCTCATTTTGTGTACTTCAGTGCCATCGGACCAGTACCATTGGTTCCAACCTATGCCTTTAATAAAGTCAATCTCGGAGGTATCTCGTCCGAAATGCCGAAGTCACTAGTCATGAGGCTAATATTGACGCGTTCATCGACACGGTTGCGACTTCGTCCTTCGTGTATCGACATGATATTCAAATTCATCGATTGGCACATTGGCACTCCGTGACCGCCTTCACATATGGATGCGGAGTTCGAGACTACAGTGGAGCTTGTATCGCCAGGACAGATTCCTCTCCAAATACCACGATCCATCTCCTTCGCAACCCGAGCTGAGCAGAACACGCGAACATCCAATGAAAGAGCATGCACACAATTTCATGGGCCGTATACAAGAAGAGAAGACCTCCGCGGCGAACTACCACAATCTTGTCGACGGCCGCTCGTGTGCGGCCGCTGCATTAAATCGCGATATCTCATTTGAGAAATGCAATCCTCGTATAGCACCGTATTCAGAGGCAATTCCCCGAAATGGACGCTGAACCCTTCCGAACATTGTACATCACAATGTGGAATCATGCGTCTCCGAAGGGTAGAGTTGTGCGTCTGCCGATCTGAACCTGCTCAGAGCTCCGATAAGGGCATTGCCTGCCCTGCTTGGATCGCCTGCGCGATGGCGTAAGCAGCTCTGAGTGACACTCGAGTGCTTATTAAGATTCCACATCGCGCCCAAGGCTTTAGACATATTGACATAGTCATTTAGAGGAGCCTCCACTACAGGACTGTACGATGACAGCGGCACTTGTCATCGCCACAGTTGCTGCACTGCTGATAGCAGCAATCTATCGCTTCTGGCTGACACAAACCAGGTTTTCACATCTACCATGTCCAGATCAAGGACCATTCTGGCGACGACTGCTCATCAAGCCTCCAGAACTACAGATTATTGATTGGTGTCTCTCTATACCGAATGATGGTCTCGTCCTCATCCGAGGAGCATTCAACAGGCCGATCATCCTCGTATGCTCTGTCGATGGTGCTCGCAAAGTGTTCGAAACAAATGTGTCCATGTTCTCTCCCCATCCGGCGACGATCAAGATCTTGGAATCAGTATTGGGCAAAGGACTTGTTTCAGTGTACGGAGAGGAGCATCGCGTAAGCAGCTTCGGCAGGCAGCCCATCTCGCGTCTCGAGCGCTAAGCATGACCAGGTACAAAGAAAAGGCGTGCAGCCGGGATTCAAACTGCAAACCATTCGCAACCTTTATCCGGTCTTCTGGGAGAAGACATGCAGGCTTCTGGAAGCGCTCTCAGCTGAGAGCGAAAAGAAAGGCAACATTCAAATCTCAGAGTTGATCAATCGTGCAACGGTAGACATCATTGCCACGGCTGGCTTTGGCATGAACATTGGCTGCATGGAGGATCCCAACAATGAGCTGTGGCAGGACTATGCTATGGCTTTCCGATTCAGACCAGGGCTTGCCTGGTTCAAAAAGTTGGCTGCCGCCTTTCCAGCTTTTGGAAATATTCTGGAGTATCTACCCTCGTCTTGGAAGAAGGAAACATCACGCGGACTACAGCTTGTTCGCCACAGAATCGAAGAGTCACTCGCCAGTCGTCAGCGCGAGGAACGCAAAGACTCAAGTATCAGCACAGAGCACAAGGACATTATCAGCTCGATTATGAAACACGGACTGATCACGGACACAGAAATGCTGATCAACCAAAGCTTGACAATACTTGGAGCAGGACACGATACTGCCGCTTCAACAGCATCATTACGCATTTACGAGGTCTGTAGACGTCCTGAAATTCAGCACCAGTTGCGTGAAGAGATTCGATCGACGCTGCCATGCACTCAAACGCAGACCGGAGTGCCAACGTCGGACATTCTGGAAAAGGTGGAGAATCTGTCGTTGATGACAGCAGTGATCAACGAGACTCTCCGCTTGCATCCCATCATTGCTTTTAGCAATAAAATCGTAGCCACGTCAAACGAGCTTCACGGTACCTGGATACCAAAAGGTACCGAACTCATGGTGATCCGCAATGCAATGCAAAGATCGAAGAAAATCTGGGGAGAGGATGCGAACGAATTCAAGCCCGAGAGGTGGCTGAATAGCACGACTGGCGGAGCAGATGATCGCATTGCCTTCAATGGTTTCGGGACAGGTCCAAAAAGCTGTATTGGCGAGCGCTTTGCTCGAGCAGAGCTAGCCTTTCTTCTTGGAGGAATCTTCGGTTGCTTTGATGTCGCGCTTGTGGGTACTGGAATTGATGGTACGGTCAAAGAAGCGCAGATGGAATTTGGAGTCGTGTTGAGGATTAAAGGTGGTGTTTGGGTGAGACTGAAGAGGTTACCTGAGTGGTGAGGACTGCAGCAACATACCCATGACTGAAATTCAACGTAGGTATTCGGACACAAAAGCATTGTCATTACACCATCTCTGCTGGACTACATCATGCCATCATTCAACCCCACAGATTCGTCAGATTCTTATGCTTCACTCAAGCTGGATGACAGCACTGAGCCTTCTGACCAGTAGAACAGCATTTCCCATCTCCGCAATTGTCCCAGCTTCTAGTATACTCCTCAAGGTCGTTGCAGCCACCGCTACAGAATGGGGCCGTGCCAGACCAGTAGCAATTGTCGAGGTTGAAGGTACGACAGCACTTCTTCTTCTCGCCGGTAGCACAGCTGTTGCCGTCGCCGTGGTCATTGGAGTCGACCTCTTTCCAGCCATTTGGACAGGCGCCCTCACAGAATGGAGCTGTGCCGGACCAGAAGCAGCGTTCTTTGGTGTTGGCGAGAGAGACAGGATTATGGGCAGGTTGAGATTCTGCGAGACTGAGGACTGCGAGAGGGATCAGCTCATTGATGAGGAGGAAGTGGCAAGTGTCCGATATGGCTCACGCTTCTGCAGTGCTTCCACTTCTTGCTTCAGATCTAGACATCAAGTCATCAGCAAAGACTTTGGATTGACGAATATAGTCTCTGGCGTACTGGTCGGACTGCCGAATGCCATTGGCATGATCAAGCCAAGGGCTACGATTGAGAGCTTCATGTTTGACTAATGTATGAGGTATTGCAGATGTTGAGTTTTGGTATGATGGTCTCTGAAGGACTGTGTCCACCTGGCGTTGAACATGCCCTTATATACCTTGCTGAGCTCGCTTACAGCGGTTGACAGCTATGGGAGACATGCAGGCCTCAATTTCGTGGAGCATTTTCAGCGGTCGATGGAGTAGGTGGCTTGCGTCGACATGTCTAGACTCGTTGCGTCCTGAGGTCGATTCATGCTTGAGGTCTGATACAAGCTTGGTACAAGCAAGCCTCATCACACAGCTGTGATGGCCAGAGCAATGACAAGAATATGCATAGCGAGTACATCAGCCCCTTGTTGCAGGCGAGAGGAGTTTTGATTGTTGGAACAAGTGCGTTCATGTTTCCATTTGCCTATCGAACACGCTTGCTGCTCGATTGTGGTGAGCCATGTCCCATATCCGTAACGCACGCTTTAATGCGGAATCGCTCGCTGGCTCATTTCTTACTGCAGCTGCTGTTTTGACCATGAGATCATGGTCCTTTCGTGCATATCATTACCTGAGAGTATACATTTCGCTTGCCTCTCAGCGAAACGATCAGCGTACATTGCATGCAGGAAAGGGAAGGTCTCTCAGACTCCGTGGCAACTCGGTCAAGTTGCATGCAAGGTAGTCGTCGTCGGGTTTGAGCTTCGGCCAACAAGAGGCTCTACTCCTGCGAGGACAGACTCAATTGGGTCCTTGGCAAGTCATCATAAGAGCTCGGGGTTGAGAGATGAAGTAATTGTGAAATCATCTACGGCGCTTGTCGAGATGGGAACCGAAGTCGTTCAAGGATAGATCCCTCTTTGGAAGTGATTGCAGGTCGGTTGCGAACGTCTCAACACCTGAGGTCTTGATCAGCCAGCCACAGTTCTTATGGCTTGCAGCCTCATCGGTACGGCGCGACTTCCACGAAGCACGGTCCTTCAAAACGCATCGCCTTACAGACTGATTCGTTGGACAAATGAAGCCGAGAAGACCTTCCATGTTGTCGTTCAGGTACGTCTTGAATTGTCCAAGGTGTTGCATCTGAAAACGGCCAGAAGAAGCGATGTCAGAGCGCGCAGAGCCAGAGCGAGCCATCATGCCAGCAGTGTGCATATGTGGTCTGTCACATCGCCTTGGCATCTTCTAACAATTCGGTCGGAGATATCTGATCGCTTGCATGCCCCGTTCGAGTCCATTATTGCTCCCTCAAACTTGACACACTGGTGAAGACCATGGCTCTCCCCTTCTTGATCTTCTTGTTGCCAGACCCATCAAAGAGATAGTCTGCCGTCACTCTTTGACATGAACAACATATAGGTTCTCATGAGAAGACTCTACAAGCTGTTAAGATCGAGATGCACTCACGTGCAACACCCGGGATTGTCCTGCTGCCGGACCGGGCACTTTGCCTCCATCGAGCAGCGCGTATGAACAGCCAAACAAGTGCGGTCCTGGTAATTTGAGACACGATAGCAGAGTCGTAAGACTGCTGATACATCTACGTCGATGTAGATTCTTCAGGTCCGCGCGAGTGTGAGATCCATGGGCCGCAGAGGCGAACATCTGCACACCCGTTTCACCTGACTCCCAAGCCATCCTGCACATCAGTCATGCAGCAGAGTGTCGCGTGCCCATCACTTCCATCGTACAGTCTCCGAGCCTCATCTCGTATGCAATGTGTGTCCAAGGAAGAGAAGAGGGAGCAGCTCGTACAGCATGTAATAATCACCGCTCGAGGAAAAGGCGGCTGCGAAGGTTTCACTGCACGCACGCACCCCCCGCCTTCAGATGTCTTGGCATCATCTCCACGACAACGAAGACATCCTGTTCCTTCAATACCACCAATCATGAACTGATGTCACTATAGACGTAGGCATATATGTCTTGCCTACATCTCTTCGCTCTTTCAAGTCGAACAGTCTCTTTTTCCAAAGCTCTGCTGCAGGCGCCATGTCTCGTCTTCTTGCAAGGGCACTCGCCCTGTCGAACTTGCAACAAGCGCCCCTGAATGAACGAGTACGAATACGCACGAGTTTCCAAGAAAGCTTCAACTGATTGCTGATGATCTAGAGCTCAAATGGTCTATCCTCAAGGCCAGATCCAACTGTCGCTTCAGGAACAGTGCTGCCCACACAAACGCCAAGCCCTCAATGGGAACCAGATCGGTACGACCCATATGTCTGTGAATATCTCGGCCAGAATGGTTGCTGGTTTCCATCTGAAATCCAAGAAGGTCCACCATATATGGGATGCGAGTTTCCGAAAAGGTCAAAGACTTGCATCGTTCCTGCAGGAGGTGATCCGAACGGCGACGATGCTCCTCAGATCCTGGAGGCTTTCAGAGTTTGTGGCAATGATGGCCACATCGTTTTCGAGAATACCACTTATTACATTGGTACCATAATGAACACCACCGGACTGAAAGATGTTGATGTGGAAGTCAAAGGGACTCTGCTATGGGATACGAACATCCCCTACTGGCTCGCGAACTCCATGCCAATTGGCTTTCAAAATCAGACTGCTGCTTGGCATCTTGGTGGTGAGAACCTTCACTTCTACGGGCATGGGTATGGTACTTTGAATGGAAATGGTGACACATGGTACAAGTTCAATGATGGTGTCAGCAATCGACACGGCAGACCTCATGCGTTGCTCATTACCAACACCAAAAACGCCGTGATCGAAGGCCTGCGGTTTATCAAATCGCAAATGTGGACCATGACAGTCGCTCGATCGGAGAAAGTGTTGCTACAAGATATTTACGTCAATAATTCGGCACCGGATGATTCGCCTAGGTCAAACGTGAACACAGATGGCGCGGATACTGTCTATGCAAACAACATCACGTTCCTTCGCTGGACCACGGACAATGGAGACGATGCCATAAGCCCAAAGCAGAATAGTACGAACATCTACATCGCCAACTGCACGTTCGTCAACGGCATGGGTATTGCTGTTGGCAGTATTGGCCAGTATCCTGGTCAAATCGAGGTCATCGAGAACATCACTGCAGTCGATATTCGTTGCATCAATAGTGGCTACGGTGCCAGGATCAAGACTTGGACAGGAGAGACAAAAGGCTATCCACCGAACGGAGGTGGTGGCGGCATTGGTCGCGCCAAGAATCTCACGTTCAAGAATTTCGATCTCGACAACGTCAACGTCGCTTGGGCTCTTGCTCAATGCACAAACTACGAAGGCCAGCAAGGTGGTTGCGACACTAGCAAATTCCAAGTGAGTTCTTTCGAAGGCACCATAGAGCTCTTTTCTGACATTTCACACAGATTTCTGATATCCATTGGGGCGATGCTCAAGGATCGCTCAAAGGAGACCGTGTGGCAACGCTTCAATGCTCTGCCGCAGCGCCTTGCTACAATATCGAGCTCTTCAACAATTACCTGTGGGCCCTTGATCAGGATATCCAGGCCACATCATATCTTTGCGAGGCAGTTGAAAACACGATCGGTTTCAATTGCACGGGTGCATGCGACGGACTATGTCCACATGTATGTCTGACTTGTGAATATATGGAGAAGTTGTTGATGCTGATTTTGGTAGTAGGATTGAACGGTGTTATGTATGTACTAACTAACGACCATAATCCAAAAGGATCTAAGAGAAGCTGAACTAGCGATGTATAATGCGAAACGCAGTCCGATAATCTTCGCCTCCTTTAGCCACCGCTCGAGACGATCGTCCGGATAACCAGGAAAGCCTACAACGCATTCTCAGATCCTTCTCCGTCGAGGATTCCCCGAGCCCCAGCTTCCCGCCCGAGCCCCAGCTACTGTATCAATTTTAAGCAATACTGAATGAATACGGGTCCGCACCATACTCTCGCCTTACTCGCCGTAGGCTCGTTCGTTAAGGAATAGAAAGATGCTCCTTCTTTAAGGGCCTATGCCTTACGCGCTCGGATATCGTACGTCGTCGCTATCGCTCGTACCTCGCTGCTCCGAGTACTCACTTCGCTCGCAAGCTCGCCTCGCTTGTCTAAAGCCAAGTCAAAGTCCTAATCAATAGGCTGGGGCTCGTCCCGCCTGCTGGGGCTCGGGGAATCCTCGAGGATCCTTCTCGCGCGGAAGGAGTTGTACAGGCCACAACAATATTATTCTCAAGTGCCGACAAGGTTGGTAGCACTTCGCGCCCATCTACATTACGGAAAAATCGGGATTGAACGGAAGAGACAGCCGCCGCTGACTAGAATCTGCGCTCATTAATAATAATGCCAAAACTTAGGAAACAATACCCCTGTCCTGCCCTAATTAGAAAGTAGTAGTTGTACTTACGTACGCTTAGACTTATATACGCGAACTCTAAAACTCCTAGCTACTACTATAGCTATAGATAACTCTTACTATCTAATTAATTACTATACGCCTACTAAGTATATACTATTACTATATTATAATACTTTTTTATAACTTATCTTTCTAACGTATAGTAATAATACTAATACTAGTAGAGAATAATAAATATTTAAAGATAGCTACTTTCTACTACTTAGTTAAAAACATAAAAGAAGCTAGTATTATCTAGTAGTAGATTACTAATTAATATAATAAAGTATATTAAGAAAATTATAATAATAGACTATATAGTAGTAAAGTAGTAATAATATAATATATTAACTATTTATAAAAGAAATATAGCTTTATATCTCTAAGATATTATCTATATATAAGAACCTTAGCTACTTACTATAGGCTAAAAGTCTAGAATCTCTAGATTAACTTAGTAATTATAAGAACTATAGAGATATATAGAGTTAGGCTTAGCGCTAAGACCTAATAACTAAGTACGTCCTTATAATTATCTCTCCTTTCTATATATCTTATCCTAAAGTACTTAGAAGAGATATACTAAAGTAAAAGTTATTAACTTTCTAGTACTTTTACTACTATTACTATATACGCTTTTATAGTAAAATATATAATTTATATTAAGGAGCGCTCTTATACTATATCCTTACTATACGTCTATAAATATATTCTATAGTAGTACTCTATACTAAGTAAGTTAAATTATATAGTTATATTATAACTTCTAGCTCTATCTCTTAGACGTAATCTACGTATTCTAACCCTACTAGATTATAACGTATTCTAATCCTACTAGATTAGTTATATATTTCGCTAAGAAGGCTTAACTATTACCTATACTATATATATTTAAAATAGAGTTAATATACGCGCTACTACTAAGCTATACTACTACTAAGTATTAAAGAGCGACCTAGAAATTAATATAAGAATCTTAGCTACTTACTATAGGCTAAAAGTCTAGAATCTCTAGATCTACTTAGTAATTATAAGAACTATAGAGATATATAGAGTTAGGCTTAGCGCTAAGATCTAATAACTAAGTACGTCCTTATATATATCTTAGTAATACATATCTCTATAAAAGGAGTAGAAGTAATATAAGTAAAGTATAATAGCTTTATACTCTATTTAGTAGTAGTAGCTATAGTAGTTATTAAGGATAATAGCCTTTACTACTAAGTATTAGACTTATTACTTAGCTTTATATAGACTCTCTAATAATTAGAGTCTTTAGTAAAGAAACTATATAAGGCTATAAGGAGTAATAGTAGTATATTTAAAGAGTATTTACTTTATAATAATATTCTTCTTTAAAATAATACTATATTTATACTAAAGGACTATATACTTAGAATATAGGTTATATATATATACTATAATAATATTTTAGTAGAGTATTTTAGTTAGATAAAGACTATTAAGTTAATCTATAGAAAGTACTTTTAGCCTAATATATCTTAAGAAGTAGCTAAGTATATCTTAACTTATATAATATATTAGAAATTAAAAGTAAGATACTATTACTTATATAGTAAGTTAATTATATTACTAATACTAAAGTAACCTTAGTAAGAATTAATAATAGACTTTATTATTAATTCTCTACTAAGTAAGCTTAGTATCTACGTCTATATTATAATACTTATAATAATTAATTACTATATAAAGATAAGTCTCTTTATCCTTATAATAAAAAAGTATATAGTAGTAGAGCTTATAGAAATCCTTTTAAAAGAAGTAATTAGAAGATTTAAAATACTAGTAGATATTATAAGCGACTAAGGTTCTTTATTTATAAGCTAGTTTTAAAGCGACTTCTACTATAAGATATATATAAAGTATAAGCTTAGTATAGCCTTCTATCTATAGACTAATAGTTAGATAGAATATATAAATTAGATACTTAAGTAGTATCTATAATACTATTACTTTAAGAACTAGAAAGACTAGGCTTTATAGTTATTATAGGTAGAATTTATCTATAATAATAGTATATATCCTATACTTTATATAAGCCTATTTAGAATATTTTATAACTACGACCTAGACGTAGTATCTACGTCTCTACTAGCTTCTATAGCTTAGAATAAGCTATCTAAGAGAAGAGTACTAGTAGTAATTAATACTATAGAATAATTATAATAAGTATATAAGATACTTATATAATACTAGAAGGACGTAGCTATAAGGACCTCGAGGAGGTAATATCTCCTACTAAGGCTTAGCTTAGCGTACGTACAACGTA
>JAASFE010004538.1:48185-61501 GCA_013365205.1 Pseudocercospora cruenta
TATATTAGAAGTTAATATACTTACTAATAGAGTATTTAAAGTTCTTAATTATTAAGCTCTTAGAAGTATAGTAGTAGATAGTAGAATAACTAGGGATACTAGTAGATATAGATATATAAGTAAGAAAATATTTAAAAGATATTAGCTAATATTAGTTAATTTTAATTATATTAAATAGGCTATTTTTAGTATACTTAGAAGAACTTACTATAATAAGAACTTTCCTCTATATATAGAGTATTATATAATAGTAGACGCCTTATAGAGTTATTAGGCTATAAAATAAGGCCTATTATCTATATCTATAGTATAGACTAGGGACTAGTTCTATTTATAATTAATCTTATCTACTATACTTATTTATAACTATTAAGACTAATATACTAAAGATAAAAATATATTTCTTAGTATTAGGAGAGATAGTTAGAATCTCTACTTTAAAATTAGTAGAGATATACTAGTAGTAAGAGCGCTAATCTACTCTCTATTTCTACTAAGAGAATATAGAGTTTAGCTTAATTATAATATACTTCTTTAGCTTATTATATAATATCTATTTAAATAAATAATAAGCTATTAATTTTATTAAAATCTAAATTAACCTAACCTAATTAGATTATTTAAAAATTAAATTATTCTTATTAATTTAACTATTAACTTCCTCTTAGTATTATAAAAATAGATAATCTATAAGTAAATTAAAGTAAAAAGTATAAATTAAGTAAATTTCTTCTCTTTTAAAGCTTATCTAATATTAGAAATAGAAGTTTATCTAGTTTTAAGACTATACTAGTAATTAAATCTAGATCTACTTACGTAAATAAGTTGCCTTACTAATTAGGCTATATAACTACTAATTAATTAATATTTAAGTAATATTTACTTTAATATATTAATCTTTATATAATTATATATTAAAAAGGTAAAAAGTTAAAACTATATAAAACCTCTTTTTTCTAGAAAGTATATTTAACTATAGAAGTAGAAATTTATATAGTTTATAAGTATACTAGGATTTAAACTATAGCTTTACTAGTAGTTAGTACTAACTACTAGCTATCTTATTACTAGACTATATACTCTATATCTATATTTAATATTATAGTAATAATTATACTTATATATTAATTAATTTTTAGTCTAGTAGTAGGTAGATCTTAGTTAGTAGAAAGATTTAAGGTAGTAGTAGCTTAAATTAAGTTAATTAAGTATATTTCTATTACATAGCGCTAGTAAAAGTATTTAATATAATAATAAGAACTTCTATAACCTCTATATATTAGATAGCGAGTTAGTTCTATAAGCTAGTAGTATCTACTAGCTATTAGTAATCTACGCTATCTTAATATATTATTAGAAGAAAAGAAAGTATATATAAAGAAGAAAGTAAATAAATACTATATCTATAGCTCTTCCTTATACTATATAGCTTATAGATAAATACTTAGTTTTTCTATAGTTAGCTTAGTATTAGTAATCTCTTAGAGATACTAATTTATTTACTTAATTAAGTATTACTAAGTATTATTACTATTATTAGCGATATACTCTATTTATATAATATCTCTAGCTATTTTATAAGAGAAGTAAGGGCCTATTAGAGTAGATTATAGCTTATAGTATAGTAGATTATAGCTTATAGTATATAGATAAATACTTAGTCTATATAATACTAATACTACTAGTAGTATAATAATAAGTTAAATCCTTAGTAGATTATTAGTATATAAGGTTAATAGTTAAGAGGTAATCTTTATATAGTTATAGTAAGGCTCTTCTATACTTATAGTAATAGGAGGTATTTTCTAATTATCTATAGAATACGTAGCTTCTACTATTATATAGAGCTATTATATTTCTAATAGGATCTTCTATACTTAAGATAGAGTGTTGTGATTGGATAAAAGAAGGTTACGGCCCGGACCGCAAAGTTCGAACTCAAATCGCGTACTTGTACCTAGCCGCCAACTCGTCCGCCGCTGCCAAGTTGCCGTCTCGGCAACGGTGTCACAAGTCGCTGTTTTGTCAAGACTTTCGTCACTCTCTGTCGCAATCTGAAAAGCTCGTCGCATACTGAGAATTGACCGCTACGGTCGACGTTCTCGCGGCACGCCTGCATCTTTTGGCAGGACCGTGTCGGGCGCAATTTGCGTCCTCGATACCGTCACTTTTGTCGCGACAGGCACCGCCCTCTCGTCTGTCGTTTCTGACTGATTGAAGTTGCTAAAAATTTAGAGTTTAAGTTGAGCTATTTTAATCAGTTGGAATGAGTAGACTTACAAAGACAGTGGCCTCAATAATGAGCTTCCGGGGCGTTGGGCCTGCCCTAAACGCCAACCATACCTGATCCTTGCAGCTCACATATCTGTGTGCCCACAAGGGCACCAGATTTAATACTGCTCATTCGCTCAGTCCAGGTCAGAATGATTGCTATTGGATGACGGAGTGCAGCGTATAGATGCCAAAGATCTCCATGATTCCAGAATGCTTGTCCCAATCTTAGTACCTGCATGTGGGCTAGTCTGCTCTGCCTGCCGAGCTGCGCCATATAAAGCTCACGAATTCCATGAACGCAAGAAAGAAACTGAAGGTTTAATCCAACTACACCTTTGCACATTGCCTCAGGATGCTTCCACAATTTTTGAGACTCGCGCTGTGAGTCAACCTGGACTGCTCTCGAAAATTATCCTAACGATCTCATAGCATCCTCTCAGCCCTATGCACAGTATCACACGCCCACCCCAGCCTCCTCAAACGTCAAGCATCCGCACCATCAACCAATTTTGCCACATGCTTTAAACGCGATGGCCACCCAGCAGATCGAACGACAGAGAAGATATGTCCTGTGATCGGTGCCACATTCGAGTCAGGGATTTCAGGATTCAGCGGAAATGCTTTCTACGCTGTAAGTCAACGCTCCTGCCTCTGGACTTGCTGACTTATGTCAGTGCACATCTCCACACATCACGGCCGATAGCCTTGCCACTGTCGAGGCAGCTTGTCAACAACAGAATGGAGCGACGGGACAAGTGTGCTTGCAGGACACTGAGACGGGGTCAGGGTTTAATTGTATCAATTATGATTGTTTGGCGAAGGGGACCTGTAGTATTGATTAGTTGCTCCAAGAGTAATGTGAGAGAAGGGGTTTGATATGTGGTATTGTATTTCATTCTTCTCATCTCGCCTCCGTGTGGCAGTCGTACCCATCAGTAGCTGATGGTCTCGTTGCTGCCAGTACAGCGCATAGCCAGAGGTCGCCATCCGCTGGCCATGGGAGAGCTCTTCAATAGCTCACCTGTAAAACCAGCTCTCGAAAATGCTCCGAACAATCCAACGCCAATTCGCTTTCAATGCCAGAATGTCAGCACTCTTGTAGAGCGCATAGACTAAACGATGAGGTCAAACAGTGACCTTCTTCCAAACACGACCGAATGCTCACTCGTTCTTCTTCCCCTTGACGACTCCCTTCTTGGCCGCATTCTTCTGCTTCGGAACGGCCGGGTTCTTCTTGGAAGCCTCCTTCAACATAGCTTGCTTGAGCTCCTCGAAGGTCAGATCCACTTTAGACTTCTGTATGATGTGTTCCTTGGATCCCTTCTGCTCTGCCTTCTTGACCTCATTCTGGGCGTCTTTGATGTCTCTTGCGACTTCACCCAGCATGCCACGCAAAGACGTAGCGTTCAGCTTTCCAAGGGCATCTGTGACATTATTCACGGCTTGTATGGTGGAGGGTTCGAGGGCCACGGTCGCGGCTTGCATGGTAGAGGGTTCGAGGGCCAGCGTTGATGCACTGGCGGTCTCGCCGAGGAAGGATTCTGGTTGTTCTTGGAGCAGGAGCAGCAGCTCTTTAAGCCAGCTGATATGACGGAGCAGTGTGTCGAAGTACTTTGAGGGGCCTGCACCCACAAAGCCATCGCATTCTTCCACCAGGAAATTACCCAGCTCCATGCAGGTCTCGAACTCTTCCTGGACGGCCGCAGCATTCGTAATGTCAATTGTGCCTGCCCAGAAAGCGTCGTCCGGTCGCGCGGCGGCAGCCAGCTTGGCTGCACGAGGGTTCGTAGGGCGCTTGATGCTCTGCTCTGGCTCAACTTTTGTGTCCTCGGGCGCATCTTTGGTCTTGTCGATGGTACGAGGCTGCTTGACGCCGCGAGTCGATGAGGGTGACGACGTCTTGCGCTTCAGACTGCTCTTACCGTTCTGCTCGACCTGCGGCTTGCTCTGTTCTCCATGTTTCAATGGAACGCCTGAATCCTTCGATGCCAGATCGCTCTTGGCCTTCTTCTGCGCAGTGGTGTTGTGGGTCGGCTTCTTAGACGGGTTGGCTGCTGAAAAAGCAGGAGTCTGAGCACGAGTGCCGCGCACTTTCTCATTGTGTAAGCGATCTTGGTGTTCTGTCATGGTGCCGTGATATCCCGGCTCGAAATCGCTCTCCTCAGACTGGTTGCCGTCTCCGAAGCAGTCAGTCATGTCGAGGCCCGCCGCTGCGAGACAGAGTCAGTCCAAAACTTTCTACAAAAGGCATATGGTGGCACTTACTCTTCGTGTTGGACTTGGAGGGCGCCATGACCTTGTTGGCCTTGTCCTTCTCCGAGGCTGTATTAGGGTCTGATGTCGGAGCCATGGTTGATGGTAATGGTTGTTGACGAGTGCTAAGTCGGTCGGTCGTAGCCTCGAGTTTTGAGATTGTTGTGCGGCGCGCAAGTTTTCGAGTGATGTTACAGACAGGCGACTCCTGACAACGAAGAAGTTCTCTTAAATATTCAGTCGGCTGCGCGCGCCACCAACGGCCGGGTGAAGTTCGGCGACAAGTGAATGTTCGTCGACCCGCACTGACGAGTAACTTCTCTGCGCATAGACCAGTTTCCACAGCCCACATATCTAAATCAGCCTCTTGCACCCCTTTTTCCACTTTCTTTTCTTTCTTCTTCCACATCTCGCCAGCATCACAATCACAACACTCCACACCATCTTCCACCATGCTGCGCCAGATGTCCGCCCATCAACCACGACACACCTCATCGCTAGTTCAGCAGCATGTCGATCCCACTCAACCGCGCTTTCGGCTCGAGATGTACATCAGTTCCCCTTGCGACCCGGCAAGGCATTGCTCTGAGTACGCGACTCTCGAGATTACGCACCGCGGTCGTGCGGACGCTTGCTGGCGCTGGAGAGATGCGAGGTACAATCTCTCAGGGTTTCCTCTGCCTTTCTCGACCGGCGCGGATGCTGGAAAGATGCGAGGTACAAACTCTCGAGGTTTCCTCTGCCTTGTCCAACCAGTCCTGACACTTCGTCAATCCGCATCACTGGATAGAGTTGGTTCGCCTGGGAACGTTCTGTAGCTCTTGAAGATGCGGGCCGAAGCAGCGAGGAGATGTCGTTAGCCCAGACAACCAATGTGTGACGTCCTCCTGAGATTCTTGCAGGCCGTGAGGGCGGCCTGCTCTATCATGCTGACATTCGCAGGCCATCAGATCTTCGGCAGTCATGCTGGGGTCTGGAGGCCACGATTAGACTCGAGTCTGCTTGGTCAACATTGCGACGCCATTTCTTGTTAACCAGGCCATGACCCCATCTCTTCCGTCCACGTCATGCTGCCACACATACATGCTGAGTCATATCAATGTGCTCCGCTACAATGGGCAAAGAAGACTTCGTTCATTCGTAGCAACTTCAATCAGAAGTGACATGCTTACAATCGTCTCTTAGAATCGCTCATTCGGATGCGCTGTCCTGTCCCTTCCTGAATGCGAACATGATACCCCTATCCCTGGCGCTTTCAAGAGCGTTCGCTCGTCTGCAAAGTGATTCACGTGCAGAACCACCTCATTATGCTATTCCATGATTGCACCTTCAATGCCAGTGTCTAATATCTCTGCGAGAGCTTCCCAACAGACTTCGAGCCATGTGAGGATCTGTGTTCTCAGGTGTCAGTCTCAGTGGCGACAGGCTTCTTGCTGATGGCATCCTTGAACATCGACTGCTGTAGCCTGAGAAAGCCAAGCTCGAGCTCGAGCTTCGCCACTTCAGCCTCTCCATCACGCTGGCCCTGCGCCTCCTTGATGTCTTTGTTGACAGCTTTCATAGTCCTTGTGGTAGTCGTGTTGGCCTTGCGAAGGTCCTCGTGGCTCATATTGGCCAGCCGCGAGTTGAGATCTTCCATGACTTTCTCGGTAGCTGGCGCAATGTGATGTCCGATCTTGGCTGTTGACTCGCCATTCGGCGCAGATGCAGACTTGGGCTTCATTTCCAGCTCGGTAGGAGCTTCTTTGATCACCTTCTGCAACGCGCGAAGCCAGCCAATGTACTGATTGAGAGACTGGAGGTAGGACGAGAGGTGACCGGGATCGCCGAAGCCTCCCAGCGAGAGAAGAAAGGCGGAAAGTTCTTCGCAAGCTTGAATCTCGTCCTTGATTGCTCCGGAACTGCTAATGTCGAGTTGACCCTTTGCCTGGAACTTGTTCTGAGGCTTAGCATTGGAAGCGAGGTGCCTCGCGCGAGGGTTGCGAAGAGTTGGCTCAGGTTCAGTCACGCCTTCCGATGTGCCGGCGGCCTTGCCAGACCCGCGCGCTTTCTTGATGGTAGGAGCTTCATCCTTCGATTTCAAAGCCTTGCGCTTGATGCCCTTCTTCTTATCTGCAGCAGTGACAACACTCGTGTCGGCAGTATTGGAAGAGTCAACGTCAGCAGAGTAGTTGCCACGGACGAGCTTATTGTGCAAATCGTTCCGGTACTTGGTCTCAGGGCCGGCCGCAGGAAAGAAATCGTCCCCATACTCGTCGTCTTTGCCCGCCATGGCATCGCTCATGTCGAGTCCTATCACAGCTGTTAGCAAGTGTCTATTCCGTGGTCTGCAAAAGACTCGCCCTTGCTTGGAGCTGCAGGGTTTTTCAGCACCGCCTTGCCTTTAGCGGAGGCGTCGTCTGGACTAGCGGCGGCGGCCATTGTCGTTGTCTCGAGGCCTGATGTTACTTCGAATGCTGAGCGATGTTGAAGAGGCGCTCAAGGTGCTTGGTGCGCAATGTTGTTCGATGAATTGGTCGAAAGAGGCTCACCTGGCGCCTAAAACTGCAAGAGAGTGACTGAGGTCAGTGCAGAGTGCGCTGGACCACCGCGCGCTGTCTGTTGGCTGCGGGTAAAGTTCGGCGTGAAGTGAACATCCAGCGACTGCCTTGCCGCACGAACTAGTGACTTCTCAGGTAGAGGCTAGAGGCTTCAGCCGAAGCGGATCCCGTCATATAAATTCTGTCAATTCGACAGAATCTTCTTCTCTTCTCTTCTCTTCTCAGCGTCGCCAGCATTGAAGTCAGACCGGCCCACACAAAGCGCCCACCACAATTCATCGGCACGCTAGGCAGGATTGAATAGCCTCACACGGTTCTCCTCGCGTGGCCAGCAGCTTGTCGGAGCAGGGGCTGCACGCTCGCCTCGACTGTATTGAGGTCCCCCCAGTGACCCACGCTGGGCAGCTCTGATATACGCGAAGCTCGAGATCACGAGTGTGGGCACTGCATACCCATAGCTGGCGCCGACTCAAGGTTAATTCATTTCTGCCCGCTGAGTCGGCACTGGTCCTTCGTCGACCTCATCGTCAACTGGAGTGAACTCACCTGGGAGCGAGTGTCAGCTTTGAGTTGGCCAAGAGACCCGTTCTCGAAGAGCGAGGAGATATCGTTGCGGCAAACCACTTGCGCACCTAGTACAGATAACGGCCTCAGGTCGCGCGCACTCTTCCTGCGTGTACTGGTAGCATGAAGGTGTCGTTGAAAAGGCTTCTAGGTATGCCTCCAGTCCAAGCTGTTTGCAGGCCGTGAAGGCGGCCTGCCTAAGTTGTGCTGACCATTAACCACAGGCCATCAGACCTTCGGCATTCATGCTGGGATCTGGAGGCCACAATAAATGCCGCAGATACGGCCTCGAGCCTGAACCACTAGGCGTCTGATCAACGTCACGTTTTTCCGAAGCCCCCCAAAGTATCCTCTCTGCTTTCAAACGCGATGGCGGCGGCTGCACATCTACTAAACAGCATAGGTATGTCATGCATTGAAACGAATTGCAGCTAGCGCAAGACGTGACATATACACTCCACGTGTCGTGTAGGCGTGCTCATCGGCTCCATGACGGAAAAGACTGCAGTCGAACGATCTGTAAAACCTGTCTGAGAGCCAATGGGGCCATGGATGGGGCACCTTGTATGCCTCTCATTTGGATCGTAGTAGAATGGACCGGCAAAAGCGCGTACTGGCAGAGATTCTTCCATAGCCACAAATCCAGTCCGCGTGCAATTCCTGAGCCACGCAGCCTTTTCCTCTAGCCGTGCAGGCGTCCTAGTGGAACTACCAAAGGCACAGGCGACGTGCATGGCATTGTATGCTTGGAAGTCCGTACAATTCGTCACCATACCAGCTCCGCAGGCCGCAGAGAGCGTCACGGCTGTTGCTAGGCGGCGGAACCGTGCTTCGATGTCGAGCTTCCTCCCGACGTGACGGGGTTTTCTTGGTTCGATGCCTCCAATCCACGCTTCTTTGCCAGTGAGAAAGTCCTGTGCTGCGAGGATTACCATATCCTCTGCGGTGAGTGTGAGCTCAAAGATTGGCCCGGACGGCAGTGGGCACTTCAGCGCTCCTTCGGACTCTGCTAATCCTGCGATCTCCGAGAAAGTGGGTAGCTCCATATCGGGTTCATAGTGTGCAAATATTAAAGCTTGGCCGATGATCTCGCAGGCTTCAGTAAGTGTGCAATGTCGTAGCACTATGTAGACCTGTGCAACATGCTCCGCGGCTGCCTGCCATGCAGCCCAGGGATATAGATAGTCTCCAGAATGTGCGCCACTGCAAGCTATGCCAGCAATTTCTTGTCCAGCGAATAGTCTTTGAGGTATGCGATCCTGGAACAAGTCACGATAAGGACTTGAATCGCTCTCAAGATCTTTCAGCATGCGAAGCAGATCTGTTGCTTCCTCCGAATGATCGTCTCGAACCTGATGGAAGGCTACGGCCAGCCTGCCATTTTGCCTATCATCTATACGGGCAAAAGCATAAGAGTACTCTCGTTTGAGCTTCGTTTCTGCTTGAAGAGGATGGATCACCGTGCCCGGCTTCTGCGGTTCCCGAGCGAGGACACCAGAGCGTACCCGATCCTGTGAGGCGTGAATGTCTAGTGCCGTCAGCACGCCATTCTGGACCATCTCACCAAGACTCTCAACACGTTCAAATGGCGAGTCCAGATCATATTCGCCTAGGCGGGTGTGCTCAATTGCTTGGACCAGAACTTCGAAGGTTGAAATCCTATAGTCCGGCTTGAGACGTGGTTGACCTTTCCCCCATTGGATCATATCGTTAAGAGCGTAGATAAGATCGCAAGGGTATCTACATTTGAGATCCTTCATCTTGTTGAGGACTTCGCCAAGAAGACGTTTCGTTTCAGCATTCGTGCCAAATGCATTGCTCATGGCGCCTTCATGGTAGTGAGCCCAGGAAGCCTCGATGGCGAAGCGCCAGTCGTATGGCAGTGGAAGCTCAAGCAACTCTTCAAAGGCTGCTTTGAATTGCATGAGGAAATTTAGATCGAAAGTATGAAGTCCGCATTGAATCTGAATGTTGTCTCCCATGCAGACTTCCTGAACGGTCCACATTCGACTCCAGTATGCGCGGTGAGCGAGCTTTGCAAACACTTCACACATGTTAATGAGGTCCTCATCCTCCCTCGACATAACCCATTCGACCGCTATGTCGTTGCCAGCTTCATGGGGCGGCTGCTCGCAGCATTGTTCAGGGCCGCGAGTCGCGAAGCTGTAGCTCCTTGCCTCACTTAGGGCAGATTGAGCTTCAAGCAGCACCTCAATGTCATCCTCCGCCGGACCTATACACGCATATACCAGTGATGCGGCGCGATAGATCTCGGCCATCATTTCCACCTGCAAGCTCTTTTCCTCAAGATCTTCCTGATTGATACAGATCGAATCCATCCACATGTACCATTCCAGGTCGTCTCGGCATGTCTGCTGAAGAGCTTCACGGGCATTGACACCGACTGTGAACGAGTGATCATTGATCCTGATCGTGTGTTGCTCACTGCTCAAGCCCCAGACGTAGGAGATGGCAATGTACGGCGGTAGGTCGGCTGCTGCATGCTCAGTCAGTTCGAATGCTAGAGTATCCGCATCATGCGTTGATCGTGCTCGCAGAAGTCGTATGTACTTTGCAGCATCTGGTAAGGGACCGTGAATGAATGGCTCGGCTGGTAAGGCTACAGAGGGCCATCGATACAGGACCAGCGCTTTGCACGAGTCTCCTTGCTCTTGCGCACATCTGAAGTGTTCATCCAGCCAGCACGGATCCCTATACATCGCCATCTTGCTTCATTGCTTGACTGAAAGCCTGAGCTTGACGCGTGATGCAAGGCAATGCATTAGAACTATGGCGTGAGAGCAAGGCTGGCGGCCTTTGAGCGTGAGCTGACTGTATGCACAGTGTCATCATCTCGATTTTTGGCCGTTCATTGACGCGCCTACTTGGCTGCAGTCGAAGTTCGTATCTTAGGTTGTGAATTGCAAGAGAGAGACGCGACCTGAAGTCGGTGAATGACCTCCATTGTAGAACTAGTTGTGCCAAGACGGAGCGTTACGTTGCTGCTCTCATCTCCTGCCATAGCAGTGCACCTTCTGCGACACACAAAAATCACAACCTTCAGTCCCTTCACCTTTAACGAGAAGACGGCTCAAGTAAGCGAACATGATGGACAGGCTCCATGATGAGCGACATATCGCGGAAGCCTGGAATTGGGGTGGGCAAGCGATGGACGAGAAGCGAGGGACGACAGACGACCAACGATGAACGACACGCCAGCCCACCCCACGCAGTAACATTGCCGACACTGCGCTGCAGCGAGCTCCGCATGGGCTGAATGCGAACTTCTCTCGATTCCCTCGACGTGAGCGTGCTTTATACAGGATGCGGTCGTCATCGATTGAGACGCCATAGTTATGGCCACGTGCGAAGTAAAGAGGCGTGTACAATTGGTACAATCCGGAATCTAGACGACTTTGAGCTCGCCCGTCGCCACAAAGACGCCATGGAGGAGGGCATGGTTGTAGATCTCGAGGTATAAGTATCGCCCCATTTCGTTCATTGACAAGATGTCAAATTCAGAAAACGGCCAGGCAAGTACTAACTGAACAACATGCTCACCTACGTTCGAATATTATTTGCTATCGGAGCAGCTCATGTCTCTGCCACGGCCCTGCAAAGCCGCGACTACTCACGAACAGATTTCTGGAGTGCGATTCACGTCAACATATGCTCAGAACTAAACAAGGGTGGGCTCAGCTACAAGACTGAATCATGCGAATGCATCTCACCCAACACGATCCGAGCAAGCTGTATTTCTGGCTCTGGTCAGACTCACCAGCACGACAGGCACTGTAGCACTAGGAACAGGAATCAGGTTTGCCTGACATCCGAGAACTCGCCTCAGACCAAAACAGATTGTGCATGCAAGCCGAAGCAGAGAAAGAAAGGATCCAAGGCACCGAATGACAAGGACGGTATTGCTTGCAGTGGAGGGGTACATTTCCTCGCCGCCCTTGCTAGGGAAGTCGAGGCTGTCAACGTCTGGTCTACGATCACTGGTACACCGGCCGACAAGATCGGGAGCTGCTGGGTGCAAGACAATAAGGGCCACACGCTTACTACTCACGCACCTTGTGTCTTTGATCAAGGTGGAGTGCCTCTACGGCTTCCCTTACACAGCGATGGAGTACACGGCGTCCCGACGTACCAAGCTTGTATCGAAGCTCCAGACAATGATCCAGCTAAAGTCGACTTCCAGTGGGTTCTCACTAGTCCTTTCGGCCACCCTACGAATCACAAGAGGGATGAAGATGGCTCAAGTGTCCGGTTCGAGAATTTTGTAGAGTACGATGAGAGTATGGCCTCATCGGGCTGGCAAGGAAGGGTTGTGGATCGGGATGAAGACGAAGAGGATGTCGCGAATTTCTTGAGCACTCCAGAGTCTTGAACATAATCCAGAGAAGTCCTTTGCGTTGACAAGATGGGTCAGCGTACTGCAATGATACTGTCCGACGTTTGCTCAGTTGGAGTTGCTTTGTACAAAGCCCCATGCTGTGCCACTTCCATAAATGTTATATTCACAGTGATTTATAATACGGAAGTGGGGAAGGAACTAATAACGGCAATAATAACTAAGGCATATTGGGTCTACCTTCTATAATTAACTCTTAACTCTATATAATCAACTAACTTATAATAATTATAATAATTAGTAGCTTTACCTAACTAACGCTTACCGCTAGGAATTAACTAAGACGCTACTAGGACTAAGTAGATCTAAGCCGTCCCCGACTAAGGGCTTAACTACTTTCCCCTACTACTCTATAGGTCTACGTAGCGAATAAACCTACTCGCGGAACCGATAGACGAAATTAGGTCTTTTACTACCTTTACGTAAACTAACTAAGTCGCTAATATAGAAGCTAAGGCCTACCTTTTACGCTTCTTATAGGACTTCTTACTAACCGAGACCTACCTACCGGAGTAGCTAGACTCGTTGTTATACTAATAATAAGCGTAGAGTACCTTCCTCCTATTCTATAGAAGGAACTATAGTCTTAACTCGCCTATAGTAGCTATAAATAGATTTGCGAGGAAGTTACTTACTAAGTAGAAGTTACCTACTAAGTTTTAGTTACCGGACCTACTAATAATAACGATATTAGCGTTAAGTATCCGACCGTTAATATTATCTTCTACTATCCGACTAGTAATAGTAAGTACTTAAGTAACTAGTCTATTTAGTAATATAATAAGATAATAGGAGCTAACTAATAGGCTTTTACCTAAGGTACTCGCTACAATCTAGGAAGTAGTAACCTAGACGCTTACCGATCTTAATACTAACTATAATACTAATAGTAATAGAGCTACTAAGGAGGCTAGTAACGAGAACGCTAATAGTCTAGACCGACTAAGAGACTAAGAGATTAGTTTCTTCTAGCCTAACCTACCGAAGGGCGAAGAAGACCTAACTATTATAGGATCTAATATCTTCTTCCGAGATATTAATATATTTATCGACCGACTAAAGGATATAGTAGCCTATTAAGGTACTAAGCGTATTAAAGCTAGGATACCTATAGTCCTACGAGGTACTATATTAACCTAGTATACTAATATATTAGATAATCTAGCGAAGGAGGGTCTACGCTATATACTAGGCTTAGATTACTAGGTAACGACGCTAAGGGACAACTTCTAAGCTCTACTATCTAAGTCCCTATACGAACTAATACGTAT
>JAASFE010004548.1:17788-59970 GCA_013365205.1 Pseudocercospora cruenta
TATACGATCCTAGCTTAGATAGTTGTTCTTAATAATAGCGGACATCTTATCTAGATTAATAGGCTAAAGGCTCTTCTCGGGCTTATACTCCTTAAAGAACTTAACTTACTTAGTAATTAGTCGCTTTAACTCGGATCGTAACTAGCGGGCGCTATAGAAGCGCTCCTTTACTAATAGACTAACTAGTAACTTATCTATACGCCGATAATATATACGGGTACTAATCTTAGAGAGCTAGCGCTTAAGAAGCTTTAGCGGAGATATACGGGTATTCTTATAGGTATTTATAATATTAATATACTTCTACTCTCGCGTGCGGCGTAGAGCGCGAGGAGCTAGATCGTCGTTATTATCGTACTACTATCTACGTCTAGTACTAGTCTAGCGCCTAGTACGGCTACCTCCTTAACTACCGCCTCTACTACCTCGAGTACCTCTAGACCTACGAATAGTAGTAGTAGTACTACGAGTCCGTACCTTAAAGTCGCTAGCTAAAGTATCTTTATCGCTAGTATCGAAGTTGTTAGTTAGATTATAGTCGCTCGCATCCCTAGCGTCTAACTCTACTTAGATCTTATTATTACTAAAGTCCTATAGATAGTCCTCGATATCTTCTTCGGCCTTATCCTCGGTAGGGATATCTAACTCCTCCTCTTCTTCCTCCTCTTCCTTACTATTAGCTTCGTCTTCTTCGTCTTCCTCGTCTTCCTTATCTTTATCTTCCTCGGTACCTACTTATAGCGTATTTCCGGCTAGTAACTACGCTACTCGGATATCGAGCTCGCTAGATAGAGGCGCTTAACTAATCTCGCTACTAGGTTAAGCTATAACTATCTAGTTAGTATATAGTATACTATTAATCTTAGTAAAGATATTAAGGTATACGCGGTTACGGGTAGAGTCGACTAGTACGATTAGATTATTAAAGTTGAACTCTAGCTACTACTACTACTTCTTTAGTAGATTATTTAGCGGATTAGGTATCGAAGGCTTATCGCTACCGCCGGCTACGAAGATACGCTTAAGCGTAAATAGATTAAGTAGCTTAGTAGTATTAAGTACTATATTAGTTTACTCGAGGATCTACTACTCGAGGCGGATATCCTTCTTAATACTATCGCCCTTCTTAGCCTACTTAGTATTCTCTTTCTCGGCCTTTTTAATAAAATCCTCGAGCTTAACCTTTAGCTTATTAATCTACTTATCTACTAGGCGTGCGAGCTATCGCTTAATAGTACGCGATGTCTTCTTCGTCTTTAAGTAATACTAGTAATATATAAAAGTATACTTAGACTAAGACTAGAGTTACTAGCTATAGCCTCGATTATATAACTTGCGCTTACGATTGCGAGTAGCGCGGTCTAATTCGGCGTAGCGGGCGACTCGAGCTAGATCGAAGAGGGTATAGTAGGTACTAGTCTTGTCCTTATACTTATTATTACTAGGCGCTAGTATCTTAATACCCTCGAGTAGTAGTAGCGGCTTAGAAAGCGCCGCTATCTTAAGAAGATAGAGTATCGCTATATCGATAGGCGGTATCGCTATCGAGAGTATTATTCGATTTATAAATATTTAGTATAGGAAGTACTTAATTCGGGAGTATTATATATATCGGTATATATAGTTTCGGGAGTACTTAAGAGCTAGATTTAAGAGTTAAAGATCTTAAGAAGCGGGTAATTAAGAGCGAAGACTACTACGTTTATACGTAACGTATATTACTCGCGTTACGTCGTATATAATTTACGTATAGACCGGAAGTATATAGAAGTACTTAGGCGTATTACTTCTTATAGATACTAATTACTTTACCTTTATAATCCGCCTCTCGACCTTACTCGCATTTATATCGCGGTACTAAATACTATATATATATATATTAATTTAGTTAGTATAGTATCTAATAAGTAATCCGATAAGCGACTCGATATCGCGGTAATATAAGACCGCATCTCCTATATTAATCTATTCGATAAGAAGCGCGACTTTATCGTATACGACTCCTTCGAGCGTATTTCCGATAAGCTAAAAGAGCTAGTTAAGATACCTCTTACGTATATAGAGCTATAGAAGTTAGTATACGATACGAAGGATTACGCCTATCTAAACGATATTAAGTATATAATCGTAAGCGAGAGCCTTTAGCGCATATTAAAGGATACTACTAGCTATAATATCCGTCTAGATATCGACTAGATTAATATTCTCTATAACCTCGTATTCGAGGATAGCGCTAGTAAGAAGCTCGCTAAGATTAAGTCTAAGAAGTCTATTCTTTAGTCGGTATATACTATAATAACTAGTATAAGCGCTATTACTAGATATACTATTATTACTAACCTAAGTAGGTATATTAGTTATTTAAATAGTCCCTTTTAATCGACTCGGCGATACTAGTATCGACGACTACGAAGCGGATAAGGCTATTAAGTATAAGTATATTATCGATAGCGACGAGAGCAAGGTAATTAATAATATCTTCCGTAGCGATATTAAGCTAGTAAAGAAGTAGTTAGAGCGCGAATAGGTATTATAGCGTAGTATAGTATAGTATAGTATAGTTAGTAAAGGCTTAGTATAGATTTTAGCCTAAGGTAGCTACTAGGATAGGTACTTCCTCTAACTACTTATTTCTTAATAATAATACATTATTAAAAGGTCGGGTAATATAGAAATAAAGCGATAATACTATCTCTATAAGCTCGATAAGTTTAATTAATATATTAGAAAAATAGATTTTACGATAGGTAAGCGGGCGACTAGCTATATATTTAACCTAGCTTAGCTATAGCTAGCCTATTAAACCTACCTCGCGGCGTCGCTTATTTCTTAATATCTATACGTCGTATATATAGTATTTTTATATATTCGGTATCGTAATTACTTTATCTATAATCTCCTATATTAATATTTGTATATTTTACGATATGCGCTAATCTAGTATTTTATAGTATAGAAATGGCCGCTTTTATACAAATTATCCTTAGACCCTTGCTTCGCAAGGCGGTTATAAATAACTAGTATGATGTCAGCCTTGCTATTTGAAGCACAGGGTCTGAGCGGAGATAGGGCGAAGATCGCTTATCCTGCTATATCGACGCTCTTGACGAATGTGATGTCAACCAGATCCGAGATGATGTGATCTATTTTTTCAGAGACCTGGCCGAGGAGACTGTTCCACTGCACACCCAATTTTTCGTGTGCTTCTCCAGCAGACACTATCCGCAGGTTTCATTGAAGATGTGTTCAGAAATCATTCTAGAAGAACAGAATGAACACGAGCAAGATATTGCCAACTATATACAACACGGATTGCATATCGGCAAGTCAAGGATCTCGCAGGAAATAATGGCAAAAGTACAGGACAAGGCCGACGGCGTGTTCCTATGGGTTGTGCTGGTAGTTCCGATGCTCAACGAGGAGTACGATCGAGGGCGTATGCATGGCTTACAACGCCGTCTCCGGGAAATCCAAACACTCCTCAGTGAGTTGTTCCAAGAAATCCTCACTCGGGGATCGGCATGTAAAGATGAAGTCCTCTTATCGTTGGAGTGGATAGCATTTGCACGGCGGCCATTGAGAAGCGAGGAACTGTATTATGGCATCATGAGTGGCATAGATCCGAAGGCTGAAGCAACCTTGTCCCCATCCGAACTGTCGCGAGACGACATGATAAGGTACATAGTCGACTGCACGAGAGGACTGGCAAAGGCGACTAGGGGGAAGGAGCCGGTCATCCAATTCATTCACGAGACTGTGAAAGAGTACTTGGTCCAAAGCTACGGCCTGGCTCAACTCTACGCCGTGACCAGAGACAATCCGGAAGGGCATGGTCACAATCGATTGAAAAAGTGCTGCGAGAACTACATTGCGTCTATTCCTATCACGAAGCACCCATCAAAATACATGTACGGCTTGCCGAAAGCCACCTCTGACAGGGCCAAGCAAATTCGACAGAGCATATGTTCAGAACTTCCGTTTCTGGAATACGCAGTTACAAATATGCTATACCATGCCGATTATGCGCAAGCACGCGGCATCCCACAAGAAAGCTTTGTACACCACTTCCCGTTCTTAGAACCTCTCGACGGCTGCAACCTTCATTATGATTGGAGGCGTTTGAACGATTTGCTGGAAAAGTATGAGATACGTCGATACAACCACTGTCCCAAACAGTACATCTTCGCAGACAAGAGTCTCAGTAGTCTACTACCTTAGCGTGTGCTGAGGAATGGACGCCAACGCCGCCCTATGGACGTCACCACACTCCCCTGCGTGCTGCTGTTGCCAACAACAGTCATGCTACTACAAAGGTACTACTCGGCCTGTCTGAGTACAAGTCTATTCCGCAAGACGTCTTTCAACTTGCTATTAGCGAGAGTTCGACAGATGTGCTTGCCATGCTCATCGACCACGACAATTCCGCACTTGCCGACCTGGGTTTCGCAAGCGACCTAGTACATCGAGCATTACGGCAAGGTAATACGGAAATCATTAAAGATCTGTTGGACAAAGGTCATGTGGACGTGAACGCTCGAGACCGGAACAATCGTGAAGGAGAGACCTTACTTTACAAAGCAATGTACTGCTCTGACGGCCCTGAAATTGCCTTGCTTCTAATAGAACGAGGTGCGCGTATAGCACTAACTTGGGGATCATTGCAGACAGCTGCAGGACCAAGCCTTGACAAGAAAGCGCTGAGCTTCAGTGATCTCGTCTAAGGGCCTATTCCCGATTCTTCACTAGACGATCTGCTTTGCGGAGCTTCGTACAGGGGAGATCTCGTCGCCGTGTCGGCTCTTCTTTCTAAGGGCGCGTGCGTCGATCCGGAGCTTCAAGAAGAAACTGCGACAGCACTTGGTGCTGCTTCATATGATGGTCACATAGAAGTCGTGCGTTTGCTTCTGAACAATCACGCCGACCCGAAGAACAGGAACCTGTTGTATACAGCATGTTGCCACGGTCGTACGGATATTATACTGCTGCTACTCGACCATGGTCTCGACGTGAACACAGGGTGTGACAGCGATTTGTCGAGCCCGCTACATGTGGCCTTTCTACACAATCATCAACAATTGGTAGAGGCACTCGTGAAAAGAGGTGCAAAAGTCGGATCATGGATCCACAGGCAAGACGCTTGTTACCCTCTCGTTCGTCTACTCAAGGACGTACATGCATCTGCTTTGACGCCATCATTTACACCGGATTCAGACGACAGGGTAGCTGCTCAAGAAGAGCAATCAACGCGCATAGACGACACAAGCAACAGGTGTAGACCTTGCGAAATGTCTGTAGCATGGTTGTTATCATAATCATAGAAGTGAATAGGCGGCTTATTTCTCGTATGGACCCAAACCTATTCATTCGGAATGATGTGCCATGCGCTCCACGATGTGCAGTCCACCGCCCTTGCACAAAATCACCACCGATTATAATGTACGTGGTATGTCAGTCTGCTACCTGGTTCGTTCCATCCCGAGGTCGTCACGACACATCTAATCATCCTGATGACTATCCAGCGAATCCCACTGATGAATTTCATAGAAGAGCTTCTCTGGATACGTACCACTCCCGCCATACTCCGCACTCTCCTCTATATGACCAGCCTTGCTTCTTGGCGTCGAATTTAGGGTTTTCCCAAGCCGCCAGCAGCTCGAACTTCACCTCCTTCGCTTTGCAATCGTAACGGTATCTGTGCTTTTGCTTCTTCAGAGGCAGCTGACTGCTGTTCAACGTATTCTGTAGCAGCTACTGATTTCCCATTGTGTAGCCACCGACCTTTGTCAATCTGAGATGATTAGGCGCAGAAGTCAGCACACGCATAGCCAGCAGTGGCTACTACGCACTACGCCCCGCAGTCACCTTACGGCTTCCGTTTCGCGTTGCCTGTGAAGGTCTCCCTACGATAGGAAAGGAGTGATTGAGATAGGTAGCTGTCCCATGTAGAGTGCGCAGTGGTCTCGTTATAGGAAGGACACCAGTATATATCGTGAATGGTATCTGATTACATCAGTTCTAAGATCATTCGGCTCAAAGCAAAAGACCTACTAGCGCTGCGACGGCCCATCCATCGTCCCAACCAAGTTCCACTGATTGCTGGTCGATACTGTTGCGCGAATGAACCAGTGTCCGCCAACGAAGAAAGTATCGGACGAAAAAGTCGGTCAAAATGGCCATTTGGGACGCGATCCAGAGCCATAATACATGCGGCATTATTATAGCGTCGGACTCAGCATATGCAAGCTGCCATTAGGCACAGCGGACCAGGAGCATAACGAAATCACTGTGCCTTACTGCTTCAAGCCCAGCAGCCGGTCGAGCTGCGCCTGCGTGAAAGCCTTCCGCCTAATCCCAAGTGCGGCCCCGCTTTAGTCTTATCCTCCGTTCGGAGGCGGATAGTTCAATAACATGTAGAAGATTGGTTAATCCTAATCTATCTACTTATATCTATGCTAGGCAAGTAGGATAGAGTAAAACTAAACTAGATTAGCGAGCGCGTTAGTAGTAAAACTCGGCTATAGCTACTACGGCGGACCCTTAAAGACCCTCTATAGGCTCCTACGTAGGCTCCTACTTAACTTTATAGAAGACCTTACTATACTTACGCGCGCTACTAATAATCTGGTTGACCGCCTACGTAGACTAGTCTTTACTTTCGTTAGTAGGAGGTAGTACTAGATTATACTATAGTACTAATATAGTAAGTACGTTAGTAAGATAGTAGAGTTGGCCCTAGGTACAACGCGTAGGTAGTCTAGATTTAGGTACCGATAAGCTCGTTAGTAGTACCTATAGCTAAAAATAGGAGATAGTAGCTTATCGAACTATCCCTACTAGCTCCTCTAACCTCTATCCTAGTCCTATTAAAACCCGTTTATTACTAATTATAGTAGGCTCTACCTAAACGAAGGTACTTATCTATAGTATTAGGGTCGATATACTTCTCTATTAGTACCTAGCTTCTTTATATACCTTAAAAGTACGTCTTTACTTTAAGTCCTATAAATAACTTTTATTATAGCCTATACTAGCGATGTTTTAGTAACCTCCTATTCTACTAAGAGATAGCGCTATCTAACGCGCTACTAGATATACTTCGGTATTATTTCTTAAGGGGTAAGCTAACGTCTTATATCTCTAGCTATCTAATTCCCGATAGTTAGCTATAGTATTATTTAGCTACTTAGGGGACGATATTATTATTACTACTACTATACTCTATATCTTCTCTATATATCCTATCTCCTCGTACTTAACTAGGCGCGATATATATCTCCTTATTATTACCTAGTAAAGGCGGTTCGGTATATAATTCTACCTACTCTTATAAGTAAGAGCGGTTATATATAGTAGTATAGAGTAGGGTATTACGAGTATTAGCTATATCCCTACGACTCGTTAGACTAAATACTACTTTATAAAGCTATTTATTATAAGAGTATTAATATAAGCTTACGGAATATATTTATTACTATTCGAATCTTTAAAATCGGTAGTAGCCGTACTATATAACGTTTCTAGTAGATTACTATCTAGCTTGACTATAGGTAGAATTTCTAGAGACGTACGTAATAGTTATTCTAAGATAGTATACGCGATCGTAGGACTAGGACAAACTATAGGGCTATAGGATTCGTTTAACTTAAGCTACCCTATAGCTAATCCTATCTAGTTAAGCTTACTTTTATAATTAGTAGCTAGTATTATCTATTAGGTTTCTATAGGGCCCTTAATACTCGTAGTAGAAGGAATATAGTAGATTAAAGGGGAGTTAAGGATTAGTAATAGAGGTAGGGCTAATATAGTACTTTTAAAGTTATTCGTAACCTATAAACTTATACTATCGCTTCTACTATTCTATATATTAGAGAGCTCTAAAGGGAAATTAGGAATATTAGCGAAGGTATTATAGCCGTTAGTCTAAACGTTTCTAGAGCTATCGCTAGGGTAATAGGCTATTCTTAGCTTATTAGTTATATAGGCTTAAGCTCTACTATACGCTAGACTAACGACGCTAAAGTCTATATAGTCGTAATTATTAGCCTATAAGCTAGGAATAATATTCTATAGCTAACTAGATACCCGTACCTACCTTCGTTAATAGAGCGACTATAGTATATATTACTATTAGTAAAATCTCCTATTACTCTTAGTTACCCGAGTAATTCGCTAAATTCTCCTAGAGTTTTAGTATCTTTAGGAATATACTTCTTCCTATACTTTAGGCTAGGCGGTCTAGAGTAGATAATAAAATTCTAGAGTTTAGTAGAAACGCTTAAAGGGAAAGATATAATTATACTTTCTATTATAGCGACTACTATAGAGAATACTAATAGAGTTAAATAGGAGAGATACTTTCGTAGTATAGGAACTATATATATATATAGCGCTACCTAACCTTTATAATAAATCTAAAGGATACTTATACTACGTCTAAGTATAGCGTCTCTATATACGTATAAGGCGGACGACTAGGATATAGGTATTAGTATAATCCCTTAGCTAGTTAACGACTACTATCTATTTACGTACTATATAAAAAGTCGCTAACGCTACTAATTAGCGCCTAGAAGGAGATAGAGAGCCTATTTAAGGCTTATATAAACCTATTCTAGGTAGTATCCGCGAGATAGGCTATATAGATAGTAGGTTATATTAAAGTTCCTTATTAGCCCTATATCGTCTTAATTCTATTACTATACCTTTAATTAGTATCCTCGTATAATAACGCTACTCTTACTATCTCGTAGTATACTAGCGTCTATAGGGTTCCCTTTAGTAGCTTTAATAGCTATAGATAATATATTAAATAAGGTAGCTACCCTACTTAAGCTAACGACGCTACGACTTTAATTAGTTAGGTTTTAATACTTAATATAGCGCTTAGCCTTACTATAACTATACTTATATCTATATAAGCTTAACTATCCTTAGCTATACGTATTACCTATACCTAACGAGCTATAGCTCCCTATTTAGCGCTAGAGTATATAATCTATATATAGCTAGCGGGCGGCCTTATACGTAGCGTGTCCGCGGTACCGGACGCTTACGTAGCGTAGCGCGACTCGGCCTAAGCTCCGTCTAGGGCGCCCTAGCTACGACGCTAATAATTTAAGGCTTCTAAGATACTACTCGTATAAGAAGCGTCGTAGTCTATATCGCTAGGCTAAGAGACGACGAGACGCGCGTACGGCTATATATTACGTCGAAGGCGGCATAGTAGGTAGTAAGCCTAGGTAATATTATAGATAGCTAGGCGATCGAATTAAGGGTTCGTATTAAGTAGGTAACGAATAAGTAAGGAGAAAGGGGCTATAGGGGGGAAGGTATAGCTAAGCGTAGGAGTACGGCGCGCCTATATATTAGAAAGGTTAGGATAGAGAATTAGAAGTAAAATAGACGTAAGTAGTAGGCAACGCGAGGTCTTATACCTTAGAGTAGGTATAGGTAGGGCTACTTATAACTAGATTAGGTAAGCGATTAGCCTAATAGGATACGCCTACTTCTAGATATAGGAGCGCTATCGCCGCCTTTATAAGGTATAGTCTCTTATCTATCTAAGTACTTAATATCTAGCTAACTCTTAGTAGATTACTTCTTATTTATATATATATATATACCCCTTTTATACGCCGCCTTAATATTAACCTTACTATAATATATAAGCCGATATATATACGAGTCTCGACGCCTACCGATCGATACTAGACTAAATAGACTAGTTAAATTAGTAGGATTAGCTAGATTAGGGATTAGTAGCTACTATTAGTAAATAGTATAGAAAGTAGGTAGTATATAGTATTAATAATAAAGTCTAGAATAAGCGATACGAGCCTAGAATACTATATACCTATAGTAGCTAGTATAAATATCTAACCGTAATTACTATAGAACTACTATTTTAGTAAACTAATATTTAATTACTTAGCTAGACTTAACCCTTAGTATTACTTAACCGCTAAGCGTAAACACCCGCAACTATAACTACTTAGTTACATACGCTGTTCCGAACAATAACTGCTTGTTATGTCAAGCTAAATATATCGAGCTTACAGAGCAAATGGTTGGGATCGAGGTACGATAACTCTGCCGCAAACACGCCGCTTATCCTAACCCCAGACCCCGTTAAGGTAATACCCGCACATGCTTGATCGCCGGCTTGTGATTTCCATCTTCACTTCGTGGACTATCAGGGAGTTTGGAAAGGGTGTTGTGTGAGCTTTGGAGCGCAATGCTGTTTACACATCTTCGCATAAACCCTCAAATTCAATGTCTGCAAAGGTGAGCGATGTGGCCGCCTCACCAACTCCAGCAGACAGTGCATACGGCGCGACTCAGGCAGTAGTGAGTCCCTCAAGTTCATCGAAGAAAGGCGGAAATTGGAAAGGCTTCGTAGCGGGTGTCTTCAGCGGCATCACAAAATTGAGCGTTGGGTAGGCCAAAACTTGAGCATGACAAGTTGGGGTGAATGCTGAGCAGCACAGACATCCTTTCGACACGATCAAAGTTCGTCTGCAGACCTCGAAACATGACCAATTCAAAGGGCCGCTGGACTGCCTCATGCAGACTTTGCGAAAGGAGGGTGTAAACGGTATTTACAAAGTCAGTATAGATGCGGATACCAACAGTAGCCAAAGCTGATTCCTTGAACAGGGTGCAACACCTCCTTTGATAGGATGGATGTGCATGGACTCGTTGATGCTAGGCTCACTCACGTTGTATCGGCGGCTGCTGAATGAGAACGTCTTTCAGCCCCTTCGAGCTCGACCGAATCATCCTGCTGTTTACTTGCCTGATGAGGAACGTAAGAAGCTTCCTGCGGTCGGTCACGGCATTGCGGGCATGCTTGCGGGCTGGACGGTTTCGTTCATCGCGGCTCCGGTGGAGCATGTCAAGGCTCGTCTGCAAGTCCAGTACCAAGCGAATAAAGCGGAGCGTGCTTACGCAGGGCCGATTGACTGCGCTCGCAAGATCTATCGTGGCCACGGGATTCCGGGATTATATCACGGGCTGCTTGCGACCTGTATCTTTCGAACTTTCTTCTTCGCGTGGTGGGGAACCTATGACATTTTCACTCGATGGTTTCAGAAGAACACGAGCATGTCTGCGCCGGCTGTGAATTTCTGGGCTGGTGGTTTGAGCGCTCAGATCTTCTGGCTCACTTCTTATCCGTCTGATGTCGTGAAGCAAAGAATTATGACAGATCCTCTTGAAGCCGACAAAAGGAAGTTTCCTAGATGGCGGAATGCCGCGGTGGCGGTATATCGAGAAAGCGGGTGGAAGGGGTATTGGAGAGGGTTTGTGCCATGCTTTCTGCGAGCTTTCCCAGCGAATGCTATGGCCTTGGTTGCCTTCGAAGGCGTCATGCGAGCTTTGAACGACGCATAGATTGTTTTCGTAGATTTCATAGATTCCACTTACAATATCTTCTCTCCTGCAAGCAGACATGGAAAGCAGTTCTGCCGTTGGCAACTCGCTGGTGCTCCTTTGTGGTCGTATGTTGATGTACAAAAAGTATTCCCACCCGCTATGCTATATGAATGCACTTCTATCCCACCTACCAGAACGCCTTGCCAAAGGATGTCATCTTTACTCATTGTAGTGGTACACCTATTCAAAAGTCAGTGCAATCGATCTCGGAGCATCAAGAGCGTCAACTTACGAAATAGTTCGGCAGGCCGTACGATTTCCAATTGAGCCTCTGCGCCATCTTGGCGAAACCTTCTGTCTCAATGAGATGGTAGAATGGGAACGGCGGGAACATCGCGCCGTCGCGATGCACGTCTGCCTTCACCAGCAGAGCTGTGCCTCCGACCCCATCGAGGTCTACTTCTCGATGTGGATCTCCGTGATCATCTGTGCGTCTGGTCAGCCATAACTCCTGAAGAATCTTCGGTCATTACTTACCAGCCATGTATGCCATTAGCGATCGGTAGGTTGCCATTTCAGCGTAGCCTTCTAGAAGGATTTCCTCTGGACCCATCTTCTCCGCCAGTCCCTGGGCAGTGGGTGAGTCTTGCCAGCTGTTGAAGTCATACGGCCGGACATCCATCGCCTCCTTCTCCTTGTTATAATACCTTTGGAAACAATTTGGCACTATGATTGGTTTGTCGTGAGAAGCCAGGTCCTGAACGAGGCTCGGCGGTGTCTCGACGATATCGCTATCAAGCCACAACACCCACGAAGTAGTTGGTCCCAAGGTCGTAAAGAGCAAGCTGTTCCTTGCGCGACTCATAGCGGCTCTCCGCTCCTTTTGCGCGGCCATTGCATGTCTTTCGCCTTCGCTTTGGGCTGTGGGCGGCTCACTGTCCTGCCTCAAAATGGTGATCGATGCGAACCGATTTTTGTTCGTCGGTGCTTGCGTTTTTGATATCCTCTCTTGCAGTTGTTGTGTAGCCAGATTTCCTTCCCTTCCTTTTGGGATAATAAAGCCAAGTGATATCAAGTCGTGTGGATACGACAGCTTGACCAAGTTGTCCCAATACTCCTGATAGAACCTTGCCAAAGGTGTCAGGATAAGTATAGATTCTCTGTTGCCCACAGGGTCACTAGTGGTAGTGACATTGTTCATGTGATAGTGCACGACCGGTGGAGGAGGTGCAACTTCGTTCGGGCCCAGTTTCTCGGGCTTACGAAAGGGGAGAGAAGGTGGTGAGAGGGCATTGAAAGCAGTGTCCTTGCTCTTAAGAATCTGCCGCGGCGCTGAGGATATGGACGGTATGCTCGTACTATCGGCGAAGAAAAAGTATAGGAAGAAGATGCATAGTATGGCGGCCATTATGTAGGTCGGAGTGCTGTTCCGTCGAAGCGAGCGTGAGGCCGCCATGCTGGGCGAAAAGTGAAGGGGACAATGGCTCCGATATGCACGCGGCGCATCAATGTTTTCTTGCTCGTCGTCGTCGCCACTCTTCCAGGAGTCGGCGTAGATGGGCTTCGCGCTGATGCGGGCTCTTGGCACCCTCGTCGTATTCAGGTACGGCCACGGCCACTCCGCGAGATCAGATCAGATTCGACTGCTAGGGTGTCTGCCGGTCTCAGGAGCGTTTGCGCTGGGGCATTCGAGGGTCTGTGGAGACGACGCTCTCTCTCACGCATGCAAGAGGCCGTGCGATTGCGAGTTGCCCAGCATATAGGTGGTCATGGGGGGTCCTGCGTGATGAGAGGATGGTGTGCTCTTACTTGGCCTCTACTTATGGAATTCCTTACGCAGCTGTCTAATCAGGGTCCAGTTTCACAAGCAGCGGCCGAACCCGTACATCCGTGCCGCAACCCTCTTTTGCCCACAGCATTAGTGAAATCACCAACATGTGTGTATTCTGGGCGAGCATACAGCAATTTTTCATGGCGCAGTCTTCTAAGCTATAACCTACTGTAGCTATCTCGATACACAGATACATCTCTTGCCGGTCTCGGCGGCAGCTCTGGTATATCATTCGATGGGGACAATATACTTGCATCATGTCCAAACAGCCAGTCATTCCTCTTCGAATGACCCCAGAAGATACGATTATTCGCATCATCGAATTGCATCGCTCTATCTCTAGCCTCTCGAGCTGGTCCATCGTGCAGGTGGAGCCAACCTTGAAGCACTCTTGTGTTTCTGGTAATGTATTCAGCCCGGGGCTTGCGCTGGGCCTCATATGCTTGCAATGCCTCCTTCAAATTCGGACATCGTCTCAATGCTGCTGCTAGGGTCGCCGCATCTTCAGTAGCCTGGGCTGCTCCTGTAGAGAAAAAGCATGGCGAGTCAGCAAAGCATTCGAGAGTAACACGTATGTCCTTCCAGGAAGTAACATTCTTACCTTGCGCTAGGTAGAGCATCATTGGATGCGCTTCCAAATTCACAGTCAGCTAGTGTTCATATATCGCTACGCGGAGCGGTCCTTGCACGCGTCTCCAAGCAGCACGACTTTACCAGCCGGGTGCGTCCAACGTGGCAACTGATCAAAGTCTGCCAGCTTCCACTTCAAATACTGGCCGGTCATCGCACAGAGCCTTTTCACTTGAGGACACCAGTCTCTGAATCTTTCCACAAGCTCGTTATTACTTCTTGCTGATTTCCAAACTTGTTCGTCATCAGGGAGAGGATCGCCAATGTCCGAGGAGTGAGTCACGTCGATGATGATGTTATAAAGCTCAGATTCACGAAGTGGATAGCCAACCGCATGTCCTTCCGGTGCCATCCAGTGAGTTGCCCTGAGACCGATCAGTCTGGGTCATCAAGACCAGGACACAGACATATACCAGGGCTCTGTGACAAGATGGGCCATTTCTGGGTCATCCTGCATTGTGGGAGACACAGCGTCAACACTGATCTTCGCAAGTGGAGTAGCTCACACAGGATTCATCTTACGAGAAGAGGCTGAGCCGGAACCAAAATTCGATAGGCAACATCACCTGTGTCTTGCGGCGATATCTTGACCCCACTGACCTCATTACGAACCGCGGACTTAATCCCATCAGCTGCAATTATAAGGTCAGCTTGTATGAGTTCGCCATTATCAAGGTTTACGGAAGGTGAGTCAAAGTCATATGCGCTGACGCGACAACCAGTCCGGATCTTGATACGAGAATTGCCTTCCGCGGTCTGTACCAGAAGAGCGACCAGATCTGCCCGATGCAAGAAGTATTAAGGAGCTTTGTACCGAGCCTCAACGTCCTGGAGTGGAATATCGAGAAGCTTGCGTCCCTTCCAGTCAACAAAGCGATTACCCAGGGAGACATTCTTCTTGATCTTGCTAAAATCCACACCCCAAGCAAGGCTCAAGCGGGAAGAGTTAGGAGGGACTCTGATACCAGCTCCAACCTTTGAACGACTTAGCGATCATTTGTGCAATCGAAGTGGAGGTCAGTTCTTGCCTCTTCAAAAGCCTTGGCGGCTTCTAGGACTGTAATCGAATGTCCATCAGCGGCTAGAGCAAGAGCTGCCTGAAGACCTCCGATGCCCGCCCCAACTATGACAATCTGAAGAAGTTCCATTTGGGCGTACAGCGATTGAGTAGAATGATGAGGTGAGTAGGGAATATGTACTTAGCTCATAGCCGCAATGCGGAAAGGTTACGAATTGCTTCTCCGCTTTGGCATCGCTCATCCGTGCAGCTTCGCGAATTTGATAGTGGGTGGCATTATTGCGTAGGACCCTGAGCGTGTCTCTCGAAATATTCTGGTTCTACAAGAGGGTCTGATCGAAGGAGGTTGGTGTTCTGTGCTACATAGAAAGAGAGATTATTGAGGGAGGGTGGAATGCAGGTATAGGGGCAGGCGCAAGCGAGATATCACCGGAGACCGAACTCTCTCCGGCGGCTTCGACCACATCCAGAGCGTCATGACTACTGAGCTTCTTGTTTCTAACACAACAGACATACGCGAGAAAAAAAGCTGAGCAGCTTCTGGGGTGCATCGATGCTTTGCAGGAGGATTTTGGAGGATGCCAAACACATAAGAGCTGGCGCATACCATCAGCTGCCCACTTCCAGGGCTGCACTTTTCAGAGAATGGCACACTACGCAGCAAAGATGCATGAGCGGGTCTGGAAAGCAGCTGGAGTCTAGAAGCAAGCATGAAGAGCTCGCCAGCGAGTCCACTACTGTAGCCAGCGCTGGAGGCAAAAATGGCAGCTTTTTCGGCACGGTTGCCGTCGCGACTCTGGCGGCTCAGACGAACATCGAGCAGTTGATCTCGCAAGTTCAGCCACTGCGCTGCGGACTTCCTACAACCAAGTCTGGAAATCCATCACAGCTGACTTTGTTGCTCACTCCATCCTTCGCGAAGCATGCCACAGATACTGAGCTACCACTCCGAGTCCTGAATCGATTTCATTCCCATGCAGCGGTAGACAAGCCCATCGACAGTATTACTGCTGTAGTCGACCGGCTACCGATACCTGATGGCTCTGAGCATGGCTGCGAAGGCATAGCATACGCATTCGTCACGGATCCTCTACCACTGCATGTAGAGTCGCAAGTAGCCCTTCGCAGAGACACGACCAAGGCTGGCTCTCTGTGTTTCCACATCCCTCCACATATAGGATCCCATCGGCTATGTAACACGAAGATTCAGCTGCCTCTGGCGCAAACAGTATTCTCAACAGGCTTGCCATCAACATTGATTCACAACCATTACGAGCCCAGCAGCGAAGATGGCAGACAGAGGCTAGTTCAAACCAGAAAGCTCGAGTCTCAGAGTGTCCGCCTCGCGGTGCGTGAAAACGACCAGTCACTGAGCTATGGCGCTCCATTGGTACCATTGACTCCATTCAGAGTAATCCAGAGCTCCATGGGGAATATTGTTCGGACTTTGGCTCCTATAACTGCGACAGAACATCGATTCATTTTCGATCTCAAGGGTGACAAAGTCGCTTATGATAAGAACACTGGGGAGCATAAGAGCCAAGATGGGAGAGCTTTCCCAGCCTCACAAGAACTTGAAGCGGCAGTTCAGGATTACTTCAAAAAGCTCGACATCGCCCCGGAGCCAGTACAGGTTTGGGCTCTGGTCATCCCGTCGCTAGCAAAAAGAGGCAACAACGAGGTCAACAGCTTGGCGCAGCTCACGGCACTTGACAAGAAAGACATTCGCTTACTGTGGTCACCGACTCTCGAGAACTCCCAAGCTGGATTGCGTACGCCGCAGTATTTCCCTATGCTGCTCCAAGGAGCGCGCTTTATCAAAGTTCTTTCTGGCGGCGGCGGTTGGGGCAAAAAGGCCGGTCTTCTCAGCTTCGACCCAGACTCCTCCTACAGTACGCGCGAGATCCGTGGCGAGACAGGCTGGAATTTCTCCCTTGATGATCAGGAAGCGTTACAGGAGTCACGAAAGCAAGCACTTGGGGAGATCGTGAAAGAGGGAGAGCTGGTCGCGTTCTTCATCGCTCCGAGTGAAAATGCTGATACAGCACTAAAGCAAGGACTTTGGAATGAAGCTTCTCTGGATGAGCATGCGCTTCAGAACGCTGTTACATTCGGCGCCGTCCCCTCAAGCGTCGAGAGTGCGTTAGGCAGGTCTGATGTGTCTCATGATTCAGATGATCGAAGTAGCATCAAGCATTTCGTGAATTATTTCGGGGCCCTTTCACAGGGGGGCATGGCAGTGACATTGACCAAAGATGGCACAATACTCACGCAGACAAAGATGGATATGCCGTTCGGGAAGTTCAGGTTGGAGCTAGGTTCTAAGCCTTCTGAGGAGAAAGCATCCGAGAAATGACTAGCCGGCAAGCAAGGCGAAGGTCTCATAGATTTTGAGACAGCCGAACGCATGGTCCTCGGGCCGCATTTCGACGAATATGGATTCCGCGGCGGCTCGCGCTATCTCGCTCGTTCGAAGCTCCGCATACGCAGGTTGGCCGAGAAAACCGGGGCAGTTACCAAGGACTTGAGCAAGCGGATCGGCGTAAAGAAATTATGTGAGACGTTACTACAGAGGCAGCAGCGTCTTCAAGAAGTGCCGTGGGCAGAACTAGACAAGATGCAGCAACGCCGGGCTTGGGGAAAGATCAACAAGACTTTCGTCAAAGAGCTGACTGATCAATCCACGTCGAATGACATAGGGCTTCAAGTCCGAAAAGTCTCATGGCCACCGAACTCTAGCATCATTATCTACACACGCGTAGGAGATCGGGATGTGCCAGGCTTCAGCGAGGACGCATGGCAGGAATTATCGGGTCATGGTGATTTAAAGACCGACATAAAGCAACATAGTACTCCTCGAGATGCATCCAATGGCGGTGGTAGGACATTAGCAGACGTGGTGGCGGACTTTGTTACGGCAGGTGGAAAGTGCAAAGCGCCTAAGCCACGACAGAAATCGGCGAGGAGGGACGATTTTGAGCCGTAGATGTTAAAATAAAGAAAAGAGAGGACCAGCTTTACGATGATTGCGGAACAAGTCATCGCTGTTCACATACAGCACGGCTATCGGGCCGTTAGCCCTCTCGTGCGACCACGTGTCGGGAAGGATCATGAAAGAGCTTAGGCTTCGAAGCACAGGAAGGTTTCTTCATCCCTCTACCGTCAGAGGGATTGCGCAAGGGCGCCCAACGGCCAGCATAATGCACTGTGTAATCATCTCCCATGTGCTTCGTGCGTTACAACTGTATCAGCTTTGCGCTGAGTTGAGTGTCAGTGACTTGTTGTAAGATCGTGAACCCTTGGTCATGTAGCATTGATGTCTTTTGACGCGGAAAGTGAAGACAAGATCAGCTATAGATGGTTCCCTTATCTTATGGCAGATGCATGAACATGACTCGGGGACACGGTAAGTGCAGGTTGCGCCACCATTTTGATGAAAGGGCCATGGTTCGTTCAACCATATGCTGTGTCATTTTGGGCGTGTTTTCCGCAAAGTTGCATGCTGTGGCATGGTGCATGCAGCTGTGAACCGCTGGCGTCGACTGGTACCTTGGCGAGCGTGGGCGACATGGCGGCCAAGCACATCAAAGCAACTCAGGAACGGTACAGCACCTTGCACAGCATTCAATGCGTGGTTGTGTAGATGGATATGTCGGTAGTTCTTCGACCACATTGCTTCTAGAAGGACAAATTGAGGAAGGCTGTGTCTGACCTCATATGACTGGTGTATGAGAGCGGCATCTGACGATGGCGACAGCAACGTTGCCGCTGGTTCTCTGCGCTCCTCGCTTGTGCTCTGCCGTGCTCGCTTGGCAGATGAATGGCTAGTGTGGTGTGGGTGCAGTGCAGGGCATTGACCAGACGCCCTTGCATGTTCCAATCTCCGTGTGCCGCGGCCACGTCCAGTACATACATAGCCCAGCAGCATCTTGCTCCGCAATCTGGGAGAGCTCATACTGGGTCGAACTGGAGTGCCCACCTGCATCTCCAGCAACAACAAATCGTGGGCATCACTGAGCGTCAAAGCGTGGGGTGAGACCGGCGCAAACGTCAGAGGAAAGGAAACAGCTCCGGCGGATAGTTTGACTTTGTTGCCTCGAATTGTTCGGGACATCGGCGGCACGCAACGCAACGGAAGCACAGACGCAGACGGCACGAGAGTGAGCGGCGGGAAAGGAGCGAGAGATTGACGAACGACTTGGAATTACTGTATCTGGGTTGTGAAGGCTCGATTGCGATTTCGAGTTCCGGTCCTAGTGCACTGGAGCTAGACATATCCTAACGCTACGAACGGTAGCGAAAGACGTCCAGTCCAGTCCAGTCCACCACCTTACCTATTCAGCACAATCGAAATCAGAGCGTAACGCTTGGCGATTGCTACTACCGCTGCCGCTCGCGCTCGCGCTAGTCCAACACCTCTTCGTGCTCGCAGACTTGGCCCAGAGACAACCTGGAATTCCTCCTCCCGCTGCTTGCTGCTTGCTTGCCTGCCTGCCTGCGTGGGACCCAACGACCATCGACACAGCCGTAGCACAGAGTCGAGCACCTGCGCACACGAGTAACTCGCTGCCCAGCCCAGCCCAGCCCAGCCCCCCTCTCCGCCCCTCGCGTTGCACCACTCCTGGCGCACTCGCACTCGCCTGCCCCTCTCCCACTCGACGTGACCGCCATCGCCATCGCCGCGACCCTCCTCCCACTCTGCGGCTTCAACACTCCCACGCGGCCGCCATTGGATGGCCATTGGCAGAATCATGTGCTTCGGAAGCGGCAACAAGGATGACCCCGATGCCAAGAAGAGCAAGGAGATAGAGAAGCAGCTACGGGAGGACCAGAAGCGAATGGCCAAAGAGGTCAAGCTGCTCTTGCTCGGTATGCAGCAAACAGATCTCTGCGACGCACACCCTGTGGTCTAGCGTGGCATTGTGCACTGGGACACGCTGACTGTGAGTCTACAGGTGCGGGAGAGTCCGGCAAGTCGACCGTTCTCAAGCAGATGCGATTGATTCACACCAAAGGTTTCTCCTCGCAAGAACGGAAGCAATGGAAGGTCACTATATTCCAAAATCTGCTCCATGCATTCCAGGTCGTCTTTGGCGCGATGGAAGAGCAGGAAGTAGATTTCGCAGAGGGCAGCAATATTGTGCGTCCACCATCCACTGGTCTATTGAGACTAGCGTTGCTTACTGACCATGTATTGCAGAGATACGCCGAAATCATTGCAGCCGACCCGGACATCGGTCCTGACGATCCTATGCCGATCGACTGTCTCAATGCATTCAAAAGCTTGTGGCGCGATGCCGGCGTGCAGCTTGCGATCAAGAAGGGCAACGAATACGCTCTACACGACAACCTGACATAGTCTGTCACATTGTTCATCATACAAATGCGCGCAGAAATGCTGACTATTCAAACAGCTACTTTGCTGATATCGATCGCCTTTTTGCAAAAGACTTCTTGCCAACTGACCAGGACATCCTGCGTGCTCGCTTACGGACAACCGGCATCAGCGAGACCATCTTCGAGACCGGCAGCCTCACCTACCGCATGTTCGACGTTGGAGGACAGAGATCAGAACGAAAGAAGTGGATCCACGTCTTCGACAATGTGCAGGTAGTTCTTTTCTTGGTTGCCATCAGTGGTTACGACCACGTTCTCGTGGAGGATCGAAATGGCGTAAGTGGACTTGGCCACGCGCATCTGCTTGTTCACCTAGCACCGCTGACTCTATCCAGAATCAAATGCACGAAGCCTTGATGCTATTCGAGAGCATTGCGAACAGCAAGTATTTCGAAAAGTCCGCCTTGATCCTCTTCCTCAACAAGATCGATCTTTTCCGAGAAAAAGTGCAGTCAGGGCAGGCACCCATTTCGGAGCACTTCCCAGACTACACGGGTGGTGATAGGGATGTTGAGGCTGGTCAGCAATTCTTTGCGTCCAAATTCCGCAACCTTGTGAGAGACCCAGAAAAGGAAGCCTATGTCCACTTCACCAACGCGACTGATACGAATCTCCTGGACAAGACCATGAAGAGTGTCCAAGATATGATCGTGCAGCGCAACTTGCACAACTTGATGCTGTGAGCGACAACCCCACCACCCCTTGCGAATTTACAGCTTCATCTCGCCATTGGCTATGGCGGACCCTCAGATCGCTCGAGCGATGTGTTTTGTCGTCTTTCTTCTCATCGGTCATCACTTTATGAGCGACCTTAGCACAGCAACATTTTCTGATCATGTCGCAGTATGACATAGACTTCGGAGGCGAAGACCTACGCTTGAGCGGTGCAAAGGCTCGGGGGCGACAGAACTGCCTGGAAAACGAGAAACATAACCATGAACGAGCATTTCTCCTACCCCATTAATTGCTGTGAGCATATTCTGGAGTATCCCGCTGCGCTTCTCAGAGCAGAGCGATACATAGCCTTTGGAACGTTGGAAGAGCATGCAGGCCAAGCCGCGAGCTGGCTGTGGAACTTGCTCGATGTCGACCTTTCAAGGTCAAATGAGGACAAACATTGCGCGTGCGCAATCATGGGGCGAGATATGAAGGATTGCAAATGAAGGAGGACAACCTGGAGGCTATTTTGTCAGCGCATAGAACTCAACGAATTGCCTCACGGTTGGCTAAGACAGGCACGTAACATCGAGTCCAATGTCTGTGCCAGAAAGGTTCTTCCTGCGCTCAGCGCTAGAAGCACGGACCTAAATGGACGCCAAAAGCTCACTTCGTTGCGGCATTCAAACCTCACTCCGAATCAATGTGCGATACGAGTCCCTTCAGAAGTGTTTCATACCTAACTTCGTCCCAATCACTAATACCGACAGACCAGTCTACAGACCATCCGACTCAACTTTATCAAAGCTAGACACAAAACAGCATGGATAAGCCCTTCGACTGTAACAGCTGGGCGCCGACCAACCCTTGGGAATGGGAGCCATGGTTGATGCCGTATACGACAGCTGACATCAGAGCTTTGATCAAACAGCTCAACAGAGATACTAACATAATCAAGGACCACCCATACGAGCCGAAGCATTGGATCCGACGCGCAAAAACATTGATGCGCTTGCGCTATCCCGAACTTGCTGTCGGCGATGCTCACAAGGCTTCTCTCCTGATCCAGAATCTACTCGAGGGTTTGAACACACGACCGAATTCGCGAGTCGGCTGCAAGCTTGGCTTCTGGATGAGTGACCCTGACGTCGACGAGGACTTGTTGGAAGAGGAGCATGAGAAACAGCAGAACAAATTCGAGAAGATGAAAGAAGAGGCAGAAGATATCATGACAAGCAACCTTTGCTTCGCGCCCAGCTATTATCGAGGCCAATTCGTGCCAGCGCCATACCCTTGGCTTGAAGAAAAGCACAGAATGAGGTCGGATGATGAAATGCAAAACATCAACTTGGAACTTGCAGATCCGGCAAATGGCGCTTCTGGCGGCATCACATGCTGGCTCAAACGCTATGCTTTTGGACAGGGAGTTGGCGCGCGTGAAGGCGCGGATCTTCTTGGAGTCTTTGCGGCGCGTGACATCGAGGCTGGAAGTGTCATCGTCGTTGATCGAAGTCGGACCTGGGTATGCAAGCGTCCCTGCTGCGGTTTCAAGACACAGAAGCATACTAACAAGATGTACGAGGGTTGCAACGGACCAGGGCGAGAAGGTTTGACGAAAGAGAACGGATGTCCACATCCATTACATCCCAATATCGAGTCGGATGAAGCGAGGCACGACATTCGATGGATCCGCGACAGGCTTGGAAAGGATGCTGCGAATACTATTCTCAAGTGTCGGGCATTGTTGAACTGTCTTGTAGATGGCATTGCACATCCTCTGGACCATCCGCTCATTGCCCGTCTGACACCCACCTATCATACCAATAAGAACATCGACTATGACGAGCGGGAAGATTTTGAGCTTGAAGAACTTGCGGTGGTTTTCGAGGCTCTGCAGCAATTCGGAGTGGACATTTTCAGCAACCTCAACTTCGATACGTGGGTCATCTTCGTTCTTCAGGCCAGGCTCGACAACAACCAGTGGTCAGATCCCAACACGACTTGCCTTAGCTCGCTTTTCGCTCTCTTCAACCACAGCTGTGAGCCAAATCTGAGCTGGACAACGCAAGACGACCATCAAACTCTTGAAATGACTACGACACGCCGGATACAGGAGGGTGAGCAGCTTTTTGTGGAATATGATTCGTTCATGAATGATAAGCCACTCGAGGAGCGGCGGAAAAGGCTATACAGATGGTTGAATGGCCCTTGCCAGTGCAGTCGATGCGCGCGAGAGGAGGCTGATTTGAGCAGGACTACGTCGCCTCTGACGAGTTCCTTTGGATCAAGTGACTGGGATACTGATGAGAAGCCAGTTCTGCCGGAAGATCTTGGAGTGGACCTTGAGCGATGGGATAGTCCCAATGAGTGCTGACGGTGTCCGGAATATGCGTAATAGCATTTCTGTGATGACACATTGAATGCATGAGCACCGGGAACTGCACATGCAGGTACATGTGTCGACCAGAAGTAGGTAGATGTTCCCGGCACTTCTGAGAAAAGGCCTTTGAAGCGTTCTGCGTGCGGTCAGGAAATCCACCTCCGTTCTCCTGAGTATTCTCGCTCACTTTTCATGCCGGCCTACCAGAGTCCCATGCAAGTACCCGAGCATGGGCTTTTCCCAGCGTCAGGGCTGGAGAATATCGCCGTGCCCGACATTTGCGAGGATGATATCGCGGATCCCAGTGAGAGCGTCCTTCCTTTCTGGCTGGGCCTTTGCACTCATGGCGGTCCGCACTCCTGTAGCATTTTCGACTGCGTGACGATTGAATCTCCCAATTGAAGTTCCATCAAATGAAGTTCGACCATGTTGATTTCACTTGATGGTCCGGACCAACGCTCTCAGGTCACCGCCCTCAACCCAGTCCTCGCCTTCTCCGCCGATCGTATGACCCCAGCCATCTCCCACCTCTCCCACAATCCTCGCCGGCCTGCCAGCAACAATACACCCAGGTGCAACAACCATATTCGCAGGTACCACCGTACCCGGCAGAACTTTGCAATTCTCCTTGAGCATACTGAATTGGCCCAACACACAATTCTCGCCAACATGTACGTGGTTGCCAATTTGCACAGCAGAAATGTGCGTCCCGGTTCCAATAAAGACATTGTCCCCGATTCGCATCGGATAGAATGTCATGTCGCCGTGATGTAATCGCATTGGTGGATGTAGTACGCAGTTCGTTGAGATTATTGATGCCTTCCCGATACTTATGGCGGTGATTGAGGCAGGCGGCTTCTCACCTTCTACTGGAGGTGATTGAAACCTGTGTAGATCGCCACGAAGGTGTACACCTGCCATGATGACTGACTTGCCGCCGAGCATTATGTTTTGCTTTCCTTCGATGTGAGCTCGGCGGGAGATCTTATTGCCGGTATCCTGCTTCATGTTGAGTATATACCTTTAATGAAGATAATTGGGATACTGACAGTTTCGATATACTCGCTTTTGGCAGAGCGCCTCGACGTCGGCGCCGGACGGGATGCCATCTTGGAAAAGTCCAGGTTTTGTGGTCGCGATTGTTCGTCTGCTTGGCTGTTGATGGTCGAGTTGTGGAAGTATTCCACGACTTGTGCCTATAAGTCTGTCGTGCCACGACTTTGGGCTCGAAGACCTGTAATCCTAAAACCACATCCTTTGCACCGCTCCTGCTTCGCATCACACCATTGCTGCTCTCCAGTGACCAAAGCTGTCCAACGTTCAGGTAGTGCAGAATGGGGTGGAAGAAGTTGGCAGTGGAATTGGACTTGTGCAAACCTTTTCTATTACGCGACAGCCATGAGACCGCGTGAACACACCATTGAACCAGATTGGTACCGCAAGCGGGATTCATGGCGAGCAGCAATGGATCTAGAGAAGGGCTACGGCTCGTTGAACGACCATTCCGATGTTTCGGAATACCATGAGGACGTTGCGTCTGGACCTTCGCTCAAGGAAGACTGGCAAGGACTGATTGACGACGATGCCTTGCTATCGTCTCTTACAATACCTGGCACTCACGACAGCGCGGCTTTCACGCACCCTTGGCCATTTGTGGCCACGCAGTCAATGAACATCTCACAGCAGCTTCACGCTGGCATACGATACTTTGACCTTCGTTGCGGGATCAGGAACGACGTTGCCGAAATGGTTCACGGTCCTTCTTTACTTGGTCTTCAGCTTCAGGATGTTCTGGACAGCATGTTTAAGTTTTTGCATAGTCACCCCACTGAGGGCCTAATCGTACAGATCAAGGAGGATAGAGAACCAGAGAAATCTACTGTACACTTTTCGCAAGTAATCTGGCAGAACATTTCATCCAAGCCCGACAGATGGCGAACCGCGAACACTACACCTACGATGGGCGAGCTGAGGGGAAAGATCCAGCTATTCAGGCGCTATCAGGGACCCAGGCTCTTCGCATTTGGGATTGATGTCACCCAATGGCAGGACAACCCCGAGCTGCCATTTACGATCTTCACGACACATGATGTTCAGATTACAATACAAGATCATTACAGCTTCTCAGATCCCAAGCCTTTGCCCTCATTGATAATGAGCAAGGGAGGTGACGTGCAGCGTCTTCTTGATCGAGCACAACAAGACGCGGACGATAGTCATTGGTATATGAACTTCACCAGCGCCTTTGAATTCAATCTTTGGTACCAACTTACCCCCCGAACCATTGCACTTGGTGGCTATTACGGTTTTCGCTGGGAAGAAGGGATGAACGTTCGCTTGCGAAATTACTTGCGCATCCATTCTGGGAAGCACCGCTTCGGAATCGTGGCCATGGATTTTCCGGAGACTGGAACAGACGACTTGATCACCACTTTAGTTCGATCGAACTTCAAATACAGAGTCAAATACTGGCCTCTCCTATTGTATATTGCCTTGCTGTGCATCTGGATTACCATGTTTGCGGTTCGAGAGGCCCGGAGAGGTGGAGCTGAAGTCAGAATTGTGGATTATCTATTTGGTCCTGTATGATATCAAACCAGACTTTTGGTATCAAGCGTGCCACTGCGGAAGCATAGCATCCCGCCTCAGGATACGTGGGTCATTGTGTTGAAGTCATCCTTGACGCACGGCTGCACCCAGGTGGCAACTCAAGGCTGGCCAGGCCAAACTTGGTCTGCGATCTCTCTTACAAGACGCAGCTTCTTGGCCATGTCGGTATACCCCAAGAGATTGCCATCTTCGTGTGAAGCGAAGCCACACTGTGGACTCACTCCAAGACGCTGCAAAGCCTCCTCTTTGCTTTCACCACTTCCTGAAGCCACGAATTCGGCAGCCTTGTAAATGCGCTGCTTCATCTCTTCCTTGTCCTCAAGCTCCGGAAACTTGCTGGTAATTACGCCGAGAATGACATTCTTGTTCTTTGGCAGCTCCTTCAAGGGCTCAAACCCGCCCGCGCGTGCCGTGTCGTACTCGAGGTAATACGTCGATACGTCCAGCTCGTTGAACAGCTTCGATGCGATCCTGTCATAGCCGCCTTCACTGAAGTGTCTGGAGCCCACAAAGTTTCCACGACACAAATGTATGCCTAGGTGCATGTCTGATGGACGCTTGAAACAATCATTGTAGAATGCAATATAAGCGTCGAAGAGGCTGTCGATCGATCGTATGTTCGCAGGATCTTTCTTCCAACCCTCGATCATCTTCTCTGAGCAGAAATCTGGAAAGCATCAGCAACGGTTACAAGGGCCAGATCGACGGAGCTCACAGGCGAGGTTGGGCTACACAGTGAAGACATCTCGTTAGTAAGCATGACTTGGTGAAAGCGCTGAGGTCTCCTGGTATACGTACATCATCCACCTGCACGTTCCGGACACCTGCATCGTACAGGATGCTCAGCTCGGTTCTGTATGCTGTCGCAATGTCTGCGAAGTATTCCTAAGACTCGTTAAGCGGCGACGCGAAAGAGCAGATCCCTGCAGTATCCTACCTCATCTGATGAGTACACGTCCTTGGGGTATGCCTTCCCTTGCTCTACGCGAAGCAAAGAATAATGGTCAGCTGTTGCTGTGAAGCATTCTGAATTTTCCTGTGACGCTTACTGTAGCGGAGATGGTACCAATTCGGCGCGGCCAAAGCTATGCAAAGCAAAAGGTACGACATCAGCAACTGTCCGGACATGTTTCATGCCTCGAGATGATTGGACTTACTCATTTTGATCTGGCCCCATTGCTCTTTAGGTGTGATGGACTTGAGATACTCGTACTGCGGAATGTACGAGCTGATGCCAGTGTGGCTGATCTTTCCCGTGCAAATAACCTAGAGAGACATCATTAGGCCATGATCTTTTCGATTTCCTGGTATGATTGAGGATCACACCGATTCGCCTGGGACTTTCTCCTCCTCAACGAACGCAGCGAAGCCTGGAACATAATCACGAAAGATGGATGCCTCTGGACCATAGATCTCTTCCATTCCATTCAGTGTCGGGAAGAAGGTTCCCTGTCACCATCAGCTTCCGCAAATGTTTGGATCCCTCCACCAAGCAATTACCCAGAACATATGGCGTCGATATTCTCCGTCAGTGATCGCCCGAAAGCCAGCATCGGTCTGCATCTTTACAGCTTCATTGATGCAGTCATCCGTAAGAGCTTGAAGCCCTTCTTCGGTATCTTTCTTCTGCTGAATAGCATGGCGCTTGGCGAGAAGTCTCTCGGGACGTAGTAGAGAGCCTAGATGCTCCGCTCTGAATGGAGGATTTCTTGGTGCAGTCATATTGATTGAAGGATCACGTGAATATATAGCAAGCAATGGTTCATCAAGGTGACCGCGAGCGTTACTTATACGTTCTCTCAGACTTCACTCCTGTAACCTATATAAGTGTTCCTGGCAGACGCGGACGTGTCAGACCAATTATTGCCCCACACACCTCATGGATGTTCGAGTGCCCCGCCTCCGTGAGGGAAAGCACACTTTCGGCAGATGTGAGCACTGCACTGCAGCTCTAAGCTACAACGTCTGTGCCTTCTGCAGGCCGCGGAAGTGGTATGTGAATGAGGAATAGCGTGGTTTGGGGGGTCAGACTGGACACGTATCTCTTAGCATTCATCTGCCGCTATAGAGACCGTTGTTACATGCCCCAACGCTTACGTAGACTACGTAGCGAAACTAGCTAAATATAAAGACCCTACGTCTATTATAGGTAGCGGGTAGGTAGGTAAATAAATATAATAGTAATTAATATCTTAGGCCTATAGAGGGCGTAGACGTATAGGACTAAGTTCTCCTAGGAATAGAGAATTCGGGTAACGCCTTACTAGTATATAGATCTCGGTTATCTATACTTTCTATAGGCTACGAAAGTAGTATATAAATAAGGAATAGCGTAGTTTAAGGGATTAGACTAGATACGTATCTCTTAGTATTTATCTACTACTATAAAGACTATTATTATATACCTAAAGAGATACCTTAAATAGTAGGAGTAGGGCTATTATATAAAAGGCGTCTAGCGCGCTTCTCTTAGGGCGTAAACCCTACTAAGGCCTTAATACCTTATTATTATTATATTAAGTACTTTTACTAGCGCTATTTATAGAAAGTATCTTAATTAACTTAACTCGCTCGAGTTACTAAACTATTACTAAGCGGCATTAATTAGCCTATTTAGAAGCGACTATTTAGTAAGAATAACTATCTAGAAGGTAACGTAAAATATAGCTTAAAGGTATCTAACTTCTAATAGCTAAGTAGCTATATCTCGCTATAAATAAGGCCTACGTTTATAGCGTACTATACTACTCTATATTATAGAGAGTATCCGGAATATAGGCTATCGTTAATACCCTATACCTTAACGCCCTTCTTAATAAAGCTAATTAAGTCTACTTTTAAGAAGCCCTTATATATTAATTTTATAATACTAAATAGTAGAGCCGTTAGCTTAGCTAGATAGTAGTATAGTAGCGCTCGTATATACGAGATAAGGCACGTAGGTAGACTAGTTACTATAATATATATACTTACTCCTTATATTACGGATAGACCCTAACTTATATATAATTAATACCTAAGGTATTAAGGCTTAGCGCGACGTAGCTTCTTAGCTTAGCTTCGCGTACCTCTCTTCTTCGTTCCTACGTAGACGTACTTAATACGAGAGTTACTTATATACTCGCTATCCCTATATTATTATATCTACTACCTAAATTAGACTATTCCGCGTAAGTAGATAGTCGCGTTATATAGGAAGTATAGCGCCTACCCTAGCTATAGAAGATTAGGTTACTTTAAAGAAAGTTCTAGTAAGTAAATAAATAGACTTATTAGTACTCGAGGACATATTTATAGTATAAGTATAGCGTACGTATAAGGATCGCGAAGGTAGGCGCCTTAATAATATAGTATTAAACCGCCTAGAAATATTATAAATTCCCCTAATATAGCTAGAGCCTAAGTCTCTATACTTATAATAGTTAGAGACTTAGGTAATAGTATCTTAGAGTTAGATTATTACTAGAGAGTTATAAGAATAGAAGCGCGAGCGGATACGAAAGCGTATAGCCGAGCTTTAATAGTAATAAGTCGAGGGTAAGAACTATAATAGGATAGAACTAGGCTCGAAGGTAGCCTCGAAGAAGAAGATTACTAATATTAGTAACGATAATAGAGAGATAGATAGCGAAGAGGGAGACAAGCGTATAGAATTAACTAAGCGCGAGTTATTAGATTTCGCTAGCTTTATTAATTTAAAGGATCTACTAGCTACGACTAGGAAGCTATCTACCTTAAATAGTAGTAACTTCTTCTTAGCCCTAAATGGCGCGCTACTAAAGCCTTTATTTAGACTACCTAGACTTAGTAGTCTTTTCTCGAAGCTAGACCTAGACCTAGAGTACGGCCGTTAGTATATACTAATACTAGTAGTAACGAACGATTCTTAGCGACTATAGCTAGTATCTCCTATATAATCTGTCCTCGACGTAGAAGATATATAGGTTATCGCTAAAGGAGATAGGTCGGATCGAGTTGTCTATAATTAAAATACTAGTACTAGCGCTTAAGAAGGAAATAAACTATTACTTAAATAGATAATTCTACGAGATATACGCGTAAATAGCTAACTAGTCTACTACTATAAGAAGATATATTTTATAGGTATTATAGATAAGGAAGATTTATATAGACGAGTTAACCTTATCCTAGCTAAGTTTCTAAATACCCTCGATTATATAATATAGATATATTAAGAAGAAGTTCGTCGAGCCTAGTAGTATATAGACGAAGTAGACGAACTTAAAGGAAAAGTAGAAGAGCTAGAGACTTAGCTACGAGAAGTAAAGGAAGCGTAGTACTAAGGAGACCTAGGTACTACTTATAAGCTATAGGATATATAGGCCTTATTAGAATATAAGACTAGTACCTAACTAATAGATATATTATTATATAACTTCTTAGTATATATACTCCTATTTAGTTAGTTTATATAAGTCTATAGCTTCTTAAAGGTATACTATTTAGTACTAGTATAAACTATCTAGTTATCCCTTAATATTAACTACTTTAGGTTACTAGAAAGCCTCCTTAGCCTAATAGGTTATAAGCCCGGGTTTGTACTTTATTATACCTACCTCTTAGGGGTTAATAGCCTAAGGGGAAGCCACCTTAGTACTAAAAAGCCCGAAGGGTAAGAGCTTTTAAAAGGAAGATATCTAAGGGACATATAGGCTTTATAAACCTACTATAGCCAAGTATTAAGGGAGGCTAGGTAATAAGATTCCCTTTATCTACTAACGTAGGCATTATATATAAGAGAGTACTAGAAAGGAGCTAGGGCAGGTAAGGGTGCCTCTAGGGGCTAGCCTATAGAAGAGGAAGAGGAATAGTTATAATAGAGGGCTAGGGAGATTTAATAGCTATCTTCTTAGTATACTAAACCTACTATTAGCTAATAACACTTAAGAGACTAGTCCTTCCTAGTAGAATAGAGGTGTTCTAGAGTACTACTTACTATAGTATACGTAATAGGAAATAAAAAAGGTAGGTATAAGGCTATATACTTAAGTATAAAGGGCACTAGTTAGATATTATCTAGGATAAAATATTCCTATAAAAGGACAACTTTCCTAAGGTATATAGCTAGGCTATATAGTACTAGATGTCTTAGGCCTAGATACTAGACTAGGCTATATAGTACCTAGTATCTAAATCTCTAGATTTATTACTCCTTCTAGACTTAGGGAGCTTTACTTCTTAGTAGAATCTAATAAGGCTATATAGCTAGTTAGGGGATATAGGTTCTTAGTAAATCTATAAGACTAAAATTTAGGCTAGGCTATATAGTACCTAATCTTTTAAATCCTCTATGCCTTCTACTAAGACTACCTATATAATAACTTTACTTTTCCTTTATAAGGATATAACAACCTTTACTAGCTATATAATAAGCATTATAGTATAGATTTATTATTAAGTACCCTTAGAATTAAGAGACTATGCCTAATTCTTATTAAGGAGAATTCTAAGTAGTAGTTTAGGAAGATAACTTACTAGCTAAAAGGCTAAGATCTTTTCTATACTATTAAAATATTAGCTAGATAGCCTATTACTATAAAGGTAAAACATTTAGCTATCTACTAGATTACTATCTACTTAGATAATAATAATAAATAGTTGATTTTAGATGTAGCTAGTCTAATAGAGGTATAGATACTACTAAAAGAGAAGTATAAGGATAATAAAGCTTCTAGAAGAAGACTAGCTACCTAGTACTTTAATTATAGGATGTTAGATAGAGAAAAGATTAGTTAGGTATAGATATACCTCTATATATTAGGGAATAGGATAAGGACTACTTAACTATCTATACTAGAGGCAACTAAACTAGAGAATAGGATCTAAGTTCTCTTAAATAGTCTCTTAGATTAATAGTTATCTATTAGGGATACTATTAATAGTTAACCTTATCTAACCTTAGATAAAATACTTTCTATTCTTAAGGACAAAGAATAGAACTTTAGCTCTAATAGTAGTATAGTATTTGCTATAAGGGAGTATAAGAGTAGGAAGGAGGATAGAGATAATAAAGCTTTATTTTAGAGGAAGAAGCCTAATAAGCTTAGAAAGTAGGGGTACTATTTCTCTACTTAGTACTATAGATATGCCCTATATAAAATACTAAACTCCTATAAGATAGTTAAATGTCTAAGCTTAAAGCTAGCCTCTTTATTACTTAGCTTAATTAGGGGGAATAAGGGTACTTTTATAGTATATAAAACTAGGGAAGAAGATTATTAGGATAGATAAGGCAACGAGCTATACTAGATTAAGGAGTAATATCGTCTATATATATAGTCTTAGGGGGAGTATTAGAATGTAAGACTAGTACCTAACTAATAGATATATTATTATATAACTTCTTAGTATATATACTCCTATTTAGTTAGTTTATATAAGTCTATAGCTTCTTAAAGGTATACTATTTAGTACTAGTATAAACTATCTAGTTATCCCTTAATATTAACTACTTTAGGTTACTAGAAAGCCTCCTTAGCCTAATAGGCCTAGCTATAAAAGTATAAAATATTACTATAGTAGGCTCTTTAAGGAATCGCTTAAGGCAAGTAGGAGTATAAAGCGTAGAAGTAGAAGATTACTAAGCTTAAATAGGCTAATACTACGCTCGAAGTTCGTACTATAGAGTTATAAGTAGATCTAAATATCGCTTAGTATATAGCTACGAATCGTACGCTTAGAATACTAAAGCGAGTAGCTAAGCCTCTACTAAAGGACCTTTATAATAAACTCTAGAACTTACTTAATTAGCGTACTAATAAGGAGGACGCTAAAGATAATTTCGAAGTTATATAGTACTACTCCGCTCGGTAATAGCTAGATATATAAGCTACTACTAAGATAGTCCCTACGAAGACTAATAATAATACTCTACTATTTTCGTAGAAGAATACTTAGTATTCTATAAGCTACTATTAATCGGTAGGATATACTCCGATTTAATTAAATAACTCTTCCTTAGATAACGCTACTATTAGAAAGACTAAGAGTAAGAGTAAGGGCCCGAAGTTGCCTCTAGAGTTTTCTACTAAATTTAAGAAGAATAATATACCCTTCGTAGAGTAGAAGTAGAAGATAACTATATATATAAAGATAGATCGCTATAGTCTAGAGGAAGATAAGATATTAATATATATTAATAATATAACTACGAATACTTACTCCGACCTCTTCCTAATTATTAAGATATTCTAGTTATAGTAAGGCGTTCTTAAGTATATAGAAGATTATTAGAGTAACCGGTATTTAAAGAAGTAGAAGCGCTAGGAATTCCGTAACCTACGCTAGGATACTAACGAGACGTTTAATTACTTCTAGCCTAAGTTTATCTACTATAAGCTATATCTTAAGGAGGAAGATAACGACTTAGTAGATAAGCTCTAAATAAAGCTTTCCGACCTATATAAGAAGGCTATCCTCTCTACTAAGTTTACTAAGCTTAACGTAATAAAGGATGCCTTATATACTATTAATAATAATATAGTAAGCGAGAAGTACGATAAGTCTATATAGAATAATACTAATAACGGAGGTAGCGGTCGTAGCGGCTATAACTAGAATCTAAATAATAACTAGAACTAGGCGCCCGGATAAGAGAGTATAGTAAAGCCTAAGCTAGCTCGGACTTATAAAGAGATAAATCGAGTCCTTAAGGAAGACTATAATTAGCCTATTAATAGATATTATTTCCGCGAAGTTATATAGATAGAGTAGGACTTACTAAAGGACTAGTAGTTATACTATACCTATAAGGATAAGGGCTATAAGTATATTAATTAGGAGTACCCTCTAGATTAGTACTATAAGTTAGCTCGCTATAATAGGTTAGCTATAGTAGTAGCTACAAGTATCGAGCTACCTACTAAGAATACTAATATAGGGAAAGTCTAACCTCTAGTCGTAAGTATAACGACGAGGAGGTAACGGCTTTACCTATTTATATACTAGGAAAGGACATACTAGACAAATAGTAGTCTCGGTCTTAGTTATCTAAGTAAGCGTTTATAGCGCTCGCTAATATACTAGAGGTTATTAATATAATAGTAGTATATATTAATACTACTCGTATACTAGCTATCGAAGAATATATTATTATTATAGGAATAATCGGAAACAATCTAGTTTCTACCTTTATTAATATTAGTTATATATCTACGTTCTCGTACTATAACCTTACTAAGCGATATAATACCTATACGCGCTTACTAAAGGTACTAAGTATTTAAGACTATAAGGATTACTAAGGCGGACAAGTTAAGGAAGTATTCTATACTAAACTTAACTTAAATAGATATAAAGAGAATATTAACTACTTTATTATAGATACTAGGTAGTATAATCTTATTTTAGGACTTAACTAGTAGAGACGCTACTCCCTAGTTATCGATATAAATAAAGGTATTATTACCCTATATAATAGTATATAACTAAAATACTAGGTTAAGAATAGATCCTACCTAACTATATCTTAAATTAATAGCTTAGCTAATATTAGTACGATAATAATTAGCGAGGCTATATATTTAGATAATAACGAAGAGGAATATCTAGTTTATAAAATTACCGATAGTACCTTAACCGAGGACAAAGCTATTATAGTTATTACCCTATATATCTCTACGATGTCTCTAGTAGATAAGGAGGCTTACTTTAGAGGTAAGCTACTAGTTAATAAGTAGAAAGCTAGAGAGCTCCTACTACCGGAATTTTAGGAGTTCTAAGACGTTTTCTAATAAGAATATACTAAACGCCTTCTACTATACTAAGAAGGGATAGATCTCGCAATTAATTTTAAACTAGGCTTAGCCCTTCCGATTAACTAACTATAGCCGATAAATATAGAGGAGAACGAGGTAATTAAGAAGTATATAGATAATTCGCTCGCTAATATATATATTAGGCGCGCTATTTTATTACGCGTTACGTCGCTCTATCTAATTATACGTAAACTAAGAGGTAGGTTACGAGTCTACGTCGACTACTATACTATTAACGAGATTACCCTTAAGAACCGATATCCTATCCTATAGATTCGAGAGACTCTTACTAAACTCTACTATACTAAGTAGTTTACGATCTTAGATATTATCGCTATATTTAATAGACTAAGGATCTATATAAGCGATAAGTAGAAGACTATATTTAGTACGCGTTATAGAACCTTCGAGTACCTAGTAGTACTCTTTAGCCTCTATAATACGCCTACTATATTCTAGAGCTATATTAATATAGCGCTATATAACTTCCTTAATAACTTCTACTCTACCTATTTAGATAATATAGTTATTTTTATTAATAGCGAGCGGGACTTATATATTAAATATATTAAAGTAGTCCTATAGAAGTTTAGAGAGTATAAGCTACCTATAGACATCTTTAAGAGTAGGTTCTTTACTAAAGAAATTAAGTATCTAGATATTATTATTACGCTAGAGGGTATTAAGATAGATAATACGAAGGTTTAGACAATCCTCGCTTAGGAGACCCCTAAGAATATTAAAGATATACTTGCCTTTCTAGGGCTCGTAAACTTTTATCGACGCTTTATTAAGTAGTTCTTAGCTATCGCCCTATTACTTACTAATTTAATAAAAGGCGCTAATATTAAGGACTAGCGACTCTAACCTATATAGAACTAGACGTAGGAATACTAGGAGGCGTTTAATAAGCTTAAGGATGTATTTATAAAAGCGCTACTCCTATAATACTATAATCCGGATAGGCTATATATAGTATAGATAGACGCCTCTAATTAGATAATAGGTAGTATTCTCTCTTAGCCCGATAATAAAGGAGTACTATACCTAGTAGCCTTCTACTCTATAAAGATAAACCTAGCTAAATATAACTATAAGATTTATAATAAGGAACTTATAGCTATTATAAAGGCATTTAAGGAGTAGTAGCTAGAGTTAATAGGCGTTATAGACCTAGTATAGGTCTACTCCGATTACTATACGCTCGAGTACTTTATAACTACTAAATAGCTAAATTACTAATAAGTACGCTAGAGTAAGTTCTTATTAGCGTTTAATTTTAAGATTAATTATCGACTAGGTAAAGATAATATCGTTATAGACGCGCTTACTAAATAGTTATAGGATTAAGAAGGCGTAGCGGCTAACTTTATAAATCGTTAGTAGACTATCCTTAAGGAGTATAATATCTCGGACGTAGTAAAGATAGATCTATATATAGCCTCTATACGGTTTATAGGCAACGTAGCTATAGCCGCTAATAACTAGTATTAGCTCGTATTAGTAGTATTAGAGGTTATCGAGATCGAAGGTTAGCCCCTATCTAAAGAGCTTATTTAGAAGGCCTATAAGTATAACGAGGTATTTAAGGCAATCTAGTAAGTACTCGCTAGTAATATACTATAGCTAAAGAAGACTAAGCTAGATACCCGTATCTCTATTATTAACTATACTATCGATAAGGATAAGATAATTCGAGTTAAGGGGAAGCTATACGTACTAGATATCGATAGACTATAGATAGAAGTAATACGTATCTACTATAATAAGCCTATAGCTAGTTACCCTAAACGTAAACGTATATATAAACTTATTTCTTAGGAGTTCTACTAGCCTAGTATATACGACGACGTTCGGCGCTATATCTACGCCTACTATAACTATAAGAGAGTAAAGATATAGTACGACGCTTTTTAGGGTAACTTACGATAATTGCCGCTCCCTATTAGTACCTATTAGGAGATTATAATAGACTACGTAGTAGAATTACTACTTTCTATATCTAGGCTAAATAGTAATACTTACTAGTATATACTAACTATTACTTGCCGCCTAATAAAGTAGAAGTACTTCCTACTAGCTAAGGATCTAACTACTAAATATATAGCTAACCTATATTACTAGTATATCTAGAAAGACTAGGGATTCTTAGAGGTTATATACTCGGACTATAGATCGTAGTAGATGTCGGCATTCTTTAAGCGTCTCTAAGTTAATATTAGTACTAAGTAGCGTATATCTACTACTTTCTATCTATAGATAGATAGATAGTCTAAGAATACTAATAAGGAAATAGAGTAGTTACTATAAGCGTATATTAACTATATATAAGATAATTAGGTTAACTAGCTACTAAGCTACGAGTTTGCCGCTAATAGTATATAGTCTAGTATAATAGGCGTTTTACCCTTCTTCGTAACGCTTAGTCGCTACCCGTATTCCTATACTAAGCCTCTAAAGCTTAATCTACCTACTAGTCTAACTACGAGTATATAACTTAAAGCTAATAAATTCGCTCGATAAATAGAACTTCTTACCTAATACTATATTACTTAGATACGCTATACTTAAGTACGTACTAAGAAGGTAGTAACGGGTCGGTATTTAGCGTATAAATTTAGAATTAGAGATAAGGTATAGTTAGATATACAAGATATTCTAACTAAGCGGCCTAGTAAGAAACTTAACTATAAGTATTATAGACCGTTCGAGATTATCTAGATTATCGCGCTAGATATCTATTAGCTCGACCTACTAGTTACTATATATATTACCGATAGATTCTATATAAGTAAGCTACGCGTATCTAACGAGCGCCTATTTTAGAATTAGATTAATACTAAGCTACTACTAGAAGCCGATTAGCTTAGACGAAGTAACTAGGAGATAGATAAGGTTATTACTAGTCGATAGAAGTATAAGTATAGTAAGAAGGAGGTTATCTATACTATTAAGTAGGTTAGTAGTAGAGAATATACCGAATATAAGTATAAGCTAGACCTAAAGAATATAGTAGAATATACGATTATAGATTAGTATTATAATAACCTATACGCGGATAATCCGCTATAAGAATAGAAGAAGCTAGAATATTAGATACTAAACGAGCCTATTAAGCGCTTACCTACGCTAATACGCCTTATACGATCTCGGTTAGTAGTATAAGGATATTAACTATACGGCCGAAGTATTAAACTATCGCTAGTATAGCCCCTTATTACTATTTAGAAACACGTATATAAGGGTACTAATTACGAGAACTATATATATTACTCGAGCCCTATTAGCGTAAGTACCTTTCTACTACCTTACTATCGGCTATAATAGCCTTTAATAGTATTATATACCTCGTACTCGGTTTAATAGTTACTTAATATTTATTTCTAGCGATTATTATACTAGCGCTTATAAGTATAGAGTATATTTAGAGAGGAGAGGTAGTATTACGGGTAGACCCTAACTTGTATATAATTAATACCTAAGGTATTAAGGCTTGGCGCGACGTAGCTTCTTAGCTTAGCTTCGTATACCTCTCTTCTTCGTTCCTATATAGACGTACTTAATACGAGAGTTACTTATATACTCGCCGTCCCTATATTATCTTAGTAATCTACGTCTATCTTAGACCTCTTTAAGTATAGTATTATATAGTTAGGCGCTAGCGTAATATCGCTTCTTATAGTATATCTTAATAGCTAAGCTCTTAAACTAATACCCTTATTATTATACGTAATCTCTTTAAGACGAAGGAAGCTAGCGAAGGTAAGTATAATAGTAGTATTAAAGTTAAAATTATTAAGTAAATATACTAGCTAAACTAGTAGGCCCTTAAGTAGATTAGGAGTAATTAGAAGCCTCGTATAGCGAGGTTTAGCGTTAATCGACTTAGCGCTACGAATAAGTACTTTAATATAGTCGCTATTAAATACCTAAAGCGTATCTATTAGTAGGTTTAAGTAAACGTAGTAAGCTCGTATTATAGATAAGTTTACTTAGATAGACTCGCCCTTTATTATCTTATAGTAGAAGACCTCGAGAGGGTAGAGCGCTCTATCTTTAATATATCTATAAAGTAGCGCTATAGGCGGTAGGTATAGTTACTAGCTAGGCTAGCTATAGAGAGCGACGTAGAGCTCCTATTATTATACTATAGAAGCGTAGATCGCGCGAGTTAATAGCGCTAGTAAGTACTATAATAGGCGCGCTTATCTAGTAGAAGTAGTATTAATATAGTAGAGCTATTTAATTAGTAGCTCGTTATAATCCTCGTTATTAGCTATATCTACTAAGAATATAGGTTAGCTATAGACTCGTTATTAAAGCGAGATAGTACGTTAGCGAGTATATTATCGCTACTAGAAAGCTAGGCTAGTTAGACTATTATATAATACTATACCGCTAGTAGGAGTATATCTCGTAATAGAAAGTTAGCCTCGCTATATATACGCTCGTTAGTAAGTCCTATATATACTATAGTATTATCTATATTAGTAATTATAAGGTAGTTAGACTAGTTATTACTCTAGTAATAGAAGTATAGGTAGACTACTATTATCTCCGCGACGTTAATATAAGCCGTCTCGAAGCGTAGTAAGTAGAAGAACGAGCCTAGCTTAATATAATTAATATTTAATTACTAATCGTTACTATTACCTTCGTACTAGAAGCCTAATAACCTATAACTAGAAGTATTAGTAAATAGGTAGATACGGCGAAGAGCTAGCTCGTTAAGAAGTCTTACGCTATTAGAGATAATAAGTACTTTATACTACTATTCGAGGTTATATCGTATATACTATAGAAGCCGCCTCTTACTATAGCGAAGTATTATTATAAATACGAATAGCGTAACTATAAAGGCTCTTCTAACTTAAATAACCTTTACTATCTATAAGAGCCTACTAGTAAGGCTCTCGGCGTCTTCGTAAGATAATAAGCTAGCTAGTAAGATAGATATAATCTACTATAGAAATCTATCTCTCTTACTATTAAATAATCTTACCTATAATAATACTATATCTAGTTCTAAATCTAGAACTTCTACTATTATACCTTCTACCGTTACTCTACGTCTTTCTTCGCGTTATATAGTACGCTAAGTTCTTTAATAATACGGCTCTAAGCTCTTATAATAATAGATCGCGCCGCTACGGTTACGACCTATATAAAGTTATTAAAGTAGTAGTAAAGTAGATAGCCTAGAAGCGCCTATTCGAGTATCTAGTAAAGGGCTTCTACGAAGAGGTTAAATAGTACTAGAGCTATTTATAGGCTAAATAGAAGGTAGTTCTCGGTATAGAATTAGCCTATCTATTTAAACGTAAGGAGGCGGCGATCTTTATAAGTAACTAGTACTATTCGGAAGGTATCTTTAACGTCTCGTTTAATAATTAAATACCCTTGTCCTACTACTAGAATACGGTCGATTATATCGTCGAAGGAGATATAAGCGATAGCGCTATACTCGGTTAGAATACTATTATTAATAGACTTATCTTATAAATATAATAAATTATAGATACGGCGGAAGCCGCTATCGTACTTTAGTACTAAACTAAGCGGTAAAGATACTATATTCGAAGTATCTATAATTATAGTAATCTACTTTAAGGCAACGTTATTATTAACTATAGTTTAAATAATCTCTAGTACTAGTATAGAAGATCTATAGTTACGAGACAACCTTAGTATTATAATACCTTCGTAGCCGATAGAAGCTCTATACTTAAGAATACTATAGATATTATCGTATAAGGTACTTAGATAATAGCGTAGTATATAATACTAGGCCGCCTTCTTTAATAGTAAAGGATTATCGACGAGTTATTAGCTACTAAAATCTAAGAACGGAAGCTTAGTATTTAGTCTTATAGATACTAGTACTATAGGTTAGACTACTATAAGCGTTATAATTATAGGTATATTTATAAGGCTTATCTTAATACTATTATCTACTATTAAAGGCAAAATAGGACCCTCGTTAGCGCTATCCTTAGCTACGAAATAAATAACCGCTCTACTTAAAAGAGTTAGAGCGAGCGTACTTATTAGACCTCTTATCCTTTACTACCTCTCTTACTAACTATTAAGCGTAGTATACTATAATATTATAGATATTCTCGGCGTAGAAGTCTAGTAGAAAGACCTACGATTTAGATCTCGTAATACCTAAGTTGCGAGCCCTATTATATACCTTTAGTATAAAGGGCTTAAGTATAACCTTCTAGTTATATTAACTAGCGAGGTTTAAGATACGAGTATAGAAGGCGAGTAGGACGTTAGTAAGACTAGTAATATTATAGAACGTAATTATTAGTCGCGTATAGATAGTAAAGGCTTCTAATTATAATAATAATATAAATAAGTTGTCTTTAGCTCTATAAGGCTTAAAAGTACTATCTATAGATATAACTATATCGGCTCTATCGTCGTTAGCTAATTAAGAGCTTATACTCGAGAATTTAACTAAATAGGTTAGATCGAAGGAGCTATTATAGACCTCCTTAATATACTTAGGGTCGATATTCGATAAAGATTCTATAAGCGGTAGAAACTTAGAAGGTATCTTACCTTTAGTTAGCGTACTATTTAAAGGTATAGTACCTTATACTAGCGCTTAAGACGCGCTAGGTTCTTTATCTAGACTAAGTCTAATAGGTAGTACTACTAGCCTATTTAAGTTAGCTCTATATAGCTCTTCTTTATACCTCTTCTTAGTATTATATTTATCTTATTTACGTACTTCTTCCGCTTCGAATACCTTATAAGCTTATATAGTCTACTAGGTAGCCTCCTAACTAAGCTTCTATTTATTAGTTAGGCGGTAGAGATTAGGGTTCTATTTATATAGCTCTATAGCTACTAAAAGATCTTATAATATAGATATATTAGCTACTTTTCGTCTATCTATATTTAAGTTAATAGAGGATAAAGGGGATAAGTTGTTACTTACTAATTTATCTTATTTCTCCGGGTCTTAGCGCCTACGCTACTTTCTAGTACGTAATACTATTCTAGCTATTCTTATCCCTATTATTATAGGCGCCGCTATAACGATATAGCGGTAATAATAAGTAATAAAATAGAGGCTAATAGCATCGAAGAATAAATAAATGCGATAGTAATCAATGCCTTAGGCCTATAGAGGGCGTAGGCGTATAGGACTAAGTTCTCCTAGGAACGGAGAATTCGGGTAACGCCTTGCCGGTATATAGACCTCGGTTATAAGGAGGCTCTCTACTTCTCAATTAATGCTTCCCTAAATGGCTTTATAATAGGCGAGGTAAAGGAAAGGTCCAAATCGTAAGCTCCTTTTCCTCCGCCTCGAGCTATGTAGCGTTAGATACGAATATAGTAGCTAGAGTTTTAATATTTTATACGGGATAAGCGGAGGACTTCGAGGCTCTTTACTATTATAACTAAGCTAAGTAGAACAAGATATTAATTAATTGCCTATAGAATTGTATAAAGATTAAGTACTAAAATAGAAGAAGCTACCTATATTAGTAT